>JAUYWH010000012.1:10267258-10315086 GCA_034779795.1 Ctenopoma multispine | reverse complement strand
CTTCTTCGCTCTTTTCTGAGCAGGGGCTGCAGTTATCCCTGCATGGATCCACCTGGGATTCCTGTACCCGGGTCTCCAGCATTTCTGCTTTGGGGCCTAGGGAGTGGGGCTGCAGTTCCCCACACACACTATTACACTACTAGACATTCACATGGAGGAACCTTATGAATACAAGCTGTTCAAACTTAATATTTAATAATTATTGTGACTGATACAGATGTTGGTTGATGTGGTTATTCTGCTGTTGTCGTCTCTTTTTTTTTTCTTTTAAGCAGATTGTCGGTGTTTTGTCTCCCCCTCTCTCTCTATCCTCTTTTCTCTTTTGGTCTCTTTTCTTTTCCCCTGGTCCTGTCTGTGGCTATATCAAACCTATTTTTAAAATTTTTTTTTTATTAAATTAAAAAAAAAAAAAAAAAAGGGCTGTGAATGATGACAGAACAGCTACATATACATGACATATGCATATGTCATCTGTGTCACTGACAGGCCAAAAAAAAACAAAACAGAAGTATGTAGGATGAGAACCTTTAAGTTACTTGGAGTCTACATCAGCAAGGACCTCACTTGGTCTCACGACAAATCACAAAGAAAGCCCAGGAGAGACTGTACTTCCTGAGGAGGCCTTGTTCTTGAAAATTGGTACTAGTAGACTTATTCTCCATTCCTCAGGCATCCTCTCACTCTCCACGATTGTGTTAAACAATTTGTTCAAAAAGGCCACTGCCCTCTCTCCTAGACATTTCCATACCTCCATGGGTATTTCATCTGGACCAACTGCCTTTCCAGTCTTCATCTGCGTCTTCCGTCTCTTCACCCTCACCTCCTCCTTAGTAATCCTCTCTACTTCCTGATTCATTAATTCTGCTCCATCTGTCCTCCTCTCTCTCATTTTCAACACTCATCAGCTCCTCAAAGTACTCTTTCCATCTTCTCAAGACACTCTCTTGTTAGCACATTTCCATCTCTGTCCTTAATCACCCTAACCTGCTGCACATCCTTTCCAGCCCTCTCCCTAGCCAATCGATACAAGTCCTTTTCTCCTTTCTTTCTTATTCGAGCCTCACATACAACTTGCTATAAGCCTTTTTCTTTTCTACCTCTTTCTTTGCTGTACACCTGGCCTCCCAATACTACACTGTCTACTTCTACTATCCTACTTTTTCTTTGCTAACCTCTTCCTTTGGATACTTTCTTGTACTTCCTCATTCCACCACCAAGTCTCCCTGTCATCTTTTCTCTGTCCAGAGGATACGCCAAGCACTTTCTTGGCAGTTTCCATCACCACTCCAGCTGTACTTTCCCAGTCATGTGGTAACTTTTACTTACCACCCAGTGCCTGTCTCAACTCCTCCCTGAACTCTGCACAACATTCTTCTTTCCTTAACTTCCACCATTTAATTCTTGCTTCTACCTTCACTCGCCTCTTTGCTTAAATGTCAAACTTCATCCTACAGACTACCATCCAATGCTGCCTAGCTACATTCTCTCAACACCACCTTACAGTCTACTGTCTTTCACGTTGCACCTTCTGCATAAGATGTAGACCACCTTCGTGCACCTTCCTCCATTCTTATACATCACCCTATGCTCCTCCCTCTCAAAGTATGCGTTAACACAGCTATTTCCATTCTTTTAGCAAAACCCAGCTCTCTCTTATCAGTCATAGTCCTTAATCTCACTTTATAGTTGTTCACTTATACCTGAGGTGGCACGGAAAGAAAAAGAAAAAACTTTCATATAGAGATGAACTTTTATTTTAGGACAAGTGCTAGCAAAACATTCATATTTAAAAGTGAGGTGCACTGTACAAAGTGTTACATGTGAGGCAGCTGGTTGAGGCTCAAACCTTTGGTTAGACAGACACTGGGCAGTGCATTTCAGTGAATGAAATCATTTTCATTATGATGCCATTGAATTTGCATTACATTTGAAAGCTAGGTTTTTAGATTTTAATAGGATAGGATAGTAGTTCCAGGACTTTATCAAAATCACTTTACTTTTTTTCATTTTTATATTTAACTACCCTGACATTGCATAAAATGTGCCGTTTATTTATTTCACTTTTAACACAGACATTTACAGTACATTGTTTATTATGTATCATTGTTGTCTTAAGTCCATTTCTGGCAAGAAAAGAAAACTCTGAAAAAAATATGCTGGATGAAATTACAACATATCACATAAAGATACTATAAACTAGGAGACAGTAAGTCAAAATTACGACAGAGAAGTGTTTTTTATAAATCAGAAATAATAATTTTGACAAAATAAGCTGTGTACTGAGAGGAAATCAGAATTATGAGTTTCTAATAAGAGTGACTTAACCCTTTATTTCTTACTTCCTGTGCATGGTCCTAATGTAGTATATGTATATGAATGCTATTAATACTCCCACTGCTCTTGTAGCTGGAAACATCCTCCAGTTCTTGCAGGAGTGCTGGAGGAACAGGTCAATCAAAACTACAACCTCCCTAACCAAATTAGAGATTTTACTATAGGGAGAACAAAAGGAAGTATGGAGAACCATAGGAAACAAGTGACAAATCAGTGAAGTCCCCCTATAAGAGATAACATATACAAATCATGATACTGAATTTTTTTTTGGTCTGGATTTTGCTCACATATAAAATGAAGCATTTAGAAGAACGTGTTAGCACAGGAACTCGTGAACGTGGGTATCCAGTTAGTTTGCTGTGGCTGTTCAAGACATGCTTACATTCATAATGCAGGGGGAAGAATGATTGAAGTGTGGTAACAAGTATATTGTGTTCACAGATAAACAATTCACTGCAAGCTTCTTTTTTTTAAAATGGGTTTTATACAAAATGTTCATGCTTTTCTATGAGGACATTATGGTTATTAGCATTTACTGTGAACTCTATGTAAACTGACTAAACAACCTTTTTAAATGAACATATTAGTATTAAGGTGATGCATTTTAATATTGAAATGACATGAGTGGCAGAGGAATGCAGAGAAACTATTATTACATGGTATCAGAGTTCGACTCTTGGTGGCAAAAAACATTTGTCATTAAATTCAGTCATAAATAGAAGTTGAACATCATACATTTAGAAACAGGAGAAACTGAAACAAAACACTCCACTATATCGTTCATGAGCCACAGCAAATGCTGAGGAGACCTGTTTGTCAGTTCACAAAATTTTTGGATGTGTCACTCTGAACTTTAAATATGGCAATTTCAAATCACCTCATTGTTGTTTGATACCAGCTTAGTGAAAAGTTTCTTTTCTGATCTGTCTGTGTGGCAGGGGCAGATATAAAGAGGCACAGGCGGTGGCAGCTGCAAGCTCCCCAAAGTGGGGCTCGCTTTCCAGTCTTTGAGTTCTAAGAATTTAAATTTTAAAATACTTTTTTTTTTTTTTTTGTCTTCTAAGCTGTCTGAAAATCTGAAACATGGAAGAAATAGAGAGAAAACTTATTATGCTTACTCAAAGCATGTCCATAATTCTTGCTGCAACTAAGCAGCATTTTAATTTGATGAAATGCAGTTAATTCTGGGAGAAATGTTAACATCTAAAGTATAGTTTGCTGTGTGTAGTGTTTTTTTTTTCTAGTGCCACCATGAGGTCCATATTTCAGGTTGCCCAGTACTTTGGTTTAGGATCATACCTTCATTCCTCTCAACCTCAGTTGTACTTTGTGTTTAATGCTAATTAATTTTAGCATGCTAAGATGGTAAATATGGTAAACTGTGCTAAGCCTTGCAGTACTTTAAGTAAATGGTTGTTCCTAATCACAATCACAGCTTTAGAAATATGGATGACCTACACTCTGTATTGTCCCCGAATTGTGCCAACGCTACTAGACGCACAATGTTACTTTCTTGGTGTAAAGTCGTTAGATCTCCTGCAACAAGAAATCTGGGGCATTTCTAGGGGACTGTATCCATTATCAATATGAGACATCACCCCAAGTGAGGTCTCTGTTTCTGAAGCATTCGATCCCTACTTTTCAGATTTACCCGCAGTAGTAGTAAACAGTTTTATGTGGGCACTCTCTCGTACCACCCCGTGAAGATTTTTGTGATCCAGTTGGTTCATGGACATTAAATTTGTTTCTGGATGTGAATGTACAATTTTCTTCATGTATACCTATTGACAGTGGGGTTTGTTTCAGCAAGCCTTGAAAAATGGATCTGAATCAAAGCTAGTTACAGATAGAATCAAAGCAGGATATGGTTATATGTTGGATGATAATTAATTTAATCAGCATATTATTAAATTAAGTAATTGGTGGTTAAACATCTTTTGCCAGTTGATTCAGATCTAGTAGAAAAAACTCTCCTCCCACAATCAACTTAAAGCTACTTACATTCAAATCACAAAATGTCACTGCCACATTGTTAGAAAATCACTTGTTCTTGGAGTTTGAAAAAACTGTAACAATACCAACCCGTCTGTCCCTGTAGCTAAAGTTCACTGGAATATGCCACAAACATTCGCAAAAGCTACATCCTCTAAAGGCTTTGAGAAAGAAAAGCACTGACGGAGAGCAGTTCCAACATCAGGCCACATGGGCGTGCTGCACCACAACAAGTGCATCACTGAAATTCACAGTCCTGGACAAGGTCCACCCACACTTTAACGAAGAGGCTGAATCCACTTGGCTTTTGCAGAGAAGGCAGTGGTTGCTTTTTTAAATGTAAAAAAAAAAAGACATCCTAGTGTTTGATTGGTCTGGCAGTTATGGTCCCAGTCCCAAAGGCAGTGTAGGTCTTTGTCACATCACAAAGGTGAAAGCATGTGTGCAGAATACATGCAGTAACAAAACAAACTAAAACAACTGACCTCTATCAAATGGGATATTTCAAGAGGTCAAATAGAGTGCAGCTTTGTGGTTCAAATGTCCTAGCCTCTATTAAACAACACAGTTCACGTTTCCATACACTTGTCCAGCTTCTACCATGGTCCCCTTGTCACCAGCAGTCCTTGAGGGTATCCCACAAGTGGGCACGCAGTCTCATTCTAGGCCAAAGGTACTAGTTTCCTCCACTGCAGTCAGCATCTTCTCGTATAGCATTGAGAATGACGGGTACGGTGGCAGGTCCAAGCGATTAAAACAGGTATGAGCTCTGGAGAAAGGAAGCAGGAAGTGATGTTAGACAATCACAGACTGCTTGTTATTTCTTGGGCTTCCTTGATGGATGATAAAATGCTGGGAACTTTTTTATGATTGATTATTTAAATTATATAGCAGTCATTTATAGTAGCAAAAAGTTCTTTACAGAGTGGCCTCAGTCCAGCCATGTTTGTAGGACGTCTGCTGTAAATGGCTCTCATGGTTTTTCCACAACATCTCTGTTGGGTTGAATTACGGGGTTTGTGACTGTGTCACGAAAAAAGGCTGCAGATTGTGTGTTGCAGGAGCAATTCTGTAGTAGATTTACTTTGATCTTAATTTTCGTGCTGCTACACCCAGCCTCTAGTGAGCGTCAGCTTCTGGACGGCCAACCTGACATTATCCAGTAGATACCTTGATAAACAGGTAAACTCCAGTGGAGGGAGCACTATGGTTTGAGGCTGCTTTGCTGCCTCTGGACCTGGACTACTTGCTGTCATTGAAGGAGAAATTAAATCCTAGGTTTATCAAGGTATCCTACAGAATAATGTCAGAGTAGCTGTCTGTAAGCTGAAGCTCAGTAGAAGCTGGGTAATGCGTCAAACATTGAGACTAAACATCAAAGCAACTCTACTACAGTATGACATCAGAGACACAAAACCCACCTACTGAGTGACCCAGTCAGACCTCAACTCAGTTATGTGGAATGACCTCAAGAGAACTATTCACAGCACATGTTCTTATAATACGGCTGAGCTGAAGCAGTTCTGTAAGGAAAAATGGTCCAAAGATCCTCCTGGAACATTAAAAGACAAAATGACAATGCATGCAACCAACATGAATTGTTTGCTACTATTTTCTCTTTGCTCACCTGGGCAGTGAGGTGACCTTCCCCCACTTCTCCACACAGAATCTACGTGGTCCATTGCTGCCTCGCAGAGAAGCAAAGCCTTCATAGGGAATACTGGACGTCCCTGTTACAAACTGAAGATGCGGAGGAAGACAAGAAAAGAGAAGAGGGAGGCAGCGCTTTACCTCAACTTTAGTAACTAACAAATCTTGGTTTCTTTTTTATAGACATACCTGTAGAAGCCGTAGCCTCTGTTCATTGTTGAACCGCTCCACTGCTGCCCAGAACCACCGAATCACTATGTGGTTGTCGTGGTAACCTAAACATAACATCATCACGTTACTATGGTGATAGGATCATGACACAGAAGGAAAATTAGGTCAGTGCAGCAGCAAAGAACACAACAGAGATGAGAACCTGAAAAAACAACATTTTGAAGACAAGACGAGAATCACAAACTCTCCTGGTACCTATGGTTGGCGACAGAGGGAGCAGGCTGCCACCTCTCCCACAATCAGAAGGTTGGTAGCCAACTTATAATGTCAAAATTAATCTAAAATCTTCTGCAAAAGGGGATCTGGCCACATCAAAAGCTAAACTCATCATTATAAATAAAGAAGGAGCCCCCTGGTAGCCACTTTGTTACAGGGTATGCTATATGACAGCAACGACCGCGGTTCAGCTCCAGCTGGGTGCTTTTGTTGCACGTTGAATCCTCTCTTTATGCTCCTCTTTATGCATGTTTCCTGTCTGTCTCTCCACAACTCATTATTAATAAAATGCCAAAATAATTACATTTTTAAATGAATTTTTAGAGTTGTACATATGTATTCAATATTTATAGCCAATCAAAGCATCATCCAATCCATCCATAAACTGTTGTTTCCTTCAGTAGTGAGGGTTTCTACATTATCCATCCCTATATAAACTGGCAAGCCTACATCAAACAAGCGTTGCCTGTTTAAAGACCATTACCAATACACTATCTTTCAAAAGATAGTGTATTTAAATGGGAGTGTAATGTTTTAATTGTAATACGACTATCAGTGAAGACAATAAAAATGGAGTACCTCCTCTGTACTCTGTGTTGTTTCTCCAGTCTGATAGGTCAATCTCAGCAGTGCCAGCAATAACTAGCTCCAGCTCCCTGGCATCAAACACTGATACCAACCTGGCATCCACCACCTGGAAAACAAAGACAAAACAATATACTCTATAGTGTAATTATGTGTCAGCATTTCTACAGTACATTTTGATTTGTTAATTTCGATTAACAAACACTTCAAACTGAGAGTTTTTAGCTATGTCACACCTCATAGAAGCCTCTGACCAGGCTCTCTGTCTGCTGCACCACGCCTCTCTCTATCCTCCACTTCACCATCCGCTCTATGTATTCCTTTTTGTTCTTTTCAGAGACGGGGATGTTGGCTCCGCCAGGCTTCAGCTCTCTTTCCGTTATCTAAGGGAACAGAATTGGTGCAAATGGTTTGAAACCATAGTCATCACATAAAATTTCAGGGATATCAATCTGTCCAGGCTTGCAGATGCTATACACATTTCTGAGTTACCTTTATTAAAATCTACCCAAACTGGATAAACCTGTGATTTCAAAATTACAGCCCTCCATGGATTGATGCTGTTTTCCACTGACCACTTTAATTTTGTCAGATTTGTTAAAATATACAATGTACAGTACATTATTAAAGATTTTTTATTTGAATTATTTGTTCATCAAGATTCATTGTGCAATTTAAGTGTTCCCCTTTTTTTAGTTTGTATCAACAAAATGAACTGTATGTCACAAAACTGTCTGACCTGTCCAAAGACTTCTTCATTGACAGTGAAGGTGAGGTCCAGCATGTCTTCTATGTCATTATCCTTCATCCACTGAAGGGACTGGTGAAACTCCTCATCCAGATACTCCAGGTCACTCAGGTCACAGGGACTAGATGTCGACAACGTGAGTGTTATTTTATGTATCCTTTTAGAATAGGTTGTTCTATGTTGTATGCGAAACAATACACAACATTCTGCACGTACATGCGAAGTAGGCCTTTGTAGAAAGGTCTGGTGAAGAAGGCATCTAGGAGGTACTGATGGATCAGAGCCAAACCCAGAATACGACCGCTGAACCGAAACCTTAACATGCAGAAAATGTTTGCAGGATGAAAAAAAATATGCCTAAATATCAACAGCAGGATATGTGTGTGTGTTTGTTACACTGATTCTCACCATTCGTGGTGATTGTCTACGAAGGCGGACATGGGACTGATCTGAACGGTGTAGGTGTCGTTAGCAGAGTATTCAAACAGACCGTAATAAGGGTTGAAGAGCTCCCTTGATACTAAGAAGAAGAACTCTCTGGAAGGTCCGCTGTAGTCCAACCTGAAACACACACAAACACTTAATCAAGCTTTTTCTTTGCCTTCTAAAACATTCAATACTAAACACGCTAGACTAGGCTCTATTAGTGCAGCTGTACCTCCATCACTGTACAACGACCAGTGGTGGCAAGTCAAATAAAACTGAAATATTACCGCATACATGAAGCTAAAACAAAAACTCTGATGCTACAATAAATATTATGGTGTATTTTAACTTTTGAAAAAGGAGACAAAAGCGTGACCATACTAGTGCTGTGAGGCCTGACCCAGTTTGTTCTCCTCCACCCTCCCATGTACTCACCCTTCCTCCCCCACAAAGCTGACGTAGAGCTTGCTGCGCTGCAGGTCTTTACGCGAGTAGCACATGATCTGGTTGAATGCGTCTTCCAGCAAGTGGTCACGACGGATGATCAGTCTGAGACACATAACGGTTTGCACATGTAAATACAAAAAAGAGAATATTGCTCTCTTCAAACAAACAAGTACAATAAACTTACTTTAGTTTTCCTGGTCCTTGGCCGTAGCCTTTGGTTTCAAGTTTCCTGTAGAAGTTGCGCAGTTTAGCCTCAAAATCTCTCTTGTAAGGTGCTGGAGCTCTAGCGTTGGCTCTCTGTGTACCTACAGGCAAACAGAAGGATTTTTTTTTTTTTTTTTCGAAAAACATAGCAACCATAACTAGATATGCTGGGTCTGTCAATGTTAAAGCTCCTTAAAGGCGAACAGAACTACAGTGATATTTCATAGCATTACTTCCATGTCTCATATGCAGGGCATACTGTATGTGTTACCCCCCTACCAGGTGAGTTCTGTGGAGAGGAGACAGGGGATCCACGAGGTGACTGACAGTAGCTGGGGTGAAGTAAGTTGTGAGGAGGCACATAGGACATCACTTCATCTTCAAATAGACTGCAGAGAAGAGAGACAACAAATGGAATTAGGTGAATTGTACTAACTTTGGCAGCAGGAAAAGGAAGTAAAGAGATAGGCCTACGTGAAGAAGGGAGGATAGGAGAGACGGAGAGGTGAGGAGGGAGGGGGGGAGGGAGGAAGAGAGAAAAGAAGCGCAGGATAGGAAAGGTGAGGGAAGGGAAGGAGGTAGGGAGGGAGAGAGGTCAGTCGGTGTCACCTTAGCAGCATGACAAGGTCTGCGTCTCCTGACAGCCTTGCTAGTCCTGACACTCCATCTGTGCGGATCAGCTGCACCTTCTCCCTGTTGCCATAGCAACATTCAACTATGAACAATCTTGATGATTGCATTTTATGGTTATCAATGCCCCATACAGAATCTATAGGTCATTTCTACAGTGTGTGTACCTGAGTGAATGGTTCCTGCTGAAGTCAGACTGTCTCTCCTGTAAAATTTCAAAGATGTTTGGTTGTCGTAGAAACGCCACTATCTTGTCGTTGTAAGCTAGAGGAAGACACAAACATGTTAATCTGTATTTATCATCTCTGAGTGTGTGTGTGTGTGTGTGTGTGTGTGTGTGTGTGTGTGTGTGTGTGTGTGTGTGTGTGTGTGTGTGTGTGTGTGCGTGTGTGTACTAACCCACTGGCACAACGTCTTGGCACTGCCCCCTGTTGGCAGATGTGAAGGTACTAGAAGGCCGCGGCAGGACAGGTGGGCCAGCGTGACGGGGGTCTTCACCTACCTACAGGGACAGGAAGAGGATGTTATATTTTACCCTTTTGGGTTCAGAGGACAGTTTTTGTATCAGGTATCATAAATGCTACGTCCGCAGCATGGTGCTGCAGACGTTAAAGAACCTGAGCCTCCTCAGAAAATACAGCTTTGGGCTTTGCGGTTGAGTGTGTAGTACAGTCAAGTTAATTGTCCAAGTATAGTCTCAAGTATCTGTACTTAGACACAACCTTCACCTTTCCATTTCCGTGGAATCCTCCAGCACCTCTTCAACCTCACCCTGAGACAGGAGCAGGTGCCGAGGCTTTGGAAAACATCATGTCTTATACCACTGCTAAAATGTTCATCTCCAGCTGCTCTTAATGATTACAGACCAGTCGCTCTCACCTCACATGTAATGAACGTTATGGAGAAACATCCCACTACAGACTACAGAGACCTGGTGGACCGGTTTGTGGAATGGTGTGGGAACAACCACCTGACATTAAATGTAACTAAGACAAAGTAGATGGTTGTGGACTTCAGGAGGAACAGAACCAGCTTTAACACTGTTTCCATTTTGGAAATGTAACACAGAAGCTGTGTACAGGAAGCGACAGAGCTGAGTCTACTTCTAGAGGAAGTTTAATTCCTTTAATGTGTGTAACAAGATGTTGCAGATCTTCTATCAGTCTGTTGTTGCTGTGAGAGACACAAACAAACTGAACAAACTGATCACGAAGGCTGGCTCTGTTCTGGGGACTCCACTGGAACCTTTAGAGCAGGTGGTGGAGAGGAGGCTGCTTATTAAACTGCTGAACATCATGGAGAACAACATTCATCCTCTCCACAGCTTGCTGGTCAAACAGCAGAGCAGCGTTAGTCCCAGACTTCTTCAGCTCCTCTGTGATAAAGAAAGGAACAGGAAGTCCTTCCTGCCAACAGCCATCACCCTGTACAATAACTTCATCATGACAGATAGCTCTGCTCCAACTGTCTGTTTGTGTTTCATCTATTTCCTATTACTTCACATCTGATCCTCAATTCCTGCAACTTATGTACAACCTGTTCTTGTTTCTGTGTATTTTTTCCTGTATCAATCTTCGTTTATCCTCTGCTAATCTTTAGTATTTTCTATTTATTATTTTTCGATACTGTTCTGTAATACTATTTTTAAAGCTACTGAAATTTCCCTTTGGGGATCAATAAAGTATCTATCAGTGTGATCACCTGCTCCCGCGTGTAAACAAAGCCGGCTCCATGGTGATGCAGCTGCTGCGCACCAGTCTTACAGAAGAGTGAAAGTATAAAACCCAGTATGAAAATGGAGATAAAGACACTCTTGAACATCATATATAGAAAATATATAGAAAAGACATCACAAGGAAGCGACTGTAACAGGCTGCTGCTCGCGCCTGCACACTCCTAGATGAAATGTATGTTAACAACATGGCTGTATGCTGCAGCTGTGGTTTGCTAAAGGACAAGCATGTCCTTTTTTTTTTTTTTTTTTTTTTAAAGGGATTTACCAGACGTCTTGGGCTGACCTCCCCGGCGCTGTGGCTGCGTTGACGGGTTAGGTGTTGCCGATGAGCCAGGAGGCTTGGTGGCCGAGAGCTCTGAAGAGGGAGCCGAGGGTCGATGAAGGTAGTGGCCCGGCAGTTATGGTCCACGAAAAAAGGCTGTGTGAGCACACACAAACGGAAAACTCTCAAGTGGATACACATACACACAAAATACAAAGATTCCATCCATGTAAAACACTTTCTCAGCTTAGATTTTTCTAATTTGCGGAGAATGTTTCCACGTCACAGTGGACCATGACAGGGCTGTGATGACACAAAATCAAGTCAAAAAAATAAACGAAATAAGGGAACTTTAAGTTTTGCGGAATCAAAAACACATTGTACTTTGTACATTGTACTTCAGCCACTTCCAGAAAGGTTTGTGTAGAAGTAAATGAAATGGAATGCAGGGATTTGTAAATCATTGTCAAATGTAGAAATGGAGCAACAGGTCAGTATAACTGTGTATAAACCTTGCCAGTGTGATCGTGCTTCATCTCCCAACCTCTGGGCAATTCCACTTGTTTGTTGGCAAACATGTTGAGGAAGGCCACAAGGTCCCTGTTGTGCTGGTAGCGTTCGAAATGGTGAGCATCACGCCGAACCTTACTGATCATATGCTTCAAGCACGTGTTGGTACTGAACATACGGTAGGCACTCTGAGACATAAAGATGGAGAAAGAGCAAATGCATTAATCACAGACTGAAGGAGACCAATTATGACAGCCAAAGATCTACTGTAACAATATGTAATTACTATTATCATTGTGTTGTGGAGAAATATAAGTTAGAGCCATGATGATGCTAAAACATTTGGCTCACTGTAGCCTATAAAAACGATGCACTGATGTGTTTGAATTGTGTTGTAGGCGCTGCAATTCTCAAAATCAACAGTTTGGTTTATACTGTGGTATTTGGGTTTTTGTTTTTTGGTGCAGTATAAATGTTATTGGACTAAGTGCTTTCAAAACATGGATGACCTACAACTCCATACTGTCCCTGAACACCTCACAACACAGATGACCTTTACTCTGTACTGTATCACCAGAGCCAAAGATGGTCTCCCATATAGACCAGTTTTTACTTTCTTCACATACAGTTTTTAGATATAACAAGTTATAAATCCTTTTGTACCAAGAAAAGTGAGATTTCCAGGATACTATATAAAAGTTGCTCTTCACACAGAGCCAGGCAGGTTTGAACACAAATTTTCCTTTAATAAAGGAAATCATTTAATTTTCATTTTGTATTTACTCAGGTTACTCGGGGGGGGGGGCAATACTTTTTACAGCACTGGAAATATGTACAACATTTTGGACTCGCCCAGAAAAAATAAACCAAAATTCCTTTTTTATTTATATTCACCCACCGAAAAAAAAATGTAAAAACATATGTCACGGACGAGCCTCTGTAGGTTCCTAAAATCATTCTTCCCTTTCTAACCACCCTAATAATTTGCATTCAATCCCTAAATCTGTGGTTGCTAGAGTTTAAAAAACACAGTAACGTGTGTCAGAAAGAGGTTAAGAAAAGAGAGGTTAAAATGAATGTCCGTACAGGGTTGGAATGTAGCACAGTGAAGAAGTCGGGGCTAGTGAGGAACCTAGCGCTGGGAGACTGAAGAAGCAGGCTGAGACGAGACCTGGAACTGGACTGAGTGACACTGTTGTCCCTCCGCAGCTCTGCAAAAAACACGCACACAAAATGTCAGAAGAAATGTGCAAATAAAGAGTGAAAGACATGTTTTACTACATAGACCACAGGACAGTGAGAATTACCTGGGATGGAGGGATGCATGTCAGTCTCATCTACTGGCAGCTCGTTGGCTGGCTGCTCCTCTGGTCTACTGTCATTGGTTATTGTCCTCCGAATACTCTGATACCTGGAGAAGTGCGTGTGAATGTATGTATTGTTTTTTGACTGACAGGGAACGGGTTTGATTCTTCGTGAACCAACTTTCGAGCATTTCAGACAAAAATAGTTCAAAGTTCAGAATCTAGAAATCTGTGTATTTTAGTTTTAGTATGAACATCTGTGAATTTCAACAGAAGCATAAAGTTTCTAAGCTTCGGTTTGCGTCAGAGGATTTTGGTTCTGTGTGTGTGTGTGTGTGTGTGTGTGTGTGTCTGTCTGTCTGTCTATCTGTCTGTGTGTGTGTGTCTTCTGACCTCCGGTTCAGCTGCTCCATCTGCTGAATGGAGTTGGACCTCTGGAGAGTCTGGGGGGCAGGGGGAGCTGTGGGACGCTGCCATGTTGTGGTTCTGTTGACGTGATCCACGTAAAAGATCCGACCATGGCTGTCGATACGAGCCTCCCAGTCTGGTTCAGACACACACACACAGACAGAGAAGTAAGAACACACAACACAGACGATAGGCTCAAAAAAAAACAGGAAGATTTTTTGATTTCTAAACCACAAATCAAGTGTTTGTATGCGCCTGCTGGCCTGTTAATAATGGTGAGAATTTCAGCATTGGTGTAAGTACATTCAATAAATTGTAAATACACTGAATAACTAACAACTGTTGAAGCCTCATATTAGCTTTAGATGCAGATTTGTTGCTTACATGCTGCTCACGTGACATAAAAAGGAAAGACAATGTGCAATTAGACTTCATCTATATTTTTACTATAAAATCTATTTTTCCTCACGATAAATCATAATGCACTGCAGTCCACACACTTACTAGGTGGCAGCGGCTCGTCCACCCTCTGGTAACGACTAATGTCATGGCGAACAGACGGCAGGGAGCGAATTGACGGGTGGCAAATGACCTGAGCTGTTGCACCTGCGCGTACAAAGGGAAACACAAAGACGGCGTCACTGAGACAATGAGCCACGAGATCTGAACATAAAGCTGCCTCATCTACCCTCAAGCACAGCACTGTTTTCTGCTATTATTTAATACAGTAACACAAAACTGTTCTTTCTGTAATAAACTGAAACCTTGTAATAAGAGTCAATTCCTGATTAGTGTGGAGGGTGGTGAAATGCCCTGTGTGTGTCTCAGTTATGTCATTGTGGCCATTGCATGGTCGTCACGCATGATAATGCTCCACCCACAAGGTGGTCAACACTACTGAATGCTGAACTGAATGACTTGAATTATTAGCTGTACCACTTTTACTAAACAAAACGTCCATTCAGTCCACTGCTTATTATGAATAATAAAATATCACCATGTAGAACAGTCAACATCTAGCACCTACCTGCTCCAGAGGTCCCTTCTCCTCCTTGGTCCATGGTGTTGGTGCTGATAGGAGCAGCTGTTGCTACTGGCCCGTTCGCCTCACTGCTTGACGACTCTGCCCCTTCCTCCTCCGCTTTCGGAGCCACGTCTTTTCTCATCTCCACCTCCTGAGGAGAGAGGAGTATCTGGTCATGAAAGGCTGATGTTGTAGAACCTCTGCATCTTAGTCATCCTGCTAACAGCTGCTCACCTGAATGGGTGAAAGTGGTCCATGTGTGGGAGTGCATGATACTTCTTGGTTTGCACCCCTCCCACTACTTTGCTCCTGAAAGGTACACTCCCCAACAGACTCCACTGGACCAGCAGCTGCCTCCGCCCCTGATACCTGAGATAAGAGATAAGATAAGATAAGATAATCCTTTATTAGTCCCACAAGTGGGAAATTTGCAAATTTTGTGAGTGGGAGGCTCTGGCGGTTTCTACAGGTAAGTGAACCATCTCAGCCAACCAACCAGCAGCATCTCCAGTCCTGGCTGCCGTCTCATTAGCTGCTGATCTTTCTGCCTGTGTTTGAACTCCACTTACCCCTTCTGCAGCTGCTGATTCTGCCCCACCGGGGACAGTTATAGAATTAGCACCAGAAGATGGAGGTGCCTCTACTGACACCCCAGCTCCAGCATCACTCCCAGCTCCAGTCTGAGTCTGTGGCTCTCTTTCTGAGCCCTCGTTCCCTTGTCGAGACTCAGAAGTGCTTGATCTCTTTGAAGCTACGTCTGCGCTCTGCTGTGATTGGTCCCTTTGTTGCCCCGCTATCTCTTCATCCTCATCAGAGTCTATATGGAGCATAGCATTGAGCCGTGTGTCTGTTGGAAAGCTGGAGCGGAGTTTCGGAGAGGGTCCCGCCAGAGGTCGGTCACTCGGGCTCCTTGGAGCCTCGATGGCATCCAGGTAGTCGTTGAGTGACACCTGCCGATAGGTGTGGCCGCCCAAAGCCACTGGAAGAAGATCATCCTCTCCGATCTGCCCAGGCTCTTGCCACACGCTGTCATCGCCGTAGTAAGAAGCACCGTTAACTAAAAGGGAACCCTCTTCAGACCCTGTGGGAGAAAGTCCACATGTGACTCGTGAAGATGAGGAGGGGTGAGGGAGGTCTTCATCGTCAGAGGGACTGCCTGGGTCACCGTTCACTGCGCCGCTCAAGATGGTTCCCACTGCATCAGGGGAGGCTTCTGAGGAAAACACATTAGGGAGGAGGAAGAGAGGAGAAAGAGCAGAGGTATATATGAAGAGTTGCCAACTCCAACTTTTTCTGGAACTGAAGTCTGATTTTCATCAAAATTTGCAACATTCATTTCCAATTAAAGGATGCGCTGAAATACACACACACACACACCCTCATGTCCATTGGAGGTGATGTCCAATCTGAACTGAAGCTGCCCGCTCACATTGTCCGTGGGGAAATGTCGACATAGGCTGAAGCTGACTGGCTGATCGCTGTGTACACAACACAGTGGCAAGAAAAAGCTGGTTTATAAAATGTGATGTGATCTTCATCAAAGACACAAGTTCAGATAATGCAATGAACTAATGAGACCCACACAACTATAATCTTTGATGTTGATACGTCCATTAAACATTCAAAGTGATGGTGCTGCTGATATATTTGATTTGTATTTACATACACACCCTTGCAAATAATTGTGTTTGGACTCACTCAGCTGCAGGTCTCTCCAAAAGTCTCTGCACGGGGATGGTCAGCTGACCCAGAAACCGCTTGATGATTGGTCGGCTCTTGGCAAATTTATCTTTAACTTCAATCTCCAACACGTCGGTCATCAGAGCCACAAAGGTGTACTTCTACAGGTGGAACAACAGGAAAGGTGTAGTTTATTCTCACCTGGACTTTTGGATTTTGTATATTTACTCTTTTATTAAAGCATATATTTTCTTTACACTTTATTCCGTGATTTTGCTTTTTAACCTCTGCTCACCATTAGTGGCAACAGTGAACACAGAGCCCAGTTCAGTTCAAAGCCTTACTTTAAAAGTTTACAGTAGAAGTGTAAAACTTTCTTCAGTGAAATGTGTTTTCATACTGTGTGGAGTTTTATTACTTGAGGAAACTACCTATGCAAAGTGGAAAATAAGTGGTTGTTTCTGCATATAGTTGTTACAAACACACAACATTATTTGGTATATTATGGTGTACGTATTAAGAATGAATAAGTTACTCAGCAGGAGAGCTGATCAAATCAACCTTGTGATGTGGCAAAGTAACATGTGATGTGGCAAAGTAATCTAAATTTCTTCTCCTCTTCCCTTTTTCAACTTCAATTTTATTTATATATTTATATAGCGCCAAAGTAAAAAAAACAAACTAGAAAATTTTCATTAATGATCATTTTAAAAGTGTGACGTCAGAATAACACAATATCATTTCATCATTTTATTTGCACAGTCCTTCAGGTACTATAGTGTGAGCACCGACCTCCCCATGCCACACAGGGTTGGTGGTGTTGGCTATAATGGAGGACCGTCTCTCCTGACCGTGGTGGGTGAACTTGGGGAGGCCGCTCCTCTTCCCGGGCTGGATGGACATCTTCAGGTAGGGGTCTGGGTTGAAGAACATGCCTTTCTTCAGGCCCAGCGCCCGGATATCTGAAGAGAAAAACACACAATCATAAGTGTTTGTGACACTACAAGTACACAACGGTTCCAATAAACTAGTCGTCCTACCCGAAAGGGTGAAGCTGACAAGTTTCCGACAGTGCTCGTTCCCCGATTGGTCCTCCACTTGGCCTTCACTGCCCACCTGATGAGAAAACAACCAACAGGAGAGCAGCATGAGTGGACGGCCCAAGACAAAAAACAAAAACACGAGACACTGATGAAAAGTTAAAAGAAGGAAACATCAGAGAGGCTCCGTGAATTCTGATTAAAGCCGATTGCTTTTCATTTTACTGACACAACTGGAGCAAACGTCTCCATCTCTGTTCTTGCTGCAGAACGCTTAGTGACATCCACCTCACTCCATTCACTTCCCCACAGCTCTGCCTCTTATTTTTAGCCTCTGTTTTAACAAGCTAAGTCGAAAACATTACAGTGCATTTTAAATTAAATTGTGGGGACTAGCTCTGTCCCTACAATGAAATCAGCAGCCAGGCCTGGTTTGGGGGCAACATACACTGTCATCTGGACAGCAAGACAAGGCCAAATTACAACAGCATGGCTCAGTAGTAAAATAGTTCAGGTTCTAAACTGATCGTATTCAGCAAAACATTAGATAAAGAAAAGAGCCTAACTGTTCTCTAACATCTGCTATGGTCTCATCAGTTCCCAAAGACTTAGAGTGTTCTTAAAAGAAGAGGTGTTGCAACACAGACATTGACATGCCCCTGTCCCAATTCACATACATACCACTACTCCAGGGTTCTTGACAGTGATACAAGGCGTTGTTGCTCTTAAAGATCCACTCACACCATGATAGTATTTAAAGCAGATCTTAGTCTCCGCTGTGAAGAGAGCACACACAGACATGATCACCACAGAGGTTGCCAGGAGTGTTTCCTCCCTCCACAGGTCACACTGCACAGCTGTGTGGGCTTTGTGTTAAATCTGTTTATACTGTGAAGTCTACTTACGTTCCATGAAGTAGGGGCCAGGCTCCAGTCTCCACACGATCTGTCCTCTCTGGGTGCCGTTCACGCCGCGGTTTTTGGACTCCCATACATTGGCCACGCACATCTCATCTAAGAAACATAAACACATTCGCATTCATAAGCTGGATAGAACAGATATGAGGTCGATGACAAAAAGCTGGGAGCTGACTGTTTATGTCAGTCTCATGTTAGGCTCTGTACATCACCACAGTGGGTTTAAAAAGGAACAATCAAGATGTGCTTGTTGACCCTTTTTTAGGTTCTGGTCCCTTTTTTTCCATAGATAGGGTGGTCGAAACATTAGAAACCGCCTCTCAATGTAATGCTCTCCAGCATGACACTTTAGGAATGTTAAAAGCAGACTCTTCTATATAAGGAGATGTATGTTAGAACAGGAAGTTTTATTGTGTAATTGTCTGTACTTGCCTCATTTACAGGTAACATTACCTTCCCTTCTCACCCTCCCCCGCAGTATGCAGCTATATTTGTTTTACCTTCAACAGTGCATTATGTTTTCTACACTTCTAAAACCTAAATATGAACTAAAACGACAACGTTTCACTCTGAAGTGTAGTGAAGAGGAATCTGGTGGTCATTAACCACATGCCTGTCTAAGCCTGTTCAACCATCAAACATTTATGTGTACACCCCCTGTAAAGGATGACAAATGACCCATGTCCTATGGTGATGACACACACACACACACACACACACACACCTTTTGCCTTGTGTCACAACAGGTTCAATAAACCCTGAGCTTTTCTCAGACAAACAGCAAATAGTGTAGGTATTCCTCTCTCACACTCACATACAGGTCAGACAGCAGAGGGATGTATGGAGCTCAGGCGGCTCCAGGGGAGCTTGGCCGACAGCCAGGCTGGAAACAGTGCATCCCTCTGGAGAGAAACCCCCCCCCCAGAAATCCCTCTGCCTGGGTCAATACAGCTGAAGAGCTGCAGAGAGACAGGAGGGATGGAGAGCTCACCTTTCACTGGCTTTCTCCTTCTTACTCTTTCTCTGATAAAGGCTTGTCCACAGGCACTCATCCCTTTTACAGAACACTAAATCGTTCTCCTGTGGTCTGACCTTGACCTCTGAGCATTTCGCTGGCTGCTGAAAGCTTCTCTTTCACAACTGTGTTTGAGAGCTGCAGGGCATCAATGAGCAGAAACAAGCTGATATCAGACACAGTTACTCTTACTATCCACAGTTGGCTCGTGCATGCAGCAAGATAAGCAAAGCAGTCTAGACTTCCCTTACCCAGGTAACATCCACTGCTTCCAAAGGTGTCCGCAGATCAGATGACATATACATTATAATCACGTTACCATGATCTAGGTCTACTCTATTTAGACACGTCCAGAAAACCCGTATAGGTGCTTCCTGGATCCTTCCCTATCCCTGCAGGTGGTGGGTCCACAGGGTGGTGGCTCTGTCATGTTTTCTGACACTTGTCTGGTAACAGTAGGGGCCTAGTTTCATTAAACTGGACAAGATGTCACTGCTCCAAAACTCCTGTTCATCAATGTTTAAACTTACATCAAAACATACCATAATTCATATGCTAACAATATTAGCCTGTAAAAGGAATATATTGATATCAATATTATCAAGGCAGAGTGACTCCAGCCTTGTGGTTGATTGCCTCCACCGTCCAGTCATGCAATATACATGCACGTATGTCCAGACTCATATTCTCAACGGTTTATCCATTCTTTCAAATGCCAAATGTTATGAAATTCTTTCCAGGTAGTCTTGAGATATGGTGTTTACAAGAACAGGACAGACCAGTTACACTGGAAACTTCATTGGAAAGTGAAAAACAGAACAGTCTGTAGACTGAAAAGTAATTAACAGCAGCTATCGTTTAATATAACCAGACATCTGAGACTGTAACAATCAAAAAACATGAGAACATGCTTCCCATTGGTTCTCAAACGTGAGGGTCCTCAGACATGAGGTTTGGAGTTAGAATTGAAATCAAGGACCCACTGATTAAAAATGACTATTAATTTTAATGATAACCATATATTTGACATACTAGAATATTAAAGGTCAACAGGGAGAACAACAGAAACTGAAAGGTTTGGGTTTGCTCACCGATGTGGTACAGGCCAATCCAGTCAGTAGCATCTACTTCTTCCTTGATGTCCCAGGAGATGACCAGGTGACCGTGACCTAGTGTTAGCTGGCACATAGACGCCGTGAGTGATGAGCGGCTGTCTGAAGTCACCAGGTCCGTGTCGCTGTTGGCCCGCTGGAGTCCCACCTCTGTCACTTCTGGCTGAGGGGACACTGACGACACAACTGAGGAGGAGGAGGACCCAGAGGTGGAGGGCTCTACCGCATCCTGCACCAGCATGCTGCGCAGGTTGTCGGGCCCAATCGTGTACGGCCGGGTGTGAGGGGTGCGCCGACGCACCGCCAGCAGGTGCTCCCGCGCACTGCCATTAGCTGATGACGCGGACGAAGGCGAAGAGGAAGACGATGCAGTGGCGGCTGTCGCCATAGCAACCGGAGAGGACGAGGCGATGTGGAAGCGGGGGGGTGAATAGCGAGGGGGGGAGGAGGAGATCTGGTGTTGGTGGTGGGAGAGGGGCTGAGGGTGAGGATGGTGGTGATGATGATGATGGTGGTGTGGAGAGGAGGGGGCAGAGGAAGGGGAGGGGGAAGATGACTGGGGGCGGGGGCGAGGGGGGAGGACTGCCGTGGCAAGGGAGGGGCGAATGTTGAAAAGTAGGTGGGTGGACCAACAGAAGAAAACTGAAGGAAACAGGAAGGAAATTAAGGTTTTTAGTTTAGAAGTGTCACCATTAAACTGTGAAGTGAGGAAAAGTGAGGAAGTGAAGGAAGGATGAAGGCAACAGAAGGAACCCTTGCTTTACAGAGACAGACACAACAGTCTGGACTTTAGTTCCCTCGCTTCATATTTCTTTGGTCCTGCTGGTGTTGTTCTGGGGGGATCACGTCAGAGCTCCCGCGTCCTGCTACTCATCATCCAAGGTGTTTGAAGGAGCAGATGAAGCTTCTTTCTGCTTCATCGATCAGGTCGATCAGTCATGTATGTCAGGTTTCCACTGTTTATCTAATCATCCTTCTTAATACCCTCTGACACGCGTTCATTTTGACAAACAGCGGAGCTATGCGTCACGTGTGGGCACTAGAAGACTTTGTAACTCATCCAGATAGGCATTATGGAAAAAAGGGAAAGGAGGTAGAGGTGGGAGATGGGCAGAGGAGGATAAAGAAAAAGGTGCGAAAGGCGATCAAGCAACGCTTCCACTCGTCTGTCCGGGGAGGAGCGGGTGATGACAGGGCAACCTTACAATCCACAGGGAGGCCGGGGGGGAGGGAGGTAGGAGACCTAGAGGAGAGAGAGAAAATGTGAGAGAATAGATATGTGAGGAAGAGAAAGGATGATGCTCAGTATTTTGTGGTTATATTAATGGGTCAGTGGGTGAGAGGCACCCTGGTAGGTGGATATTTCAGCTTCAGTTCCACCTGTGTCAAGTCACTGAGCCAATCATCTGCTGTCTGTTGCTTCACATTTACACTATAAACACAGGAATGACGTCAACCTTCTCCTCACTGTCTCTCAGCTTCCTCTCCATCTTTGTTGCCATTACAAGATGGAATGGATGTGAAGGTTGCACCATCTCCGAGCAATATGCTGCAGACAGAGAGTTTACAGGAAGAGGGAGGTTTACGGAAAGACAGATCATATGTGTGGGAGACTGACCCAAATAAATGATGGCTGCAGATACTAGTTTCTCTACTAGAATACTACGATAACCCACTTACCAGTTTATAAAACCAGGCTCTCTCACACACACACACACACATCTGGACAGATAGTTTTATAAATACTCTTAGGTCAGAGGCCAGAGCTGAGCATGGTGCTGCTGGCAGAGTTTAATGTGAGTCAGAGTGCCCAAATAGCTGATAAACACACACACACACACAAACACACTTAAAATCACGCTCAACGTCTGGATGCGTTGTAGTAACAAATGAGAGCGCGCTCACAAATGCTTGACTCTCCAATCCGAGGAAATGCTCGGAAAACTCCAGCACACTCTCCACCCAGTGAGCCCCACAAATTAAAACATGCCCACACATACACGCACACACAGCTGCACATGAAACTCTCAGGAGGTAAGTGTCCTTGATCCAGCAGCAGGATTAAAACATAGAGAAAGGGAGGTGGTGCTGAGGGGGGGGGGGGGATTTACTGTTGACAGAATGCCTTCACTAATCCATTGCATTACCATGACGCTCCAATCTGCAGCTGGAGTCCCGGCGGCCCCATCATTCACCCTGCATATACTGTATGTTTGCCATCAGCAGTCCAACCAAATAACGCAGCAGATTTCTGTGAGAATGTTTTCATATATACCCAACATGTGTCCACTCTATCTACCAGAACGTTTTGGATGTGCATTGTTTTTGGATACTTATTGTATATAAGTTCATTACTTCCTATAGGTAATTATACTTTCCTTCAAGATAAGAAAAAGATAATAACTGTGTTTGCTTTGTAGCTAGCATGCTAACACTTTAAAGTCCGCTAATGCTAGCGCAAAATTTAAAAAGTGAGCCTATTCTATACAATGATTTTGTGTTTGTAGTTTTAAATCCTGAGCAGAAAAGATACAGCTCTATTATACTGTATAACGTATGCTCCCGGCTCCTCCCGTCCTGTCATATGTCGAAGGGTCCTTGGGCAAGATACTGAATCCCAAGTTGCCCCCGGTGTGTCAGGTCAGCTGCATAGGAGCTTTGCCATCAGTGTCTGCGCTTGTGTGAATGGGTGAATAAGAAGCAGTGTAAAGCACTAGAAAAGCTCTATATGAGTGCAGACCATTTAACTTAAAAACATGAGCATTGTTAACACACCGATTTTTTTCAAGTGAGAGGAAAATCCTATCTGGCACACTTGATGTGTGTGTGAGGAGTTCAGGGATCATACAGAGCATAGGTCAGTTGTGTTTCAGATGCAAATTAAGTTCTCTAAGGTTTGATGTCAGACAAATGAACATGAACTAGTTCATTTTTTTGAGACTGTTAACTTGGTTTAAGCTTCATTGCTATTTGCAATGATCAGACCTGTAGATTTTTACTTAGGATGTTGACTTTAACCCACCTATGTAATGTTTATATGTTATCAATATAAGATACATAAATAATCCCATGTAATTGAAAATTACTTCTCTACTGTCTAATATTGTACTAACACATATTTTGAATAGCCGCTCAACTGGTCACTGTTACATAAGAAAAACTGAACTAAGCACTGCTGCCTACACAGTGGTTGATGTCAGACTGCTGCAGAAGTTTTTCCCAAATCTGGCAGTCCTTAAAACTGTGCGTCATATTTGTTACAATACAGGCAACAGGTGATTACAGGCAACACACATCCACCTACACAATGCAACACATTTCCCACTTTCAGTGACTGTAAAGTAAAAGACATAACAGCAGAGCTGGAACACTTCCTTGCAAAGCAAGACAGCGTTATTTATAGAACACATTTGATTATATGGAAACTTCAAGTGCTTTGAATTTAATTTTTATTAAATTTCCAACACGGTAAAATGTGCTAAAAACGAAGGGGTGTGAATCCTTTCATAAGCCACTCTACATACACAGATACACACTTACAGTCACAAACAGGCATTTCGCTTATCTTTTTGGTACTTCATGGATATTAACATTAAGTATTGTCTATAACAAGGGTGACACCGTCAAACCAGCAATACCTGTGGGTTTATGAATTAATTAAATGAGTATGGAGCAAGGTGTGATGGAAACCTGCTTAGAGGCCTAGTTGGAAACTCATACTGAGCCTCAGGCTCATAATCCTTTATCTGCTCGCTCTCACACACACATACAGCCTCATTTGCTCCTGATGATACTTGCTGCTTTAATACAAGTAGGTACACGTTACATTCATTATTATCATTCAAATAATTAAGTCTTTGTCAAACAGGGAGAAGAAGTGTGATATTTTGAATTAAAAGTGGGGAAAGCTGTTGAAGTATGTGTGGTAACATGAGATTCCTGATAATGTCAATTCATAACTCAAACATATGTAACTCTCCAATTAAAAAACAAAATTTTAAAATGTATTTTATTAATTAATCACTTTTAAAATGTAGATGTCAATACTGAGTTGAATTTCAAGTCATTATTTTCTGTTTTCTCTTACGGTGCCTTTTTTTGGTGCAACAACTATTCCTACTAAACACTAGGGGTGGGTGGGAAAAAAAAAAATCAAGAAAGCATAGTATCGCGATATTTTTGCATGGTGATATTGTATCGATACACGGACACCAAATATCGATATTTTGTATACAAATTTGAAATACAAATCAAACTTTTTAAGGTTCAAAATAACTGTAATTGCACAGTAGTCCACATATTTGCAGTGAGTTACGTTGGAATAAACTGTAAAACAGACAGTTTGCAATAAAAATGATTGAAGTAAAATACTGAGGACCTGCAGTTGAAAAAAACGTGATATCACAATATATATTATCACAATACTTAGCATATCGCAGAACATTCAAAATCGCAATAATATCGTATTGTGAGTTAAGTATTGTGATAATATCGTATCGTGGGGTGTCTGGTGATTCCCACCTCTACTAAACACTATTGAACTCTGAGCAATTTTAAAAACATGGACGACCTACTCTCTGTGCTGCCTCTGAACGCCTCACCAGAGCTGAAGCTGTCAGACAGTTTACACTGCCTTCTATATAGACACATATAGAGACAACAAAAAATAAGAAATATTCCTGAACGTTTCAGAGCTGGGTAAGAATAATTCAACTTTGTCTTATTTTGTTCAACAGATATGTGGCAAAGTGTTCTCTGTTAATGAGAGAATGTGCTGTACATGTGTTTAACCAGTGCTCCGAGTGACTTAAATAAAATATAACTTTCACTCTTATGTGTGTCTGTGAGTGGGCTACCCCTCCCATTATCACTCCAGAGGACTGGACAGAGAGAAGTAGAGACCTCCTGTTTAAGACCTGCAAAAGCAGAGTCTAAGTAAAAGATCCGCATTTGATGATTCCCACAAACTTCCACTTATCAGCTTCCTGCCTGAACTCCGCCCACATCTGAACACTGAATCGTCACATCATTGTATCAATAAAACCTCAACGAACAACATTTATCACCTATTCCTGGCCCACGTTTTATTGTAAGATAACTCAGAGTTGTGTTAATTGGGTCTATTTGTAATGTAAATGATGCAGGTTTGAGAGAAATAGAAGCCCATTTATTATTTAAGTCTGGTCTTATTTTTTTGTTATTTAGAGCATATCTGTAGCTGTAAAGACCAAAAATGTAATCCCAAAGCTCAAATGTCCTTACAGTGATCGTTTCAGACTGAGCTGTGTCCATACGACCACAGAAAGCCACACACAGGCCTGAAATAGCTGTGGCATGAGTAGAGAACAATGAGGCGGTCCCATCACAGGCGACAGCTTCCTGTCCCCAACACACCCTTCACATTCCTCTCTGCCAGTGTGTGTGTTCATATTTCAGTGCATTCTTGTTCTTCTAACGTCATGCAGACCAATGTGCCCAATCTAACGTGACAGAGCTCACTGAGCTCCACCAGCTAAACAACCAGTGAGAATCTACTGGTTCGGGAAGCAAAGATTCGGGATCGGCTCATATAAAGATTATTGAAAGGAGTATTTTGACATTAGGAGAAACGTGCATATTTGCTTTCTTGCTGGGAATCAGAAAAGCAAATTGATACAGCTCGTATGATGTTGCCTATGGTAATCAGGGTAGTCTTGGTTTGGCCTGCATTATAAATTGGGAGTATGGTGCAGACTTACTGGGTTACGTTATATTTTTCGGAGCTTGACCCAAACTAGGAGCTTGGCTGCACTGAATCTTGTTTCTTTTACGAGTTCCCCAACCTTATGGAGGCTCGACGCAACACTAATCACTCCACCTTTAAATATAGATAGTCACATCCAGTGGTAAGATGTCAAGAATGGACTGCGGAAGTTAAACGACAGGGTCTGCATCAGAGATGGGAAATGAATCAGTTGTAGCCACACGTAGCAAACGGAACGTAAGACTTTGTATTTTTTATAGGTTACTTTATCTTAAACCACATGTTAGGTTGTCGGTGCCTAATAGAGGTTGTGCTTCACTGGTGCAGTCATCTGTGGTCCCAGGTTTATCCAAGAGAAAATATAAAAAAATGGATTAAGGATGCAGATCTGATTTAATTTGAGGAAAACGCAGGTCAGCATGCA
This sequence comes from Ctenopoma multispine, assembly GCA_034779795.1. Classification (NCBI taxonomy): domain Eukaryota; kingdom Metazoa; phylum Chordata; class Actinopteri; order Anabantiformes; family Anabantidae; genus Ctenopoma; species Ctenopoma multispine. The sequence goes on along the minus strand of JAUYWH010000012.1, from coordinate 10,288,449 downwards.
CTGATAATGATAGTGTTGGCAAATATCAGTGCAATAAGTCTAGAACTAAAAAGTAGACGTGATACACTTGACTGTAAAGCCAAGATGCAGCACAGAATGTCTCTGCCCTGCTCAAGTGTCCTTCCCTGAGCAAGACGGCTCTAATGTCATTAGGAAAGGAAAAGGAGAAGTGATATTCATGAAGAACATGAAGGAATGTCAGAGTGGAAACACATCAACTACAAACTTAAAGTGTGTAACCAACCCTCTCTGACACACACACATCTGCCTGCTGAGGAAATCCTCATTGTTAGCCACAGATCTCAGGGAAACACAGTGAGCAGCATACAGATGGTCTGACAATCAATCTGATTATACATGGATACATCAGCCTATGTTGATTATACACAGATTACAGTCAGGGTCACATCGTACATGAAGCTATTAGGGAGGAAGCAGGAGATGCTGTTCTGTTTTTCTGGCATTGATCTTACAGTGCAGCACATTATTATCAGTGTGTGTGTGTGTGTGTGTGTGTGATCAGGCTTAAATCTCTGCTGACTTTCTCTCTTTTTTTGTTTCCGGTTATTCTGACAGCAGCACCTGATGCTACAGGACAAAGACTTCATTTCGGCTTTGTTGTTATTTTTTTTCCCCTCCTTGTTGCTGCCAGTGAAGCACATTGAAGCTTCATCAGCTCCCACGTAGCAGACAGATGGAGGACTGTGAAGATGTAGCCGCGCATACAGAAAGCGTCAATTAAATGTTGGATGGTAACAAACGAGGCTTTGACCTCAATAAAACCCGCTGCACACACAACTACACGGCGAGGCGCGTCGCTTACCTTCGTTACGGCGATTTATACGTCGTCTCTAACCGTCGTTCACGCCACAACAATTCCCAGCACACGTCGCTTAATTACGGTCGACGGAGCTCCACACACCCAGGCACCATGGCCCCTCCATCGGCTGCCAAGCCCAGCAGATCCGGTGTTCCGGAGCCTGCGCGCAGCTCGATCAAAGCGACACCTTCCTTTAAAACGATCGTTCCTTCTTATTCCCGTTTTTAGTTCAAATCCCACTCGCCCTACGTCTTTCTACGTCTCCGTCATGTTGCCAGGCTGGACAGACAGACGCGTTCATATCTTATTTATTTGGCTGGACCACTTCACATCCGCCTCCCAGTTTCCGCCGCTTCACGCACTTTTGTTCTCCATCGTTTTTCTTTGCGCTTATGCAGAAGCAGACGCGTCGTGGTTTAAAACTTCATCTCACACACAGGCCTCGCTGTGGGACTCCACACTGACCCAGCTCAGCATCAAAATAACTGTTTTCTCACCATCTCTACTTCCCCCCTCCCTCTAGCTCACCGGTGTCCAAACCGAGGCTCAGGAGCCTTCAACTGGTCGCTGAAGGCGCCCCCAGAGGTCGCTGGCAACATTACAATGTGTTGTATTTACTTCCAATTACAGAACATACGAGGATTCCCTTTTTAATCACAGGTTTCATATGATCACAGTGATGCAGGGCATCCTGGGATAAAAATCCATCCAAAAGTGTGTGTGTGACATAAAAATTCTTAAGATGCACTGGCCTAGTTGGAGTGTAGTGATCCAGAGAGGAAAGATGATTGAGGCAGTTGGTTCAGATGAGGGACAGAGGGATTTGGCAAATAATTCCACTGCCCTAATCCCTGCAACAACAAAAGACAAAGTCTGTCCATCCACCTTTTGTCACATTATTGTAAAAATCCCAACAAAGCAAAATCGAACATCATTTCATGATGCAAAAATTATATCAGTGTAAAAGAGTTTTGTAACAAAAATAGATCTGTCTTTACAAAATGACTTAAAACAGCATTCAAACATTTTTACAATAGTGGAAACACTGAAGAGGTGGTCTGAGTGTTTCTGGAAGTGTGTACATACACAATAACATATGAATCTGTTCACATGGCACTGGAGAAAAGTAATGTTTAAAATACAGACCGACAACATGATTATCATGTCTGTGATAAAGAAAAACCATGACTGCTCCCAGAGCTGGAAGAGTAACTGAAATGTCAGCATCAATATGTTATTACCATATGTTCATGTTAAGACACAAATTTGTAAGGGCGTAATATTATATGGAGGACAAAAAGTGACCTGTCCCATAAAATAAATGTGAATAATTACATTAATCAATATTAAATAAACAAAAGCTGAAGATAATAAATAAGTAAATAAATTATATAATTTTGTACATAAATAAAAGTACAAAATCAATTATTAAATGTACATCACTGATCACAATATTTTTTAAATATTTTTTTACAGATTTCTGTAGAAATGTACAAATAGAGGACTAATGATGGAAAAACAACATCTAATCTGTATTTCTGTCTTTCAGAAACAACATTTCAAAGTAACCTCAAACTTACAAATAGTAGTGTACATGTGGGAACACAGAATTAAATAATAGTAATAAATGTAGATATTGAGAAATACAGATTTGTAGAATCTATATCTAGTTTTTTTATGGACTTCAGCTTTAATTTATTTGTTAAATAAAATATTCATTTCAAAATGTATTTCAGCATTTACTTATGTATTTGTTTAATGATGAATAAATCATTCTTAGTCCTCCATATTTTTACGGTACAGTACTCGAAGGAGCTAAAGCTGACTGTCAAAAACGTAAACACTGACATATTTGTGTGCATTTTTCAAACTATGCAGTGTGTGTTGATGAGCTGGCGGGCCATCTCCACGTTCCCACTGGTCTGGTAGATGAGTGACAGGTTGAAGGCGATCTCCCTCTTCAGATCCACCTGGTCATCAGCAATACCCTGCAGGGAGGATGAATAGTGTAAGGATGGAGAGAGGGACAGAAACACACATGAAATGTTTCTGTGAGGCTGCATTGCTGAAATGTACAAGAGAGATCTCTGTGCACCAAAAATTGATATTTGGAACAGAACCCATTATCTTTCCAGTGTCCTACATAAAACTGACAGAAATGTTTCTGAAATGTTTCCAGCAGGTTGAGCTCCCAAACTAACAGATTAAATACTCTGAACGTGGCTTTACCTCCAGCTTCTGTGCAGGCAATGTAAGCGCCTTCTGGTAGTAATGTATGGCCAAATGTGTGAGACCCATCTGGTGCAGCGCCCTGCCCAGGTTGTACATGCTCTCCTGACAAACTCCCCGTAGCTCCACGTACCGCCACAGGAAGGAGAAACCCTGAAAACACACGCACACGCACAGTTGAAAATTTCCAGTAGGAAATGAAAAACCTATATAAGAGTGTAGTGAACACAAACCCTGTACCTGGAGCACCAGCGTATGTCTTTTGGCTACATACTTCTGACAGGCCATGTGGAAGAAGGTGAGGCCCACACACAGGCTGTGGAGTGGGTTGCTGGGGTGAGTCTGGAATGCCTGAACATACTGGCCTGAAGATAACCAAGAGGTTTGGTAATAATCATTTCCTGTCATCTCATAAACGTGGAAATAAATACAAGTTACAGAAACAACAAGTGCTCTAATATTTCTGACACATGCAGGTCACTGCTGGTCTAATGCTGTGTTTTGTACCCAGAGCGTGTTTGAAGCTCCCGGACACCATGGCGTTGTGTCCGCACAGGACAGACAAGGCGTGGTTGTCGGGATGTTTCAACAGCAGGCGTAGACAGAAGCGATGGTGACGCTGGTGCTGGGAGGACACAGTCAACTGAGGAGGAGAAAACACGACTGTCAGCGTCGTTTGTTCACTAAACGTTCACATGTAGACAATCAACTCCCTGTTTGATTCATTTCGATGTGAGCAGGTGTATTTATGCACACAGACACACCTGGTTGAAAACATTCCAAAGTTGAGGCAGATCCACATTTTCCATCAGCATTAATCTGTCCGGAAAAAACAGGATAATATTTAAATTTAAATGATTCACCGGCTCTGGTATATGCTGCAGCTGTAAGTGTACATGTGGGTCTACCTGATGTAATTGTAGGCCTTGTGGTAGTTGCGGTCCAGGATGGTGGCAGACAGGCCGAAGAACTCCAGCTCCTTCCTCCTGGGTTTGCTGTCATAGAATGAGTAGAACTCCATGGCCGAGTCCACCAGCATCTCTGCCTCTGCGTAGCGCTGCACGTCACACAGCGTCACTACGGTGCTCACCAGCAGCTGCCACCAGTCCTCTTTAGACAGGACGTTGGTTTTACCTGACCACAGGGACAAAGCAGATATAACAAGTAGATACCAAATTATTGTTTTTGCTGGTTCTTAAATGTGAGGATTTCATGTTTTTATTTCACACATGATGGTACACTGAATAACCAATTGCAGCCTTGTAGGTGGGAAATCCGTGTCCTCATTTACGTAAAGTGCAGCTCTTGTTATTTGTAGTTAATGGGCAAAACACGCAAAGCTTCGAATATGGGCTTTTAAGAGAGCAACAAACAGCCTTTTTTCCACATATGGCAACTGTTATGGACACCAACTGCTCTGTGCTGCATGTGCCAACTACAGACTGTGTACCCTGGCCTCTCTACATCAGCCAGATCAGCAAGTATCAACCCTTCAGATTCAGTATTTCAGGTTGTATTTGATGGTTTTTACATCTAGATACATAAAACATTAAAAATATCTGAAAATATCTTCTGATGACATGGCTCATTGAACTGAACTGAGTTTTGCATCTTGGGTTTTGGTGGATTGTGCTCCCCCCGCTCATGCCCATGGTTTCTGTATCTTGTAACGTTCAGCATCAAATAAAAGCCTAAAAATTCTGAACTTTCACTTCATATTCTTCCTTTGATTTTAAACCCAAATGTCTTAAGTGCACAGCAAAGACTAAAGAATAAGAGAATTAGTCCTGTCATTTTAAGACTTTTTTAGAGGTGTCTTTACCTGTATTGTCCAGATAGGCGGCCTCATGGTCAGCAATCTCTGGCAGCTTGTCTTTGACTTTAACCAGCTTCAAATGATTCTTACCTGACATATTTACAAAACGTACACACACTTTGGCTCGCTGCATGGCCACCTAGAACACACACACACACACACACACACACACACACACACACACACACACGTACTTTTATTTGTGAGGAGTCTCATTGACAGAATGGATACTGTCGTCCCTTCAACATCACTGTGCGTTACCTTAAGCAGCATGGAGATCATGGTGATCATATCATCTAGATAGTCCTGTATTTGTCCCTGAGTTTTCAGCAGTGCTGAACGATGCAGAAGCAGTTTTAATTCCTACAGACGCAGAGAAATCTTTAACAATATTAAGTTTCTGAAACTGATACAACATAATTCTGGTGTAACAGGTGGAGCATCTTCGCTCGGAAACAATCTCTTAATGGTATCAAACTGTCTTAGTTAACCCAGACAGGAGCATGGGGGTCTTGCCTTCTGTGCAGCTGACGAGTCCTGTGCCAGTGTGTCGCTGTCATACATGGACTCCAGGGCTTTGAGTGCGCACTCAGGCCGGCCCAGCTGCTGCTGCAGGGTGGCCAGGGAGAGCCTGGCCTCAAGATGCTGTGGAGCCATCTCTACCACCTTGGTGTAGCTGTCTGCTGCTGCCTCCATGTGGCCCAGCGCCTTCAGACACTCTGGAGGTGTGACGAAAGCAGAGAGAGAGGAGGGTTTATGTAATAGTGTTCAAGTGAGAAGAATTCAGTGTTTACTTTGACCTTAAAGTGCTTTAAAGTGGCATTATTCAACATGAATCACTTTGTCAGTGGTCTCACCTGCATGTCGAAGCCAGACGACGGCCAGGTTGTACTTCTCAGACATGACGAGGGCAGAGAGCAGAGGCAGAGCAGACATATACTCACCCTTCTCCAGGTAGGCTTCACCTATGTCCAGATACAAGTCACCAATCTCCTCTGGACTCTGCTCCATCAGCGGGGACACCAGGCTCTGTGACACATATTCATCACTATTTCCAGATTTAAAACATTTAAGCTCTCAACTAGAAATGAAGATTCTTAGGTTAAATGTTCTCAGTGATGCATTTCATGTTCTCGCTGTGAAACACTTGTGCATCCTGTTTACCTCCACAGGTGAGTTGATGCGCAGGTGTACAAGGCAGACAATTAGCTTTGCCCTCAGGTCCACCGGGACGGTGTCTGGTACCTGCACATACTTAATGCCACCTGGATACACACACACACACACACACACACACACACACACACACACAGTCAGCATTAATACTGTACGTTCCAAAAATAACGATGATTACAGTTTCTATGGGGAGGAGTGTGGGAGTCGTGTGAGAGAATTCACAGCTAAGGTGTGAAGACTATCAGCCCAAGCTACATTTCCACAATAACACAACAAACCACTGTGGACCTCTGACAGTCATGTGACTGTTTTTCACTTCTCTCCAGACAGACTGATTCATTTAAGACTAGATTACTGGACCCTTAATGATTTGAACTGTACTTGCATCCATTCTCTTGCTATTGTTTCTTCTTGTTCTGACATTAATCAGAACAATGAATCTAATCTGATCATAAAGAGGAAAAAAAGTACAATACAGTAGCAAAGGTATTTTCAAGGTATTGTATCCAAGTTAGACATTTCACTATCGTGACTAACTCCAAATATAAAAGTAGTTTTTCATGCAGCCTGTTTAAAAGTGGGTCAGCTTTGTCCATATCAGAAAACTTGAGTTAAGCCCAAAATAGCTGTCTAACCCATTTAACTCAGTTTGTGAAAATATATGGACCTCTGAGATCTTCAAACACATCAACACGTCTTATTCCATTTCACTGTTCTTCTTCTAGCATTTGTGCTTCTCATGCATCTGCAGGAGTCTTCACTACAACAGCAACAACAACACACAGCGAGTCACCGTTCTCCTCTGCTGCTCCCTCCTCCACTGTCTTTTTCTCTCGTCTCTCAGGCTCCATCTCTGACACGTTCTCTTCCTGCTGTGGTGCAGTGGCGTCCAATTTAGATTCAGCCTGGTCTAAAGAGATGCCTGCAAACTGGACCAAGAACTAGGAACACGAACACACACACACACACACACACACACACACACACACACACACACACAGTATATCCACTGATTAAGACAAGACACATCTTTTATTTGCTCCTCCTAAATAACATGAGCAAGCTCTTGCTCCACACACAGCTGTACCTCGAGGGCCTTGTTGTAGTCGTGGTTGGCGATGTAAAGCTCAGCTGCCATGTTGATGAAGTCATCACTGACTAGGTTTGGGTGTCGCACCAGAGCTTCCTTTATGACGCTCAGAGCTGAGGTTAAATCATTACTCTCATAGTAACTCCTGAACAACACACACACACACACACACACACAAATAAGGCTATTAATTGAGGACATTTTAAAATGATGCTTCCATACAGGCTTTTTGTGTGTGTGTGTGTGTGTGTGTGTGTGTCGTACGTTGCCATGTCCTTGGAGAGCTGCATGAAGTGCTCTCCGTCCTCCATTGGCAGCAGCAGCAGGATCTTGCGGTAGCCGTCCATGCACTGCTTGTGCTCCCCCAGACGCATGTAGAGGCTGGAGCGTTCCCACAAGTAGCGCACGTTGGTGGGGTCATACTTGATGGCTGTCAATAAACAGTCAATCTTGAATCTTCCAGTAGGAAGCAGAATTTTTACATGCATGCTTCCAGGAAACACTTAAGTTTAATAAGGTTCTAGAAGTAGGACTTTATAATCTTACCAACAATATACATTTTAAATATCAATATACTTTTAGTGACATTAATGAGAAAACATATTCAGCATGTGTGTCAGATGTCAATTAATTCATTGATAACATGTACATGTTAATTAGTAAAGAAATTAAATGTCATTGCAGCGATCTGTTACTGTAATGTCTTTGTTCACAATTTATTAGATATAATAAGCCAGATTTCTATTTATTTATTCAATATTTTGTAACATGGGTGAGATAACTGTTTTTGTTCATAATAAATACTACACAGTAGGAATGTAATGTATCCTCAAGCCCACGGTTCATCTCATTCCTATTTTTTTTTGTTTATTTTTTTGGTGCAGGTTTTTAAGAGCACATTCGAAACATGGAAGGATCTTTAGTGTCCTTGAATGCCTCACAACACGGTATGATGGACACAAATTACCTACACTATGTCGTGCCCCTGAACAACACTCTTTGGTGTCCCTGAACGCTTCACAACACAGAGGTGTGATAGCAGTAGCATGTTGTTGTTGGTGGAGGAGAATGTCGCAGCTCCTCTTTTTGAACCACATTACAGGACCATGTACGCTTGTGTCATGGTTCTGGTTTCAGAAACGTTATGCCTCTAGTTCATATTTAAACTATAAAAAATCTAAGCATTAAAGTGTAATCCTATTTGACGTGTCTAAGAAACAGGATGTTTTGTGATTACAAATGAAAAATATAAATGTAAACACTTGAGAAGCTTGACACTGTCAGACCGACCTTTTGAATAGCAGATGATGGCCTGTCGGATGTTGTCCTGCTCCAGAGACATTTCTGCCAGTTTGACCCACTCCTCACAGTCTGAGGGGTTCAGGTGGGCAGCAATCAAACCAAACTGCAGCGCTTTGTCTGTGTCTCCGTCGTCCTCGTAGATCATAGCCAATGTGGAAAAAGGCTCGTAGGCAAGAGGAGCTGGAGGAGAAGAGACAGGAGAAGAAATGTGGTTTTTAATTCCAAGTTTCCACAACTGATTTAGATTGCAAACTCTAGGGATAGATAAATAAATAAATAATAAATAAAACAATAACCCTGTTTCATACCCTGTCTTATGATCTCCATACACATCAAGATGGCATCCTCTTTATCGCCTCTAGCGTAACGGATGTTGGCTTCTCCCATCAGGCCTCTCAGCGCTCGGGGTAGTTTGCTGTGAGGACGCTTTTCCTGAACACACACAGCAAACCCACATTAAGAGCGGGAATAAAACAACCTGACAGTGATTTCTGTGCTCGTTCTCACCTTCATCATCTTCTTATTTTCTCGGTTTAGCTCCATTTCCAGCGCAAACACGTCTCCAGCCGTCACATCTTCCTCCTCCTCCTCCTCCTCCTCCTCCTCCTCTTTCTTCTTCCTGCGTCCCGCTCCCCTCCGTCCTCTCCCCCTTCGCTGTTGTTTCTTCTCCGCCACCTCCACTTCCGGCTCCACCTTTTCCCCCTCCAACTTGAAATCCTCGTCATCTTCATCATCAACATAGCTCAAACTGTCCTCTTCGTCCTCCTCTTCAGAAGACTTAAGTTCTGTTGTTGCACTCAGCATGGAGGCAAATGCCAGTTGGACCACCGGGCTGACTCCTTCTTCTACAAGGAAAGAGGTAATGAAATTCATTTCAATAAAAGTCATGAATACAACATTGTTTTATTTCTATCACCAGAGCATCAGTGTAAATATCTGCATTTTACCAACCGCAGAGAGAAGAAAGAAAACTACCATTCATTAATATTCCTTCATTCTTGCTGTTCAGTAGAGGTGGCAATAACCAGAGACCCCCCGATACGATATTATTACGAAGTCCTTAGTCTTTCACTTCAAACATTTTTATTTCTGACAAACTGTATTACAGTTTATTCCAACTTAACTGAATGCAAGTATGTGTACAACAGTGCACTGAACACTAAAAAGTTTGATTTCGATTTTACATTTGTATACAGAATATTGATTTTTGGTGTCCCTGTATCGATACAATATTGCCACTATACTGTATACTGTATTTTTCCCCCACCCCTATTGTTCACTGCACCAGGCTGTTGAAGTGTTGAAACTCTGACTTTTCTGTCCCAGAAACTAAGCTTATTTTATTCCTTTCGTGATTTTCTCTAAATATGTATCCAAAGATCGTGTGACTTAACTGGCTTCCTCCAGTTCTGAAACAAAACCCATTAACTTGACCAATACACATGCACATTTAATAAAACGACACTTTATTCGGTTTACCTATTTCCACCTGGATTTGTGCTGAGGTGGAGGGCTGAGCATCATCCTCCACATCTTCAGCCAACACCTCTGACTCCTGAGGGCGGAAAATAAAAGAGAACGTCCTATTTATTCCGAATTACTCATAATAATAACGTCAAATTATATAATGAAAACTGAAAGAAGCGCGTCGATAACATTACACATAGTCTATAAACTAGGGTTGAGTGAGAACGTAAACACTGTGACAGCTAGTTAGCTAGCAAGCTAACTTAGCTCTGGCACTAAGCAGATATACAAACTATCATCCAGATACCAGGTTTATGTATGTAAATAATGTGGGATTTTACCTTTGTCTTTCGCTCGTCTCTTCTCCTGTCGAACTCCTCAAAACTTATCTTACCCTCCAAGTAGTCTATCAGCTCAGCACTGAAACCAGACATGTCTGTGTCTTCTGTCTGTCCCCGAACGACTGGACAAAATATGCTTCTTCAAAACAAACTGCGTCCCATCACGCTACACGGGTCTACTATCAAAATTTAAAGAGACGGAAAGAAAATAACATCAGTGCTAAACACCGCACTTCAAATAGTTACCAAAGTGAACCACAGTCACGTGACGTACGAAAACTTCCGGGTTGCATTTTACAATACATGAGCCACATGTTGGCGACATCCAGTGGTGGAAAGTGGGACTGCAGCGCACATGCACCTCACCTCATTATAATAACCTAAATATTTATTACATATATACTACATATTAATAAATATGCACAGTCACTGGAGTGCATGTAAGTGTAAAATAACTTGGTCTCCAGTCTTAGATACAAATTTTGGAAATATATAATAATATGACTTTATTGATTCATATTTTGACCCCCAAATTCATTGTTCTTTAATACAGGACAAAATATTTGATCATGTGGCTGTGTAGCTCAAGCGCACATACTTAAAAATCAATATGACATGTTTGCTTTGTCACCAGCAGGTTTGAGATTTACGTCAAAGCATATCTGCTCATTCAACAGACTCAAACCTGACATATTCATGTGTTATCTTTTAATCTGCAAAGGGAGGAAAGAGAAGAAGAGGAAGGGATGGAGGGAAAAGTGATGGAGGGTGTGGTTTTACCCTGGCAGATCATTCTCCTCCTGCTCCTGACCTGGTTTCCTCTTAGTGTGTTCATCAGTGTACAGTGATGCCTCACGTTTGTGTAGTGTCCTGGATGGCGTGGGCCCAACTGTGTGATGAGCGCACCTGAAGCCTAGTGCAGGTGAGTAACCATCATAACGCAAACCTGCTTTATCCTGCAAAAAATTGCCTTGGTCATATGTGTTTCTAGCAGTTTCTCTTCAGTGCTGTTGTTGTTCTCTAAGGGACTGTGTCATTTTTAATTTTGCTAAAAAAGCACAAGGAATAATATTTATATTATAAGTGAAAAACATGCTTTGCATGCATTTATTTGATGAGGTGCAATGAACAACAATATTGTTCTTTTATTAGCGAATAAAGATATATTTCTACAACATAAGCAGCACTAGCACGAGACAATATCAATCAACTCTGCTCCACCCAGGCCTCCCTCTCCCTGCTCTGCTTTACTCTTCTACTATCTGCTACACTTTTCCAATGCTCTACATAGTTTTCAGGTATTAGTCATTAGAAAATTTAAAGAAATAAGCTGCAAAGCTTGCTAATCAGTCAGAAACCATTAAATTTTCTTACTGTTTAGAAGAGGGAGCCTTGTTCAAAAATGCACCGCTGCCAGGCTGGTTCACAGGAAGCTTCAGCTGCAACTCTCCAACAATAAGATTACTGTAGCTTGGTAACATATTTCCAGTAAGAAAAAAGTAAATACTGTAATTAATTATATACAGTATTAGTTTTAATGAAAGGTAGAATATTATAGCTGTAAAGAGTGCGTTGTTTTTGTTTTGTTTTTTGGATGTTAGTTGTTTTTTCTAGTAACATGTTGCAGATTTGGAGCCCGAAGAGACTTCCTCACTTCCTACAACAGTGATAATGCTTCGCATTTTTAATCATGTATGGTGCAGGAAATTAAATTGCACCAATGTAGAAATTCAACTTCTGCTTCTGATTTCATTGTGCTTTGAGTCCGTGTATGTCACAGTATCATATTTACATGTGTGCACAGCAACAGGCACTCGTATCAGTGTGTGTAAGTGGAGAACACCAGTCCGTACACTCGTGTTTTTGTATATGTGTGTGTCACTGTTTTTGTCCCTTATCAAGACCAATTTTCACTGCTCAGTTGGTCAGCACAAAGACACCGACCGGGCTTCATAACAGCCACTGTTCTCCTCTCCTTTCATGTTGCTTTTCTTCTTCTGTGCTAATTCAGTCTGTGTAATCAGTGTGAACGCTACAAACCTCTTTCTCAGAAGCACGCCTCTTGCATATCATTTTTTTTTGTTCTAAAATAAAATGAAACTAAAGTCGACAGAACACAGTGTGATGTTGACAATCGCTGTTGTCCATCATCAGCAGCAGGCTCCCGAAAGACAAACACAGCAGCTTATATTACTCCATTCATTCATTTCCTTTCTTCCTGGAAGACTTTGCCCTGACTGATTGTCCACAGTTTGCTAGTTACGGTGCAATATGGTTTACACATAGTAACTATGGTATATTTTTAAAAGCAAGAGCTTAATTGAAAAAGATATTTGGAATTGAGCGGGTGCTGCTACAAAGCCTGTAAATGTTCATGTGCACTAATGCCCCTCATGCCCAGACAATTTGGGAGCGTTTCTGTATCATGTTTTTATCTTTTTTTTTTTTTTTTTGCATAGTAGAGAAATAACCTGCAGCTATTACCTGTTACCTGCTCATGCAGTGATTTCCACTTCACAGTTCCACTGTGTCTGAAGGCTCAAAGATGCATTGCCAGGTGTGACTGAAAAGTCCACCACTAACCAATCGTTTGCGGTCACATTTGTGTACTAACATGAACAATGGTTAATTTATTTATAATAATTAAAGAAATCCAGGAGCTAGGTGGTATAGTAGATCTGCGAGAACCTTTGAACAAGAGTTGAAAATTCAACACTTTACTTTTACTTTCTTATTAATTTAAAACCAAATTTTCACAAGCTAAACCTTTTTTTTTTTCAGGTAATTGTGGAATTTGTCTTCCGCTTATCATGAATGTGACTCCTGGCAGCTGTACGGCAGAGATGCCTTATGGATTCCAACCTGAATTTAAAGGGCTGTACATTACTGCTGAGCTCATTGTCGCTGTACTGGCCATTACTGGAAACTTGTTGGTTTGCCTGGCCGTCGCTCGTAACAAGAAGCTTCGCACTGTCACCAACTACTTCCTGGTGAGGAAGTTTGTCTCACCCCTGTCTATAAAGTGTATCAAACCCTGATCTCTTTTACAGCATGCAAGCAGGTAGCTATGAGAGTAAAAAGTATGTTTTACCATGTGTCTAGGTGTCATTGGCAGTAGCAGATATCCTAGTGGGCTTGGTGGCCATTCCCTGTGCAGTGCTAACAGACCTGGGCCAACCTCATCATGACTTGCCCCTTTGCCTGGTGCTGCTCAGCATCCTGATGGTGCTCACACAGGTAGAAATAATTCACTAACTGTGGTCATTGGTCGCTAAATTAGCATTATGCTATGGGACTTTCTCTTCTAGAGCTCCATCCTGAGCCTATTAGCAGTGGCTGCAGACCGCTACATGGCCATCCTTCTGCCCTTCCAGTACCAGCGTGTGATGAGCCCCAGGAACGCCCAGTTGGCTCTGATGGTGACCTGGGGACTTGGGGTTATCACTGGCACCGTGCCACTCATGGACTGGCAAAGGCAACCAGCAGACCCTGAGTAAGATTATGGAGAGAATGAGTTAAGTAGGTGAGGGAATGGCGTTGATAGATGAATGAATGGTATGAATACAGGATCTAGTGCAGCTGGATAGAAAGATCACTGAATCAGTGTATTACTGAATCAATAAAATAAACAGGGAGATGGCAGGAAAAAGTAATGAATAAATGAAGGCAGGAAACTGGCTGACTGAATGACTGGATGGATGGATGAAAAGAGGACAGGGTAATTAGATAAATGCACATAATAGAGGAAAGAAGACTGGAAGGCAGAGTGAGGAAGATATTGACAGAAGAGTTTCCCCCATGGCCTACTCCATTAATCCCTCCCTGTCATTCCAGCTACTGCATCTTCACTTGCGTGGTGGACATGAGCTACATGGTCTACTTTAACTTCTTCTGCTGCCTCCTGGTGCCTCTGGTGGCCATGTTCGTCATCTACGGTCTCATCTTCCTCACTGTTCGCCGCCAGCTGAAACGCATCGCTGTGGCCAGAGGAACTGCAAAAGACCTGAGAGCTTCTGGTAGTGCAAGTACTGGGACAGAGGTCACTGGGAGTTCAGTGGCTGGAGCAAGCACAGGTGGTGAACCAGACATGGGGACAGGAAAAGGAACAGGCAGTGAAGCCAAAGATAATAGGAGGAAATGTAAGGCTGCAGTAAGGGCTGGGGAAGAAGCTGAGTCCGGAGTTATTGAAACGGACACTACTGCTGTCTTTAAAAAGGTGGGGTTCAGGTTTGGCTCAGCTGGATGTGCTAGCGTCAGCTCTGCTCCACAACAGTCCAATGTGGGTAAATTAAAGACCCACACCCATCAGGAGGTGAGGAGGGCCATCTCCTTCTTTCTGGTCCTGTTTCTCTTCATGGTGTGCTGGATGCCCATCCACATCATTAACTGTATCCTGCTGTTCTGCCCGCAGTGTGATGTGCCAATGTCGATCACACTTGGGACCATTTTGCTTTCCCATGCCAACTCAGCCCTCAACCCCATCCTGTACGTGTACAGGATGAGATCGTTCCGACACACTCTGACAGGAATGTGGAAGGGCATGTGGCGAAGAAGGCCAAAGAACCATTAGGGCAGCGTGAGTGCACAACGACGTTGGACTCAATCAGAACAAACAAGTACGAAATGCATCTCATCAGGACTAAAACATATACCTGCATGAAATTACTGTTCTGGCACCTGGGGGAAGGAGCAGACCTAGAAATTAATAAATGGGGTATATGGTCAACGACGCTGGGGCCCTATGGAAATGTATAAAAAGTATTACATTCAAATATAACTATTAATAATCCAGCTTTTTGTAAATACTAAATTGTTTATTATTGATAATTAAAGTGTTAATAAAAGATCAAGTACACAACTTTTGCATTCTGTATTCTGATAAAAAAATATTTTAAATAATAATAAAACAGTCATAAACAACCAACAAAAGTGGTTTAAGACTCCAGTACTATTTTTACCCCAAGTGGTGCAAAGATCAACGAAACACATAGATGTAGACTTTAAATTCTGTAATTATATGATGGTCACATTCACAGTCATGTGGGTATGCTACCATATGCATAATAATGTGTTAAGTAATGTAATATAACTAATAAACAATGTTATTAGTCAATCAGTTATCAGTTAGCTTCGTGTTTGTAACCAAATGTGCTCACATATACAGTGCAGGCATTCAAGCTTTCCAGGTCATTTTAAATGAGGTAATTTGTATCAAAAGCTTGGGGTAGCCTTCCACAAGGTTCACTCGACACACTGCACAACAATAAGACTAAAAAAATATATATATATATGTTTCTGATAAACTGTTGTAAAATTACATTTGTTCTGAGTCATCAAATCTGATATCCTAACTGAGAACATGTATCTAGTAATGCACATAATGAGTTTATTGTGGGGGGGGTTTTGCCTGAAAATGACTGCTTTAAAAACAACAAACATCAAATCAGAAGGGTCAGTTAAATCAACATAACCGCGTGCTTTATTGATATACAGTAAAGCATTTTATAATACAGTAGTAAGGCATATATTTGGTGGAATCTGATATGTTGTGAAGTATTGACAGGTTATTTGAAACATGATGTGACAATATGAAACAAATGTTAGAAATAAAAAACAAAAGAAAGAAATCAATCAAATTCAGTGTGTGCATCAAAACCAAAAAAAACTCTTGAATCATGCTGCAAGAATATGAAAATGCAAAAAACACACAAATATGTGTGTTTGACATTGCAACAGTTGTGAGAGACCTCTCTGAGTGGTTATCCATTAAATAAGGATGAATTTCATTTAGTCACACATGCTAATACCTCACACAGCACAAATCAAAAAAGCTTTTTAACCAAAGACAAAACATAACACTGCTAGAATAAATGCATCCTTCACACACAGTGAACAAATATCTAGTATAGTCCAGGTATGACAGTAGTGCACACGGATCAAACTGATTAATGCTTGAAATCTCTGATGACAAGAAATGCAGTGAGTGCATCTGAACATTCAGATTAGAGGCTCCTACAGTGCAGTAGAACATGTAGAGTTACCAAGATATTGGCCATAACGCAATAATCAGTTGATAATTAACTTACAGACAGGACTGTGTACAGTAGAGAATGTGACTCTGAACCAGCAACAAATCATATGAGGTTACTTGCTTCCTAGTATAGAAACTGTAATTTGCTTAAGAACACCCCCCCTCAAAAAAAACATCTCAACTAGTAGCCTCAGATCAATAAAACATTCGTTTTACAGTAGTTCTGACAGAAACTGTCAGTTTACAAAACAGTACATTGTGTACTGTGTCTACCCCACAGGCCCAAAATCAGTGGACAGTACTTACTGCTAAAATCTGAAAATAACTGTAATATACCAGTGCAGGAACCAAGATGAAAGACCTGATGCAGAACCTGAGATGAACACTGGACATTGGCAGATTCAATACAACAAATTATTAGCTAACCATTAGCTTGATTCCATTTTTAAAGGGCAAATCTTGTTTCTGCTGCCCTCTGCTGGTTTCACTTCTCAATCTGCTGCTGTGATGAAGTCCAGGACACTTCATGCCTAATGTTAAAATGTACATACATTTTTACTTGGTAGCAGAAAATGCTACTGTGCGTATTACATGGCTGCCACCAACTGTCAATTAGTGGAATGGCAATATGCTATTGTCTCATAATGAGTCATCCCAACTGCACATTTGTCTTCCAGACACACACTTTATACACTGTGATAGGACAAACAAGATGATAGTCTGTTTTTTTCCATTCCAATAATTATGCATTGGATTGTTGGACAATAGCAATCCAGTGACGTCTAGTCATTTCCCTTTATGTGTATTAGGTTTGAAAGTGACCTTGTTGACTTCTCTAAGTTCTGAATCAGGCCTTCACAGCATCTGCTTGTGCACACAGTCCACTGTGCTGAAAACAAATAGAGAAAACCTGTTTCCATAGAGACAGTGAAAATGAGGAGAATGAATAGATGGATGGATAGATGGATGGACGAGTGGATGAATATTAAAATGAGGTTTGGCCAAAGCCAAAAAACAAAACAAACAAACACAAAAATGAAGTAATGCAATGTGAAAATTAGGCACCACCATCACACACACACACACACACACACACACACACACACACACACACGTATACATCAACACACACACAGTCTCACGGACAACGTACTGTAAAGATCCAGGATGCCTGCATTACCTTGACAGTAGTGTACGCTGTTATAGAAAGACAATTTCCTCTTAGAAAGCACCCTTAAGATTACAATCATTCTCTTTTGATACAAATGTCTGAAATGCTTTAGCTGTTTCCCCAGTTACAAAGAGATGGCAAATATACGACCACGATGAACACGTATTTGTATCTCATCTGTCTATACCCCCTCCCTCAACTTTTGTTTTATACAACTGCATAGAAGTTTAAAAACCGGCCTCTGTTATTAATAAAACAACTTCAGGCGTTTTAAGAAACTACTGAAATCTACAAGTTATAATGTTTTTCTTGTTTTATGTGCCATTGCTGGAACCGCAATCTTTCACAAAAATAGACGTTATATATATTCTCTTTGTAAACTCTGTTTTCCAATCCAGTTGTTTTGACTAGAAAAGCATGCTATAGGTAGAGGGGAGGAGGAGGAAAGGAAGGAGGCGGGGCAGGAGGTGGAGTAGGAGGCGGGGAGTGATATCAGAAGGGCAGGGCCTCGTGCTGTTCGGCACTCCGCTCGTCTGTCATCAC
Organism: Ctenopoma multispine; assembly: GCA_034779795.1. Classification (NCBI taxonomy): domain Eukaryota; kingdom Metazoa; phylum Chordata; class Actinopteri; order Anabantiformes; family Anabantidae; genus Ctenopoma; species Ctenopoma multispine. The sequence goes on along the minus strand of JAUYWH010000012.1, from coordinate 10,270,463 downwards.
GCTGACCAGTGACTCCATGGCGCGGCCCAGATCGTCGGCCATGTGGAACAAACTGCCAATGCTGGGACCTGGAAAGCGAGAAAGAGAGACGTTAGAAGAGGCTAATCACCGAGATAGAAGCATGGCGATATTTATTTTATTTCGTTTTGCTGTTTCCATTTTAGTTTAATCTGCTACCCAAAAATCTAGTGTGGAAGCCGATTTGACTGCATGCACTAATAATTTGGAGTTTCAGAATTGTCTCTGGCAGCAATGGTAGGTTGTGTTAGAGATAACGTGACAAAATCCACAATCCCACTGAAAGTGAGACAAGATGGGGTAACAAAACAGCTGGACCAAACGGTAACAACACAGAATGAGTAGAAGTCGTTAATATTTTCATAAAAGAAATATCAGTTTAAATGTTATCTGATGTCTCGACCTGAAACCATAGGCTGAGCTAATGCTAATCATTTGTGTGCTAATCACTGGAAACAGCAGGTGGGGAGTGACTCCAGCCCCCAAAACTAATGCAAGGAGGAATATATAGCAACTATCACTGCAAGCAACATAATGCCTTCGTGTCATAAAAATAAAAACCACCCACATCTTTCATTTTTAAGCATGAAATCAATTTGCCAAGTGAAAAATGATTATCAGGCTATGGTGACAGCCTAATAGGCCAAATAACACAGAAACATCCAGGAACAGTTAGACACAGTGGAGATGAAATTAAATTCACCAAAACAAACAAATGAATATTGCACAAAATGGGGTTAACAAGCACACTGCAGGCAACACAGCTCTACAGCACAAACTCTATTCCCTACTATGTGAAGGATGGAGCCGCAGTGTGACAGAGGACAGGAGAGGAAACAGAGGGGAAAAGGTGGAGGGAGAGTGAGAGAGCGAGAGCGAAAGTTCAGCCACTGACCTCTCATGGGTGTCCCCTTCTCCCTCCTGGCTCATGTAGAAAAGGAGGAAAAGAAATAGAAGACAAAAGACAGGAAGAAAGAGGTGAAATCAGTCTTGTATTGATAAGACAGATAGTGAAGGGCAAGTAACACTGAATACAAAGGCTCACAGCTCGGACACATTTCTGTATGAACATCTGGGAAAGTCAAATCTGAACACTGATCTGTGCTCCCACAAGCAATTAGATCTTTAAAAGACACGTCTTGTTTAAAAAAAGAACTGTATGGAAATGGGTATGTTTGGTGTTGTAGTGACATTTTAACACACAGCATTTCATTAAAATGACTTACACTGCTTTTATGCTCATCTCTGAATACATTTTGTTAGGGGTTTAGGATGTGTGTAGGATGTACAAGGTGAGTCTTTGCAAGATATGTACAAAATATTAATTAGACCTTTGTTAAATGTATTTGTAATTATTGTCTTATATCACACAACACTTAAGAAAAGAGTAGAGTGTCTATGCAGGATAAGCTGGTGTTATTGTTGGTTTTCTGTACCCTGGCTGTGAGGGAAAGAGTTGTTGAGCTGTTCCATCACTTCCTCCAGGCCAGATGCATCTTGGGAAGGGCTGGACAGCTCGTCATCACCTGAAACAAGAAGGAGACGATGTTTTTCCATTACCAGAATTCTGGCTCCTGAAATAAAGGGGCATTGTTTGTGTGTTTAGGAAGTGCGAACAACCTACTTACACAGAAATATGTTCACTAAGCACACTGCAGTGTGATGCTGAACAATGTCCAACTGTGTGGTCTCCATAAACTGTGCAACATTTCTGCTTACATCTCTATTTATATCCCCTGTGTTTTTAACAGGGTGGATGCAAATTAAAGGATTTAAGTTGAAGTGTGTGTGTTTGTATCAGTGGGTGTTCTTACCCATTGTATCAGTAGTCTGGCTGGCAGCCACACGTAGCAGAGGGAGGGAGGAGTCGGAGCGCTGAGAGGAGGTGGAGGGAGAGGACAGAGCTGTTCCGTTCACCTTGGAATCCGTCTGACACACACACACACACACACTCTATTAGATACACAACAAACTAACAGTAATGGCCTTGACCTCAACTTCACACTCTGTTTTATGAATGAATGAAGAAGAGTCACCTCTACTCAGAGGTCATTGCTCAAGAGCATTTAAACACATTTAAAACAACAGGCAGAGAGAGGCACGTCTTCTGAAGCTCAGTAGAAACTCAACCCAGTAGAGATGCTGCTGCTCTGACCTCTACACCACAGTTTCCTCATCATATTTCTTCATGTGTGTTTTCCTAATTCCAGCCCGACTGGCTGGCTCTGTGACCCAGTTTCAGAACAAATACAATTATCAATCGGAAATTACACCTCATCAGTGTTGTAATAAGCCCTAGCTCCCTGAACCATACCACAAAGATAAAATAAAAGAATAAAAGATAAGGAGACAAATAAAAAAGTCACATGATTTATTTTTATTACTCACTTGGCTCACTAATAATCATCTACGTAACATAACCTTCCTTGTAGAAATATTATAAGGGTAGAGACCAAGCTCCTGGGAAATACTCACCTTGGCTGATATCAATTACATGAGCAGACACCAAAAATAAAACAGCTATTTATTTTTAGTTCTCAGGAAGCATGTCCTCAGTGTATGTAATCTAGTGGTGCTGTTTGTGAGTAAGTACCTGCTCCAGGAGCTGTCTCAGCCGGTGCAGTTGGGACTCCAGCTGTTTGTTGTGGTCCTCCAGTATCTGCATCCGAGCCTCCAGACGTCCTTTGTGTTGCCGCAGGAGTTTGGCCTCGGCGATGAGCTCGGCATCGCGTGCACTCTGCGGCGACACCGGGAGCATCTCTGGGGGCGACGGCAGTGGCGACAGGCCCTTCCTGTCATGGGCCTTCTTCAGACGGTCGTACTCGGCCTGCAGCTTCCTGCAGTGAGGGCAGAAAAGGATTTCTATTAGTGTTTTATATCCATAATTTTTCTTCTTTTTATGAGACACTAAAATGTCATATTACATGACATTCCCTCATAGAGAATAGAATAGACTAAACCTTTATTATCACACGAATGAGGAATTTAAGTGTTACAGAGTTCTTATAACAAAAGGAATATAGAAGAAGCACAAGTAAGTTAGTTATCTATATACACAAAGTAAGCCTATATACTCCTCTACTCCCCCCCTATATATATATAGATATATCTATATATACAGCGGGGGAAATAAGTATTTGACACATCAGCATTTTTATCAGTAAGGGGATTTCTAAGTGGGCTATTG
>JAUYWH010000012.1:10210344-10267158 GCA_034779795.1 Ctenopoma multispine | reverse complement strand
TTGGCTTGATGGCAACATCTGGTGGAAATTTTGCATCAATAGCCCACTTAGAAATCCCCTTACTGATAAAAATGCTGTTATGTCAAATACTTATTTCCCCCGCTGTATATATCTATATCTATATATATCTATCTATATATATATATCTATATATATATCTATCTATATAGATATATATATCTATATAGATAGATATATATAATAATATATATCTCAGGGAGGTGTCTGGGCTGTAGGCAGGGTCGGGTTTTACACTATTAGGCTTGTTCAACTTACAAAACAAATACATATGACCCACACTCTGTGCTGTTCGTGAACACCTCACATGCAGCACATCAAAGCTGCTAACACAGGGCTCACACTATGCTTTTATGTAGAAACTGTGTTACTTAATGTAAAGCACAAAGGCAAAAGAAAGATCCGCTTATGATGAGGATTAGATTTCCCGGGATATTGATATTGGGAAACTACTGTAACTTCTGGGAGAGATGGGATGTCTGCAAGGTGCTGCAGATCTGCCTCTAATACTAATTAGTCACTTGCAGCTGGTTGCAGGTGCAGCAGTAGTAAATATATAAATAATATTAAAATTGTATTAATAGAACATAAATGAAATGTTTGATCCTTTCTGAACCTTCAAGCTCATTGCTATTTATCCAAAACAATAACTCTTTAACCACCGGTCCTGGGACTGACCTGTTCTCCAGCTCCAGGTCGTTGAGGACCCTCTCCAGCTCTCCTTTCTCCTCTGTTTCCATGGAGATGAGGATCTGGGCGGGGCTGCGAGGCTGGCTGAGGGGAGAGCCTTGGTTCAGAGACTGGCAGTAGTGCTGGATCAACATGTGCTCGTCATCGCTGCAGACACACACACACAGCAGACACACACACCAATGATAGGCAGATATATACACACGTTCACATAGTCACAGAGACGGCAGTACATGTATGCATGCGCGCGCACACGCACGCACACACACACACACACACACACACACACACACACACACACAGAGGAAAATGGAGAAAAACAAAATTAGCAAGTGAATGAAACTGCAGCAGTGAAGTAAGAGGGGTACCACAGAAGAAGAATGTTCAGGGGTAGAGAGAGGCATGGCTGTCATCTTCACAGGAAATTTGTCCTGGACTCTGTCTTGAACTCTTGATTTTGGAGCAGTGCAATTGGTCATGCTCGGCTAACTCTAAGCAATCACACATACGTGGCCCGCGGAGTTTCCGAGGATTTTAATTAGGCCAGGTATTTACATGCTGCTGCTCTGCTTTGAGCTCAGCCAATCTGCCATTATGAATATGAAAGGAGCTGCAGATGTGTGCTGTCTGAAAACAACGTCCCTTTTGGACAGTGTGGATATGTGTAAGACTTTAATGATATTTCCTGGTAATGTCAGGTGTATTCTGCTCAGATGTACAGAGATATACGGTATCTGTGTGGGACATGATAAAGCAAACAACAAGAATGGAACGTGAACATGGTCTTGTCTCGAGTAGACACATAAACACAGTCACTGATGTGTAACAACCAGCCAATGGAAACACAGAAGACGAAGCCAGTTTACACACAGTGAGCCAATCAGTGAGTGAGGGGGGAGGGGAGGTGTTTTAAAAAAGAAACAAGCAAAAAGCGGTTCTCACATGCTCTCATTGGGTGAGATACTGTCATTCAGATAAGAGCCATTACGAATCTCCATTTCTGCTAACCTGCGGAGGGGGGAAGAAACAGAGCAGTCAGTCCCAAAAGCAAAAGTCTGAGCAGCATGTAGACTGTAGAGGGAAAATCTAACTCTATTCCAAGTTTGATGTAAAAATACTCCAGTGAGCAGAATGAGTTATGTTGTGATGCATTTTCTAACTTTGCAAATTCCTCCTCTGTGGATGCACATTGAATGGTAGAAATTTTTTTTACTACTTTCCAGAGAGGAAAATCAGGTCCATTGTCTCCAGTTACACTAACTGTGAGCAGACGGCAGCAGGAATAATGGAGAGTTTGGTGAAGCACAAAATGGTGTTTTTGTTGGTTGGACTGTTTCTTTGTGTTTGGCATATGCTATTATTTTATGCTTCACAGATGAAATGTTAGACACCCACACATTATCATCTTCCCTCTTTCTTTTATACTGTTCACAGTTGAGGCACTACAAACTCATATGCAGCCTGGTTCTATTTTAACATCAGTCGGCTTATACTGCCTTCAAATCTGCCTTTGAAAAGTGTAAATTGGCAGAACTTGAACGTATAACACTGCTAATAAGTTTTCAAAATGACTCACTTGTATAACTAGCTTTGAAACTGACCAGCAGTGGCCACAGGAAAGCGGAGTCAAACGAGTCACTTTCAGAATGGACACACACTGATTTGACAAAACACACAACTACATTTAATAAAAAAAGAGTAATTATACAATTTATTTTATATTTTTTGCCAGGAGTTGGATGAAATGAAATTGTAATAATATTGGTGCATTAGCTGAAAGATATTTGGTTTTATACTTTAGTTTTTGTACAGATTAAACAAATAACAGATAACACTTATACATTAGGTTTAAAGTTATTAATATGCTATTTTTTTAGGTGATTCTGTCTCCTTCCAGTCTAAGCTAAGATAAGCTAAGCTAATTGCTTGCTGGCTCTACCTCTCTAGTTAAACACCATATAAGTAATATCAATCATTTCAGTATCATAAAGTAATATATAATAGTAATGTTAGTAAGGTACAATAGAAATATAAGGTATATATAATAGTTTTACACTGGAAAATAAACTTTCTAAACAAACACTCTTATGTGCATATGCTAAATGTAAGAATAGAGAAATACAGATTAGCTGGTATATCTTAAAGACTGGAAACAGGCAAAAAGCCTGAGTCTGTCTGAAGTAAAAAAAAATACACCTACATTTACATCTTGTATGGCATTTGCTTTGTAAAAATCCATACGTTGTGGTTTCACAGAAAGTTGTGTTCTAGAAGGATATTAAAATCATATTATTTGGACTGCATTTCCGCAGTAAAGTGGGGAAAACTAGTCCTATGCCTGATAGGACTAGGACTCCTGGTTGTAGTTCCAGGTTGGAGACATCATGAACTTCTGATAGCTCCAATACCTCCCGTTTGGTAAAAAGAACTACAATAGTGTCTGTTGCAAAATGCCTACAGTTCCACCACTGAATATAACATGTTGTTATAACTGTTGTTATGTAACTGTTGATTTAATTGATTCAACTAATTAAAAAGGTAAAAACTCCTATCAATACTGGAATAATGTATTTTTGTGTGTGTGTGTGTTTTTTTCATATTTGGCTAGTCGTTTCACCTGCTTTTAGTATTTATGCTAAGCTACTGGTCTTCACTGTCTCCAGCTCTATTTTTAGTGTATGGATACGACAGTGGTATCCTCTGATGTAACACTATGCAAAAAAGTATATTTTCCAACTATTCCTTTAAACTGCTACTTATTTGAAAAAAACATTCATTTAATCATTTTGGTTTTAGTCCAAATAGAATTAACTCTGTACACAAACGAGCCTTGTAAAAGCACCTCCTGGCTGTGCTTCTCCAAAAGGTCTATCATGAGATAACATTTGCAAGTTAAAAGCCAAAGTTTGAAATTGCCTTGTCACTATCTCCACTAGATCAGTTTCTAGTGCCTGAATTATCTGCCTGAAAAGTAAAGAGATTTTGGGGTTTTATCAGTGCTCTGATAAAAAAACAGCTCAGTGCTTGGCAGTGAGTGTTTAAGCAGATGGACTGTGACGGACTGGCATCTGTCCAGGGTGGTGCATTTGTACTCCTAAGCTGCTGCACATTCCAGAAACAAGAGATAACCTTGCAGCCTGGGAGCCATCAGCTCACTCAAGAATTAATTATGTTAGTTCTTCACCCTACCACCTCTTTCCTTTAATCTGCTGGATGATATCTGGACTCCACCACATCTAGACACGACAGAGGCTGAGAGCATAAGGCTGGAGGGGCGAGTGTGACTCAGCGTGTTGGTGTTATTTATATATGTGTGTTAGCCTGAGGCAACAATGACTGGTGTCAAACACTGTGGCAGGGATCAAACACTTGGCCTGTGGCTCAGACTTCACACTGAGGAATACCAAATGTGTCCCTACCAAATGGCAGATTGATCAATTGTTTGATTGACTCGTCATGTGATTGATTTGACTGCTTCTTGTCCCTCAGCAGTGGGTCTTGTGAGTTAGGGTCGCTGAAAACTGAAGGAAAACGTTTCGGTGAATAAGCTCTGATTGAGTCAGTGTGGCACTACAACAGCATCTATGTTTGCTTCTCTACTCTTGAGTCCAGTGTTGAGGAGGTTTTCGAGCAGACATGCTGCAGCACTTGTGTTCTGCACAAGCAAACATCTCCGATGCATTAGCATAAACCTATACTAGACTCTTGAATGCAGAAAGCTTATTTGCCAAGAAGTCAATGCAACACTTTATCATGTGGACAGATTACACTTCTATTGTATGCAAAGAGAAATCTTGACATTTTAGTTCAGCCTTTACACATATACCCTTTGGTGTAATCATTTTAGCAGGTTCAGCATTTAAACCAATGGTGCTGCTTGTATAAGCCATAAAGCAGTTTTCTCTATGTGAACTCGATGTGATTCTATGTTTAAGAAAAGACATGAGCTCCTATTTAAAAGCCTGATACTTAAATGATCCTTAAAATGTAGTTTGTCAAGATTTTCCTTGTTTTAACTAATCAATAATTATGCACAGATGTCCTTCAAAGCACTGACATATACAGCCAGAAATACTGGTTTTCTTACTGTACTCAATTTTGACTAATTATGGGCCAGTGATGTTTACTGACTTGCATCCAGCTCATTGAATAGGTCAGTGGAAAACAGCTGCATTTCTATACAACCTGGCTGCAATGTTCTTTAATTATAGTCCTCACTTTAACTGCATTTACAGTATTACTGCACTGTTACTGTGTGTTCACTGTGGTAAAGAGTGGCAGTGATATGATAAGGATGTGTGTGCTTGTTTCTGAAACCACAGTTAACCACACTAGGGCAGACCTACTGTATGTGTATGGCTCTGTTGGAAACTTTTAAGACGACACACAAGCTGACCAATAACCACTCTTGTGGTGTCCATGTGGTCTCGCCACAGCTGCTGTAGCTCTAACAAGTAGTTACAAGTAGTAGTTTGTAGCTCTGTAACATAACCTCTAGTCTAAATTAGTGGTGGCAGAAGTGTTGACTGTTGCAGTTAAATGATGCTAACTGAACCTTCAATCAAAATGACAATAGAATAAAGGATATTTATTTGCAGCATCAGCAGAATTTAACTGTCTCAAAAGAACAAATCCTTGAAATCATCCCTGCTACTGTCTCAAATAACGTGTTCAGTGCAGCCAGGATTTTCTAGACTTTCTTTAGGATTGTTGCAGCCTCACAGCAGCTTCTCTAAAGGTGCTGTGAGGCATATTTCAATGTTTTAGGCATTTTATGTAATCAAATAGCAGGATCACACGAGCGCTGGTTATTACACTAAGCGCTTTTTATTACACTAATTTATTTTTATTTCAGATCTTTAATTACTTCATTACATAAACTACAAAGACTTATACTACACAGACTTTATCATGAATCAGGCTTATTTAATCTAATTTACCCTGATTCTTTCAGCACTTCCAAAGGCTTTGGTGCAAAGGTTTATCCCTGCTTTCTCGAAGAACATCAGGGAATTGTCTTGCATGTTCGATAGCAGTAATGTTTGCAGACGTCCCACTTATCCCAGAGGTTCTGTGAGTCCCCTGAATATTAATAATATCTCCCTGACAACCACAAATGACTGTATAATTCATACCCCTGAAACTGGATATTTACTGTCTTGTTGTCCTAAGCTGACCTATCGTTTGCTAAGCAACACAGTGTAATGTGAGCAGCTGTAGTATGAAGCTAAAAGAGCCATACTTTGCACCGACTGTATATGTCATATGCCTGAAAGGCACACGTCAGCATTTGTTAGCATTTAATAAGGCTACTCGGATCAAATAACTGAACTCACTGAGCTGTGAACAGGAGAAACACACTGCTTTAAGTCCATGTATTGCTTATACATCCACTCAGCTGCTGTTCTCAGTCTGCTTTCATTGGCAAACACCACTTTCACTTAGTGAGATTAATCAGACTCACAGTTCCAGGGCAAACAAAAATAATTACTTGTGACTAAGAGGTTTAAAAAAGCTCTTTAATGATCAACTTTTAAATTTCTTAAGTTGAATGACCTTGAGAATGTTGACTCAAAGTTCACAAGAACTGCGTCAGCAAATAATTAGGACAACAGATCCCCTGCGAGTTAACGGTTGCATGAACACAGCGGGGGAGAAGACAACGCAGTGTGCTGTGTTTTCGCATTTTTTTCAAATTCATTATTCCAAATCACATCAATCAAAAATGTTTCTAGTGTCTGGAGAGCTCTCTGGAGGAGATTATTATCTGTGACACAAGCAGGGCTGAGGACAGCAGCAGAGAATGGCCCAAAAAAAAAAGCAGAGCACAGGGAAGGTGACATCCCCGCGTCCTGTTGGCAACACTGCAAGTGTACGCTTTCTGAACAGAGAGTGTGTTACCGGTTGGCGTAGTGCTCGATCCGAGTGTGTGTGTCGTCATGTGAGAGCTGAGGGGACGATCCAGGCCTGTTTGAGAGAAGCAGAGACATAAAAAGAAAGATAGAGCTCATGAAAGCAAATAGGAGGGACTCATTAATCCCAGCACACATGCTCACATGCACAGTGATGCACAGGAGAGTCATGAGTGGAGTGACAGCGTAAGGCACAGATGTGTGACGGTGGGAAACCCTCTGTAAATAAGCCCCATGCTTGTATCCTGAACTCTCGACTTGGAATACATTTGCCTTCACTTAAAAAGAGGCTTCGGATCTCAGATCTCTCACAACTCGTTTTCTGAGCAAAAAGATCAGTATTTTGACATCATTAACCAGGAGGCTCTTGGGGTTTCTAACAACTTTTACTGCAGTGTTTTAGTCCTTGAGAATTCAGGACTTTCAAATCCTAAAAACTTCTCTTTTACAAGGGCACCTTGATGTTTGGAAGTTGTAGCTGTTAGGAGTTTTCACCTCAAAGTAAAGGTGTAGTGACAAGAGAAACTGGCTGATAGTATAGCTGTGCTGCTGCTCTCGTGTATCACTCAGGTTCCAATCAGTGTTACATACATATATGATTGTGTGACTCTTGCAACTGCAAAACTACAATTATTTTAGAAGTGCTAGTAGTTAGCACATTGCTTTAATTTGGACCAGCAAAACACTAGCTAGCGGCTCTGATGAGCTCTGTCGCAGTAATTTAGCTGAACTACAAACAATGGCGCCTGAAGTGAGCAAATCCTGTTGGAGTTGTACTTAATAGATGTTGAGCAGCAGATACTCTGTGTGACCACTGCAATACTACTCAGTGGACCAATTAGTTGTTGGGATCTGTGTAATTTCTTGGGGAGGTGCATGTCAGCCCACATCGTAACCTACAGGAGACCCCTATGGTGTAGATTTGACATAAATCAAGTTTAACGAATATGTTGTAACAGTATGTTGTAACTTTTGTGTCACAGCTATATAAATACAAATATAATACGTATATAATTACTATATGACAATGGGCACTACTGCGTGTCAAACGGTCTTATTCTGTGTAAAAAAGGCATGTACTATACTGGGAAAGCAGTAAAACTCATTAGCCTCGTCGGTTTGTATCATACTGTTGACTGAACGAGTTTTAAACACTGTATGTGTATACGTCAAATTGAAGTCATAAAACACATTAAACTATTCAAATAATTATGAGTAATTATGTAGCAATCACACATGATTACTGGCCTGGATTTGTTTTTTTCCATGTTTATTGACATAATGAGTGGAGTGACTCATCCTGAATCACAGAGCTGCAGGGTAACTGGGGTCAAGCAGCAGCGAGAAACTGAAGATGCGAACCCACCACGACTCCAAAGAAAGTGACACTACACAATGAGTGTGGAATGGGTGGAGAGAGATAGAAAGAACCAACGTGTGGTGCATGTCATCTTTGCATGTGTGTTTGAAATAGAAAAGTCTGAACATGTGACTGACAGAAAGTAAATGTATCTGTACAGTGCGTGTGTGAGAGCCAGGTACTCACGCATGGTCTACGGGCCAGAAGTTGATCAGAGTGACAGGACTGCAAGACAAAAAAAACGTGAGATGATGACACAGGAAAGTGGGAGGACACTGCACAGGCAGGCATGTAGTGTGGGAAGCAGTGGGCGCAGACAGGGTGGTGGGTGTGTGGTGACCAGACTGAAGATGGCGCGCTACAAAATGAGTTATAGTATACAGGTACGTGCATGGGGGCACTCACACATACAAAAAAACAACAACAATTATTATTATTATTGATAAAGAATCAATTGATGATCAACCTGAATAAAACAAATCAAACTATTTCAGATATAAAAAAAAAAAAATCTTCAAGTGTACATGCACTTACACATGTGTACAAGGTGTTTGAAAGTTTGTGAATCCTTTTGAATTTTCTCCAGCTGCACATAATTCAACACCAGGAATGGTTGATCAACATCGAACACACCAGTTTCAGGACTTCACGTGTCAAACCATTTTTATTGGAATAGAGACAATTCGAAAGGGTTCACAAATTTAAAGTGCACCGTTTGATTTTCTTTAAAAGACACACTAACACAGTATTAAATGTGTGCGCACACATCTCACAGTTACAGAATGACACTACACAACATGTTGCTGTGTGTGTGTTCGTTTTAACACTCACACATTAGCTTCAATTCGCAAACTTGTTTATGCATTTCTCCACAAACCCTGTTCTACCAAGCGCTGATTACCTGGATCAGGTGTGTTTTGGTATCTCCCAGCTTCTGATTGGCTGAACACATGATCCACGTAATCAGCAGTGGCTACAACACAGTCCACAGGCAGTGACACACTTTGTGGGAGTGTCTCCTTCTCTGTTTGTGGTACTCACGTTTCCATGTTGTCTCCCTCCAGGATGGTCTGGACAGGCAGGTAGCCCATGCGTGGGTGTTTGGCGAAGTAGCGCTTGGTTCTGAACTTGTTCTTCAGCACCTTGGCAAAGTCCCTGACATCCTCCCCTGATGTAGTCTGGAGAGAGAGCGGGCACAAAGGTGGCTTTGTTCACTCCGTGGGTGTGGGGCACAAACACCTTTCAGAACATGCCGCTCGTCTACTTCAGGCCCTTTCGACTTTAAAGTGAATGCCCTCATTGTCAAGTCTGAGTGTGCCATTACAGTTACAAGAAAGAGGAAACAGATTTATGACTCTCAGCCAGGGTTTCGGTGTCTTTATTTTAGCCCCGGGACCAGACTAAAGAAATCACTCCTTAACCATTTCTTTACAAGTAGGAAATTACATCTAGTGTCTCATTTCAGGGAAGTCATTTGTACAATGTCTGACTTTTTAAAATTTTGGAAGTATTTAAGTTCTCTACCTTAGAAGCTACAGACAAAAGCTTATTAGCTTTGCGGGCGTGTGCTAGAGTTTGTGCAGCCTGCTGTAAAGAAACATGCCTAACAAAAACTTCTTCAGCTTCTCCCATGTGCACACTAGTTGCTTTTCTAATTAGACAGTAAAGTGCTATATTTGGATTTTGAATAATTTTAGACCAAACAAATAAAAAAACAGTTATTATAGCTTCACTCTTGTTTGTTAGATATTTGGATAGTTGGTTGGGTTATGGCTTTCAGTGTCACTTCAGAATATATGTATCTTCATACCGGAGTGCAGTACTCGACCATGGGGTACTGCATCTTGTGTCCCTTGGCAACACGACCAGAAAAGAAGCAGCTTTGGCAAATGTCATAGTTGAAATGTTTCAGACTTCGATATCTGGGGAGAGAAAGAGAAAGAGAGGTTGGTCAACAAAGCACAGAGGATACAGACGGAGCCTGAGAGTAGAGAGAGGGGGGGTGTAAACAAAAGACAGAGCAAAAAAAAAAAAGGAGTAAAGAGAGAATCAATAAGAAGAGGGAGACTTACAGCTGTGTTTTGTGCAGGGTAGGAGTAGTTAAAATTCTTTAAGCCTAGTACCTAAATGAGAAATTTATTCTCTGGCTCTGAGACCCTTCATTAAAATTTATCACTGCTCTTGTCGTGAGGGGACCCACCAACAACAGAGCGGACACACCTCCCTTTGCAGGTCCCAAACTTTAGCCTCCAGGGTTCCAGCAGTATTTTAGACATTTAACCGCAGCCCTGTCATTATAATCATATCATCAATCATTCATATGTGTAAATTTTACTGCCCTGCTCCTGCTGCTGGATTAGATTAAGGCGACAACCAGGTTCACAGGCTTTTTTTTCCACAGCAGGATGTCGAGTGTGGTGACAGAGAGCAAGCTCACTGATCAGATAGGCAACGTTAATGTGGTTTTACTGGAATAATAACAGAACAAAATGCTTCTAAACAGTTTTTGAATCACATCAAAGAACTCAGAGTTTTTACAAGTCAGACTCACTAAACTCTTAAATTGGTAACTTTGTTGTAAAATGGGTCATCATGGACGCTGCTTCTTTAGAATTAGCATGCCTTAAAGGCCTTGGTTGCAGACTGAAGGTTGAAAGTTACAGTTGGTGAACTGCAGATATGGAGATAGAGTGAGAAGAATATTCATTTAGCACAAATCAGAAAATGTGAATTTTGTTTGTAACAAAGAGAAATCTCTATAGTAAATACTAGAAATCTGGGACTTCATAGATTTTTACTGATGATGGCAACTTGGGTTCAGTGCTGCTCCGCATAAAAGCAACGTTCTCATTTTGTTTTAATTGTGCCATAATTGAACCTGAAATTCATTTTGAGTTTTACCGCCCTTTCTATAATAAGATGAATATAATGCTCTACAGCACAATGGCTCTAATGTCTGCTCATTACTTTTCATTAGATGTTCAGACGTTGTTGCTCCAAAGGAGTTTGAAACATTCACCTATAAAGCCCAGACAGAAAAGGTGAAGAACAGTGATGTTCTCAATTTTGTCTCAATCGTAAAATGACTGCACGGACCTGAATCCTATGATGGGACACTCCTTGCAGATGTTACACTTGGCCTGGTGCTTGGCCGTCTCTGCAGCAGCAACGCGGTGCAGGACGGGTAACCACACCATAGACTGGGGCTCCAGACGCATCCAGTCCAGGAACATGGCTGCCTCCAGCTCAGGCTTGTTGTTGGCCTGGAAAAACAAAGGAAGGTCTGTAAAAAAAACTGCTATCTGCTACAGATTAGTTGGAATCATCTAATAAAACTACTTCACATTTCAAATCCAGGAAATATTCCGGCTGTAGTGTGGTCAAGACATCCTTGTTCAGTCAAGACACTGGCAATTTAATTTTCCTTTTGGTCAACAAGCTCACCATCCTACCAAATACTGTGTGCATATCTAATCCTGTTCAGCAGGAACCAATGGGCTTGAGTATAAAAACTTTGAAGTATTGCTAACATCAGCTGGTTTCAGTCTTTCTACAGACTATCACAAGCCTTTTCTGTTATTTTGAAGCACATTTATATTAACTCTGGCAAATATTAACAGACTAAAATAAGGTTTCCTCTATAAATGTAAAAGTATATTAGTTTCCTATCAGCAGGGACTCTGGGAATGTCAGAGTTTCACAGTTTCCATAGAACTGGCCCCCCACCCCCCTCAAATATCTCCCTCTTTCGTTGCATCTCACACCCACAGGCCCGCCAACTCCCCAGAGACAGCAGCTGGAACTAAGCTGGACTATTTCCAGTTTTAAGGTTAGATAATAATAGACAGTGTGCCTAGTGGTCGTGTCCAAGAGTGTGCATGTGATTTTATGTGTGTTTTTGTCTATTGACATATTCAAATAATCAGGACCTGAACAGAACCTCACAGTCATAGTCACAGGGTTAGAAGTAATTAATGATAGATATGGGTTGTCTGGAGTATAGTTTCACAGTCTGTTCAGATTTCTATTTAATCCCATGTATTAGCTAATGAAAAGGTTTAGGTGCAGAGGCTGTCACGGCCTCTGAGAGCTCGCATACATGAAGGCACTGTCAACATGTGTAAAAGGTCTTCAACAGAATCAGAAACACAGCACATGCAGAAGGTGATAAACGTTCAGTTTGATACATATGACGCTATGAAATTCCAAAGTTCAAAGTCACACACACCATGAAAGTAGTTTACAATGATAACTATCTATAAAACCACACCTTCATTTCAGACAAAGGCAGAAAAAGTCTCTCATTCTTGTCTCTGGATTTAGTGTCTTAATTGATGGCTATTTAGCAGCTTTTATCTGCGAAAGCTACGTAGCTAAGTACGTAAACAGTAGTACCATGAATTCATTAAAAATGTGACTAAAGCTTCCAGCTGACATTCACTGAAGGACAAACCCCATAAAAAATATAAAATCTACCTGTTATTACCTTGTTTCACTTATAGACTTGTTTGCATTTGTTCATCATCACAAGAGAAACACTTTTTTTGGGTGATGTGATGTGTTTAGGGTTTGACTGGAGTTTGACTAAGAAGAAGCCAGACAGAGTTGCTAATGCAGGGCTAAACCACAAAAGGCACCACCTATCAACTTCAATGTCTACCTTACCACTAAATTTAGCCTCGTAGTCGTTAACAAGCGTGTCTTACAACTTGAGCTCATTCTGTTCTACTGGTTTGAGTTGTCTATAAAAAAGTGTTTTTGATGCTGCTGTGACACTTTCAACATGACACATACAAGAACAACAGAAAACAGATTCACAAAAATTTAAGTTCTGACAAAAATCGGGACGGTGTGACAAATATTTCCTTAGGGTTCAGACAACGAGACGACTCGCTGCAGTGTTTAGTAGAGTTGAGCTGAACTGAACAGGAACATCTCCGTAGCTGTCAGAGGTCATTGATTCGATTTCCTACAGTCAGTCACTTACTTCTCCTGCCTTATGCTTCAATTCACAAACCCTCTCCTTCCCCGTTTCTGTTTATTGGACTGCCTGTGATGCACTTGTTCTCCCTCTTGTTTTTATTATCCTTGGTTTTATCGATGTTTTGCCCTTTAGTTCTGCTTAGCTCTTAGTGACCATCCAGTTTCTTTCTATAAATAAACCTGATTAGGCCTGACGTAAACAAATGCTCGGTCGGGCTGTGGGAATAAGTGGCCTTCATGTGGAGGGCCTTGACATCAGTGCCAACAGCAGACAACTGCAGAATTCGACAGACCTTTTACTATTACTGGTGTGTTATTGTCTATTAGTCAGTGAAAAGTTAAATAAAAACAGCTAAAAGAGAGTGTTTGTGTGGTTTAGAGTGTGTGACGTACAAACTGGAAGCAGCTGCGGACGGAGGGCTCGATGTTGGAGCCACCGAAGGAGGCTACCTCGCCGAGCTGTCGGGGGATCTGGATGGAGTCGTGAAGGAGGAGGCCCAGGCGACGCTGGTCGCAGAAACCAGTCGCACTGGCAACCTGTCTGAACAAGACTGGATAGGGAGACCAGGGACATGAAGTTAACTCTCCAGGGGAGCAGCAATAATTCATCTAATTTGCAAACAAAAGGTTTAAACACCTAATCAAAATGACTTACATCTGTATTTATCCTCCAGGTGAGCCTTGCACAGTGAGATAATTCCAGTTTTAAATGACAGAGTCCGGATCTTTCCAGTGCGACCGCTGCCACCCAACACAACATGTTAAATTAAGTCAAGCCTCATAGAAAGAATGTAAACTCTTCTGTGTGTGCGCGTGTGTATAGAGCATGCTACACATACGTGTCGTAGACATTGAGCAGCCAGTTAAGGCACATGTCGACACACAGCGGGACGTTGACCAGATGGGAGTGGCTTTGTTCCAATCGTTGGTACAGGCTGGTCAGACAGGTGACGAGCTGGGAGATGTCTAACAGCTGCTCATTCTGCTTCAGACTGTGCTGGTCGAACACCTCGCACACCGTCGGCATACTCAGCAGGTCCACTAAAGACAAAGAGAAAGGACAGTTAGCTCCTATAAACACACACATGAGGTGACAGTCTAGACACCCATGCTCAGACCCTTCAACCATATCAAACTGTTTAGGGTAGCTTAATGTGTCCTTAAGTTTAATGCTGCTCAAGGATAGTAGTAAAAAAAAAACTCCAGGGATTGATGTGCACCACATTATTTATTCTCTTTATTCAATAAGTCCACTAAAGGACAGACAGAGAGGACAGGGTTATGCAAACAACAAGAAAAGACCAAACACTCCAACAATCCTATAATGGCTGGTAAATCTATGGAAGATAGAATAATATCTAAATCTGAAATCATAGAAATTACTTAAAACAGATGCTCACATTATTCTTTACTGCTGTGGAGAATTATGAGAACTAAGGGTGAAAATTTCAACCATTGTGCTGCCCCGGTCCAGGTTAACCACCAAACGCGTTTGTGCGTATTCAGTAACACAAATAGTCCTTCTGTGCTGTACGACTGCAACCAGCTATAGGCCTTAAAACATCACACGCATAACAGCTCGTGGGTGGCTTTCACTCGCTGCAGATCCACCAGCGAGAGACGAGAGGGATGAGTAAACACACATATGGACCCACACACACGCACACTTACAGACTGTGGGAGCGGAGGGGGCAAACATGGTAGAAGTAGAGAGAATAAAAAGAGGAGGAGGTAAAAAAGAACGCACAAAAGAGGGAAGTGAAAAGGAGAAGGATGGAAGAAGAAGAACGGCACGGCAAATGAGGTGAATTTAAAGAGGAGACACAGAGACAGAAGAGAAGAAAGAACAATGGATGAGTGTGGGAGGGCTGGAACACAATGAGAGGAGCACTCATGATGAGAAAGGAGTGTACTTAAAGCAAGACACAAAAAACCCTGACACATTCAGGAGAGGTATAAACATGTACACTATATATAGACAGAGGACTTACAGCAGAGAGCCTTCTGCAGGCGTCTGAGCTTCATGGCTGTTCGGTAGGCTGAGAAGCGAACGTTGTTCAGGTCAGCTGAAGAGAAGAAAGCAAACTGAAACAGACTTGAAGAGGGAGGAGATGGTGGAGTCGCTAATATTCACTCAGCACCAGCGGTGTATGAAGTACACAAACTTGATACTCAAGGAAAAGTGCAAGTATTTGCCTAGACAAACAGTCCACTAGAAGTAGAAGTACCCTTTAATTTTTCTACTCCGTAAAGTAAAAGTACTAAAGTACATGCACAAAATCTTACTTAAAGCACAAAAGTAAAATTATTCCCCTAAGGAAAAGGTGTATTTAAACAATATAGAAATTGATGCTGGTGAAAACATAAATGTACACGTTTTGTCCAGATTTGTTTAACAAATTCTCAAAGGTGAAAATGATGGTAAAGATGTGTTGTTACTGACAGACTGTGGAACAGAAACAGAAGTTGGTGAAGGTGGAGGACTTAAACACCTTATATAGTGACAGGAAGGTAATATGTATATGAAACACCGGCATTCTACTAATATATAATGATTTCTATAAGAATCTATTCATGCAAAAAGTAACTAGTAACTGATGAGGTTAAAATAAATGTAATGGAGTAAAAGTAAAAGTAACATATAGTGAAATTACTGCAGTGAAGTACAAGTAGCTCTAAACTGTACTCAAGTACAGTACTTGAGTAAATGTAATAAGTTACTTATCGCCTCTGCTCAGCAGTGTAATGTGTCAAATGAAGTGACAGTATATTGTTTGTGCAAGAACGTTCTTACCCAATGACTGGTAGAGCTCGGCCATCTTGGGATGGTCCCAGCACGTTGTCTGGGTCTGGTGACTGCAGGTCACAAAAAAGACACAGAATGATCAAACAGACGATATTTCATATTGGCAAGGGGTTTTACAGTCTGTACAACATACCAACATCCTCTGTTCTTTTATCGAACAGGGAAAATCGTTCCAATACGTGCAAAGCAAAGAATGAAGTTTGAAGGTTTCTCGCTCAGTCAATAACCATGCTAACAGCAGTGAACTGAGCTAAATGCTAATGCTAGCACAGCAGTATTCTTTAGCAGTAAAGGAAGAACGGAAATGGTTTCCATAGAAGGGACTCAGGACCAGTAGAACAATGTAGTCTCATGTTAAGTTAGGTTTAGCTAACTATCTAAGTCAGACTGTTATTTTGTTAGTTACACATTTCCCGTTACTATAGGACATTTTTTGCTTTAATTAGGCGTGCAGCATGATGATTTAGCAGACATAATGCTTATGATGTTACATTTGTAGTTAGCGTGTTAGCATGCTAACATTTGCATATGAAAAAAATGTCAAGAAATGCTTTAATTATTCTGAATTCTGTTCAAAATCAGGCAATGCAGCAGAGATATATGACTATTTATAATAAATAATAAAATTCAGGCTAGGTTTAACAAGTTGACACTGAGCTTACTTTACAGCTGAATCTATTCCCAATTCACTAATATCTGTGATTGTGCTTTCCTAAAAAACTACAGTAGATACAAAGTCATTCTGGGTAACGCTGAATCGACTCAGTCGCTGAGATCAGTTTACCCAAAATCCTTCACTTAACATTAATCATGTTGCTTGTGTCTCCCTTCCATCTCATCATTTTAGAAAATAACAAACGGCTCTGACACAAATCCACACAGACTCCATCTTCTCTGTGTGGCAGCGGCCGAGAAGGGTGACAGCGGAAGAACGGAAGAAAGAGAAGACGCAGAGGGAGAAAGAGAGATGGATGGTTGCTGTGTCATTCTGCCCTCACACATTCTCTCCTTGCGACTGCTACTCGCCACTCACAGGAGACATGGAGAGACGTGTGTGTGTGTGGAGACAAGCAGATTGGCTGCTTGAGTGAAAAGAGTGTGCGTATGATTTACGCCTTCAGGGCTGCAATGAATGATGTGTATTATCTCCTGTACTAGAATAAATCATCATAAAGATCAGATTTAAAAAATTCAAGCTTAATGGTTGAGGTCTTAAAAACCTTTCACTTTATTGAAGCGCCTGTTGAATCATGTCCTGTACATCAATCCTGCACTGTGTATTTGTCTACTCATCTGACAGCACTAATTAACCCAGTCAAATTTTCTGTGACCCTTTGCACTTGGTGAAATAAAGTACTTCTGTCAACTATTTCTATTTCACTTTCTAAAGGACACATAAGAGTGAAGCAGGGTGTGAAGGGTACAGTTTCTCTATGCTGGTAAAAACCAGCATTTATTATGAAATAAATATAGATGTTGAATGTATGGGGAGCCAGACAGACATCTCTTGACTTTTATGACTGTATAGAAGCAAAGAAGAGCCATAAAAAACTAATTTTGCTGTATACCTGTCGCAAATCAAATATTACTGAAATTGTAGTATTAAAATGTTTTACTTTGAAAATCATAAAGCAACATCCATTGACTCTTTAAACCTGTCAGATTCTTGTCTTCTGTTTCACTCTAGACAAAAGGAAAACACATCTAAAAAATGTAACATTTGAATTAATTTATTTTGAATCCCACTTGAAATTTTCAATGTTTTTTTAATTAAAAGCGAGCATATGCTGGTTTTCTTTGGCTTCTATATTAATAGAGTTGGTTGGACAGAACAAGGCGTCCTCAGATTCTGTGAAACACTCCCTTGGTTTATTAATCGGTTAATTGAGAAAATAATTCATAATTAATATGATTAGTTATAGCCCTATACCTTTCACCAATGCAATATGTTGAGCAAAATTCTGCCTGAACTTTTATGTATTAAAAATTGAGGAACATTAGAGCAACAAACATTGGACATTTGAATTTTCAATGCCAAAGTTCACAATAAATGCCGATTATGTGATTTAAAATCTTATGCTGTTGCCATCACATCTGTTGTGGTTATAAGATTCCTTATTGGTTTTCTTTTATTATCATTAATTTTGGGCATTTTTACTAAATATACTGGAGACACTACAGTCTGTACTTTTGTGTGTCGACATTGAACCTGTTTCAATAAAGTGATTACTTGCTACTTTTTATTTGTTGCCTTATTACCTTAAATATCATATTTTTTGCTGCAGCCTTTCTCCATATGGTCCAGTCTTAGTGGAAAAATTGTTCAGTTATAATTAAAGAAAATTTTGGCAGCTAACTCCACCTGTACAAACAAATTGGTTTTGTAGTATAAAAAAAAAAGACTTTAAAATAGTGTCAGATAAACACTGCTGTGAATGTGATCATTACGGCTGAGAATGTTTTCTTTTGTTCACACAGCACATCAAATATTTGAGAAGTGCTTCACAAGAGACGCAGAACAGAAAATCTCAAGAAACGTTCTCTAGCGCCTTCCACTTTATATGTCAGATGGCTAATAAGCAGACAGTTGGCTCTCTGCAATCCTGGAAATGAGAGGAGCTCCTTATTTAAGAGTGAGTGTCAATCAGTGTGTGCGCAACACTTTCATCATCAAGTTTAATATAGGACAGTTAAATGCCTATTCAGTGCCAGTTAGAATGAAATATTACAGCCATTTTGTTGCCGTCATAAAGACTAGAGTTATTCACCCCCCCCCAAAAAGAGATCTTTTGCACTCCCACCTGCTAACTAAGACGTAGCATGACTATTTTCTCTCTGCTTTTCTGGCCTCAGGCGACGTCAGAGCACAAATACAAGCCCGGCTAGCTTGTTAAAAGCACACATGTCAAAACGGTCATCCACAAGTGCACCTGCAGTTAACCTTAGTCTGAAAAGCACAGAGAGTACAAATAATATTCCATGTGCTGGCTTTATCTCTCTCCTGCCACTCTCCCACATTTCCACTCCACATAATGAGGAGCGGGGTCCCACAGTAAAGAGCTACTTAAAAACCCTCTGAGCTCAGGGTTAGTGCGAACAGCAGCTCACTTACTCGGCTCATCATTGGCGTGCAGCTCCAAGCCACTTGGATACAAGCTTCTAATAACCGTGCAGCATCAAACACACATCTTGAACACTGCAGTGGCTCGGTGAAGTACTGTATATAATACTACTCTTCTATTTTAACCAGTGTTTACTAGGTTTTAGACCAGCCAAAAGACAATTTCCCTAAAGAGATCAATAAAGCATTGCTTTACATTTCACTGTAACGTTAAGTTCAGACCTCATATTCCCTGCTGCACCTATCTCTGCCACACCACCCACCTGTCCTCAGCACCATATCTGTCTCCACCACCCACTGCAGCCTCATCACACAAAGCTGTGTGTTTAGAAGAGGAGGATGCTGTGTCGTTCTTCTATCATCACCACACAGAAACACACATTGTTCCAATATGTCCACAAAACGCACCTCCAACCACACGTCTCAGGGGGATTAACAAACAACAGCAGCAGCAACAACAAAAGAGCACACTATCGTCTTTTGAAAGATGTGCTGTCTCCAAAGAAAACGTATCACGGCCCTCAGGACAAGGCAAAGTGTTGATAATGCATCGTTAACTGTCAAAAGATAAACTGCCGCACACCGAGCAGCTCCAGCAGCAGCAGGCAGGGACTCGCTGCCTTGCTCGAAGGTGATCTGATTGAAGCTGACAAGGAAGGGGGAAAGCTTTCAGCATTCACACTTCCCACCCGCAATTTTCCAATGTGAATGGTGACAGAAAAAGTTGAAACTATAAGGATTGAATGTTGACTGAACAGACAACTAGTTTGATAAACTGTCATCGACTTATAGTTTTCTGACAAAATAAACTGGAAATAAATCTTCCTATGTATCTTGATACATGCTGTGAATGTATGACGTTATGTTCATCAAAACATGTGAGCTGTTACAAACAAAGCCATTACTGTACAAAATCAGCAGCTCACTAAATAACAGACTTCTAGACTCATCAAATAATAAAGGTTTGATTTATATTTGAGGCCCACTAAAGTCTAAAGCAGGGGCGGTTTGTCCATAAGAGCGACTGGACGATGCACCACCAAAAGATTATATTATGAGGACATTAATGTTGGCTGTCATTGTCATAGGCAGTTCATTCTGCTTGTCTGAATATGGTCCAATCAGCACCAAACCTTGTTATGTTCGCTTTTTTTAGGGGCGATTTCAGTCTGAAAATAGCCCAGATAGCTCTCATAGAGTCTCAAGTAAAAAACTTATTTTTTTATTTCAGGCACTGTACTGCATTCTCTATAAGGAGTGCACGCACTAACGTGCTTTCGTCATACGTATGCATACGTTTTGCAGTGCCGCAATTGGCGGGAGCAGCAAGCTAATGGGTTCACGGTCAACATGGCTATTGTTAGCTCATCTCAGAGCAACTGGACTAAATCCTAAAAGATTCTAAACATAAAACAAGAATTTTCGAAGAGAAGTAAAACACTTAATCAAGTTTTTTCACGGAGCTTCGATGAGCCGATAACTCGGTTAGTTACGGCACTTATTGTATCCCAGCAGCTGAATGTATGGTACATTGTGTATTATCTGTCCTAAATTCACTGGTGTGTTCATTCATTGTACAGCTACACTTATTAATTAAGGCACTGACTGAACTCCGGGATGTATCTGTCCAAAAAATACAGTACATTAAAATACTCTGTGTAGCTGATGGAAAACAGTTTTTGTTGATTTAATCTACTGGTTAACCTGAATATATGCATGTATAAAAAATTAAGTCAAGTTCAGTGTGACTAGTTTTCCAGACATTAAATGGGTCATTTTAGCTTTTGCGGGAAAAGTATACTAAAGTGAGTCTACATAAAAGCAGAACTGTTGTTAGTGGTCCATGCAGAAATACATTTAAACAATAAAGTATGAATCGGAATTGCACTGGGTCATGGAGGATGTGTAAATAATGGGAGGAAACTCCGAGGAATGTAAAGTCAGTCTGAGGCATCTGAAAAAAATACAAACATTGTAGCCAAAAAAAAAAAAGGTAAGCACACTGGATAATGTTAAACACAAATATGCACTAACAGTCAGACTAGGAACTTTGTGCAACTTTTTTCACATAGCTGTGCTTTAAGCTAAATGCTAATGACAACATGCTAACTTGCTTAGACTGGCAAAGCTAACATCCTGACATAAAGAAGATTTAAAAGTAATGTTTATCATGTTCAACCTCTTTTTTTGGACACAAACTACAGATAATGTTGATTGTTTTGTGATGGACAAAGACAGTCGATCATCCTCCTGGGAGCATGAATGTTTGAACAAAATGTAATGACAATCTTCTTTCAGCCTAGACAACATGTAAAAATGGGAAAATCTCTCCTGGATATTTCTTTAACCAATCATAAACCAACCAAACTACTTTTGTGAAAATAATTCTTATCTACAGCAGTGTTCATTTTGGGATCTGATTTTGATAGTGCATACTCTTTGTTTGTCTTTGTGATGAAAAACTGGTTGTCAAAATATATTTTGGGTCAATTTATATTTACACAATTTGGGTCAACTTCAGCTTTTCAGCTAACAGCACTGTGGGTGTGTCCACACAAGAGGCGTTCAGATACGTGGGTCACGTGCATTTTGGTAGTGCATAGAGCAATGTTATTTAGGAAAATAAAAGACACTTCTGCAAGCAAGCCAAAAGGTGGACTGTGAAGACAGCTGGACTGATTAAAATGTAATCTGATGAATCATATCTGTAATTATATAGTACAAATCTGAGCTATGCAGCACTGGTTTGAAGATCTGTTTTTTGCCTATAGTATGACGGTTACATTTTGGGAAATGTGCATCATGGAAAAGCCTGAATCTGATCTGATTATTTCTTGAGGCTTTTTTTATACAAAAATCTTTAATACATTAATAAATCTATAAACAAACTGGAGTGAACTGCAGTCATTCTGACAGACAACAGCACGAAAACAAAAGCACACCCACACTCGTGTGAACACACCATGCTCCATATTGCAGTTAAAAGACAGCTCAATAGCTTTATACAGCAGTGACAGATAGGAATTTTAAATAATGGATTCATACAGAGGCATGAGTGTCAATTTTCTCTGCAGTCAATTACCGTTCTCGGATGAATGACTAAAGGTGGTTTATACGATATGGTGACATCTTCCTCTCCCTATCAGTGAGAGTGAGCCCTGACAGAACACTTCCTGCGCACCAGGCATCTGAATGAGCCCAGACAAAAACCTCCAGGGATGTGATGTGAGCGAGAGAAGAAGTGGATGAAAAAGCACAAGAGACATATTCCTCAGTGGGACATTAGAGGAAGCTCTTTTGTGAAAGAGAACCTGACTCTATTGATGAAACCTAAGATATTGCACACAGTATTTGGATATTTACAGTCTGGTTTTGTTTGTTTTAGAACCTTACATTTGAAATGAATTGATGGACACTACAGTAAACTAAAGAATCTTTTCAGGTTTCACAGCAGAAGCAGACCTGGCACTAAGAGACAGACAAGAGAGGTCAAACATGGTTCACAGACATGGTGAACACACACACACACACACACACACACACACACACACACACACACACACACACACACACACACACACACACACACAGCATTAAAAAAAAAGTCTGTCTAACTACCAACCAGCAAAAGCCTAAATTTTACCTACTAATGACAATGGCAGATGCATTTTGTTCAAATGCACCAAACAGCATTCCATGATTAAGCAGGACAACTGTCCTAAACATGTGGCTAAGGGAAGCAAAGAAATGGAATATCCTCCACTGACTAAGTCACCTGATGTCAGACTGAGCTGCATTCCACACTAGCTGGAGACCAGACTGCGGCCAGAGAGAGCCCACAACAAGTAAGAACTGAAGATATCTGCAGTACAGAGGTCTAAAAAATGTGTTTTCATTCTTTAACAAGGACTATTTTCAGTAGAAGATTTATTCTCATTATAGTTTATGTCACAAAGGAAGACGATATGTCAAATTTTAATTATAATCCATTTGTAGACCAAGATCACAAATTTGCAACATGGATCTTTACAATCTATAACATATTCAACACGAATCAGATGAAGAAAAACATTATGAGGCTTCAGAGAAACAGTTCTGTCTTGAGAAAAATACAGACAAATCTGCAGCTGTCTTAATAAAAGCTTACTAAACGTTTCAACCAAAAAAGTCTAATTCTACAAACTGAGCTGAGAAGAATATGTAGAGCTCAAACATCAAGTAGATTAACTGCTTATTGTATCAACAGAAAATTAATGTACCAATTTTCCAGGTTCTCAGTTATGAGGATTTGCTGCTTTCCTTTGTCTTATGTCATAAAAACCCCCCACTAACAATTATCATTTTCATATATGTTCATCGCACCTCTGATTTCATACATGGCTGAGATGATAAAAGAAGAAGTTTGAACATAAAAATTGGCTCTTTTTAATTCTCTTTTGACTGATTTACTCAAACACTTTATGAATAGTTTCATTTCTAAAATGGACCATTGAAGAGGAAACAAGCTATTTCATTGACTTGCTGTGGGCTTCAGGAAATGGTCACTTGTCAGAGCAAAAAATAAAAGTGCGGATGAATTAGTAATGAAAATAATGAGTAGTTACAGCTGTACGTCATATGTTTTGTAGCTCAACAATCACAAGAGCTCCATCAGATGCAGGAGCAGAGGGCGTGAGTGATGTGGAAATGATGGCTTTCTCACGAGCGCCGTTTCCATATGATCAGCTGTGTTCACAGGAAGGGGTTCGCCCGCCCACCATTAAACTCTAATGTAAAAATTCTTCTTTCAGTTCTCATACTACAGTGGCTCAACTCAGGAAAGAGAAGGAGATGACAGAAGCCGACTGGAACAAATTCCCTCCCCACATACTTTACATTGTGAACTTTGGTGAATGTTTCCATGGCCTCTGCCGTGTCAATAATCAACGTGATATTGCATAAGAGGAGAGAGAGAAAATCTTGCTCGATGGCCTTAGGAGGTTCAAACTAGTGGTAAATATGAGTGATTACACACAACAGAGAGAACAACCGTTCCCTCATCAACCAGCTCGTTGGCTATTTTATCAACCCTTTTAAGGCAATGAAATCTCCATTACAATCAGATTGTGTGTGATTGCATATTATCTCCCCGATCAGACTGAACATCACGCTTCATTGTTCAACTCTACATACAAGGAGGCTTTTGGAAAAAAATTACTTTAAAATAGAACACGAGGCCGTCCAACAGAAGATGAATGCTAATAACTGAATATTAGTTTGTATAGAAGTTACATTTTGTGTGAAAGTAATCTAAGATTGTTTCTTACTGCTTCTCTTGTTCTTAAGTTGCAAGTGTTTTCTTTTTACTTCCAGGGCTTATGAGCTGCAGGTTTCGGGTTAATTGTCCCATGTGCACTAAGGAAGATTGTTGTTTAGTATCATCTACATGACAACTGCTGGGAAAAAAATATTTTTTTCATTTGAAGGCATTTTGTTTGTGACACTATCATTATTGGACTTTTACAAGGTCTTGTTGGTGCAATAACTTATATTTAGTTCTAACTAATAAATACATGACATCTGTGCAGAAAATGCCTGCAGCTCATGTACTGTGAGGGTTTCCTCCATTGCTGCCTCTGAGAAGTCACAGTCTAGGCTGATAATCATGTACACCACATACAAAGACAGCACATGCACAAGCCACAACAGTCATGCCTGAGCATGTCAGCACCACTATCCAGCAAATGGAGCTGAAACTGTGTGTGTGTGTGTGTAAGGCTTTTTATCTATCAGCTGTATTTATCTAGTACACACACACACACACACACCTGCAATCACATTGGTGCAAAAAAATCTGCAACAGCCAGCCCGCATCCTCTGCTCTCATTTCACCAACCCCATGACGCGCACGCACACGTGCACAGAGATCCATCAGTGCAAGATAACTAGATCCCAGTTTCCCGATAAAAACGGATCAGCACAAGAGCTGGACTGCGGATGGACACAACATGCACACCTAAAAGCCGCTGTCTGTCTAAAGAAAAAGTAGGCCTGGCGTTATTTCCCTGCAGGAAAAAGAGACCAACGCGTCGTTATCGAAATCACCGTGCACGCTGCACACGGGTCCAGGCACAGGCTGCGCTGCTGGCACGGAGTTGATCGTGTTGGTTTGTGAGTGTTAAGGAATGCAACACAGTGATGCGTCCCTGCTTTCATACAAAGAGAGCGGCGTCCCGTTCAGTGCCCATCTCTGGATTCCAACATGGCAGCAGCTAAACGCTGAAACCGTAGCTAGAAAGGAGAATTCAGAAATACACGGTCCGGGTCTCCGGAGTGGACAGCGGGGGCTGAGAGAGCTCACAGGCCGCACACCTCACTCGGTTCCTTGGTAACAGCCGCTCCGCATGAAGGGGCTGGTTTGGATTAATGGCCACCAAACAAATGCTCCTTCTTATTCGTGGGAAATGTTAACCGCTCTGGGCTCTTATCCTTCAGTGCAAAAATCTACTTTAACTTATTCTTCAATATTAGCCACAAAACGCAGGCTATTAGTGCATAAAATAGGACAATTATTCAAGATGCATTTTCGGATATGGGTTAACGGGACAGATGATGGGGAGTAAATCAGATGTGTCCAGTTTTACAACATGCCTGCGCCTTTCTGTGCATCTCCTGGGCTACACATGAAATCCTGGGTGTTATCTGCGGTGTGTGGGGGGGACCAGCTCGCCGCCTCCCTGCCTGCCGTGAAAAGCCCCCAGCCAACGAACAGGTTTACTGCATTTCGGCCAGCACAGTTATCAGCACCATTGTTCATCAGCACCCAGAAACAGTCCCCGCAGCCCCAGTACTCACTTCCGAAACTGCTCCCGCATCGCGAAGCCCTCCGTGCGCGCTGGAAACGAAGCGAATCCCGGACAAAAAAAAACCGAGGCGATATCTCGACTCCCCTCCGGGTCCTGAGCCACCGGAGAGAGGTGTCCAAGATTACAGTGTGTGTCTGTGTCTGTGTGTGTGTGTGTGTGTGTAGCTGCGTGCGCCTCTGAGCAAGCGGCAGCGGTCTGTTGCAGAGGGTGACTGGCCAGCGACACACACGAGGGTCACCTCGCGCGGAACGCAACAAAAGGCTACTTCCGCTTGGCGTTTCAATGTAAAAGCTTTAGTGAGAAAGCAGGGGGTTTTTTTTCATGAAGAAAAAAATGTGGTTAAATTCAGCACTGTCTCTACAGAGTGCCATGAAAATTGTAACAAGAATGTGCAGCACCTTTAACGGTCCCAACAGACGGTGGGTTAGCTCCATACCAATAATTGCTATCGACTTTAGCTACTGTTTCCAGATCAGAACAAAGATGCCCGCCTGCAGGCTCCACGTAGTTAGCAGACATTCACCTGGAGAAACAGATTAAATGTTTTTTTTTATACAGCAATCAGTTTTGGAGAAGACTCAGTACTCTTGAAATATTGTCAGACCAGCGGCAGCGGTCTGCCATCTAGTTCAGTCATTTACCTCAATGGATGCTAATAACAAATGAGAGGAACTCAATTGACTCCTAATGTATTAGCAAGACATTGTTTGATGTATAAATTGTCTTAAATATGCTTTATCTGTATCCTTTATAAAGCAGGTAACTTTAATATTGTCTGCCAGTAGGCCGAATGTTTAGGCAACATTTTAGTTACTAAATTACAAATATGAACTAAAAACAAAGGGGGCAGTAGGGTCTCTCGTATCACTTCTGTCCAGGCCCCAAAGTGCGTTAATCTGGTCCTTGCCATAGATGGTAAAGTAAGTATACAATTAACTGCAGCACAAGATGGAATACAAAAGTAAACGAAGACTGAACCAAAGCTGCGTTTATTTTGAAATCAAAGTCAGTAAACTTCCGGTCTAGTCCTGACTTCTCCCCTGTAAACTTGACGCACATCAGCTAGACGAGGCGGAGCTGAGGCTCCCTGCCTCCGTCTCCCTTCCCCCTATCCCGCTGTCTCTGAAAGAAAAGGAGCCTCGACACCATCCAAGGAGGTTTTTCACCTCCCTGACAAGAGAGAGAGAAGCTCTTTGCTTTTCAAGGCACACAGATTTCCAAGGCCACGGAGAGAAAAAGAAAGGAGAACAGCGAGGAAGGCAGATAGGAAAAGAGGCAAAGACAAAAAGGGAAAGGAGGGGGTGAGGGTGAGAGAGAGAGAGAGAGAGAGTGGGAAAAGAGCACATTTTGCTTGTACAAGGCTCACAGTAGAGAAGAGACAGTAAGAGAGGGGAGGAGGGGTGGGGGTCTAATTTATAGGCAAGTCTCAACTGATATTTTATCAAACCACAACAATGTTGGATAAAGTGTGTACCTGAGCATGTGCAGGTGTGTGTGTAGGAGACACACACAGGTGGAGGAAGAGGACTATTTAGGAGGTCATGGGTTTAAACTGAGTGCTCCATCAGTGGGGGAGCACACACAGTCCCTCACAGTATGGGGCCTAGACATTGCAGGTTTTTAGGAAATCTTCACTTCTGCAGAGAAGTGATCATGCACAGGAAGCAGTTGGTCGACCATATGTTAGTGCGCTGTGCCCTGAATGTGTATGAGTGTGTCTGTATGCAAGAGACACAGTGTGTTAGTGCGTGTGTAAACTACAGCCTGAGTGAGTGTTTTGCACGCCGGCTGCTGCAGTGTGTAAAAAGCCTGCAATGCTTGCATGGGTGCTGGATATCCATAAAGACTGTGGACAGTAAATGTTGCATGTTGTGTGTTTGCTCATGCTGCATACGTTGGACGATGTGTATGTGTGCATGTGCGTGGTCAGCTGGCACTCACAGCGTCTCGGTCATCAGGTCAGGTCCAGCTTCCTTTCTGCATGTGGAGAGGAGAATCCATCACTTGTCTTTCCCTCCCTCCCTCCCTCTTTCTGTTACTCATGTATGTTTTTTTACGTGCTTCCATGTCAAAGTGTGTAGTGCCAGTTACATGGAGAGTTAAGTCAAACACACCAAGCTGCTAGTTGCTGATTATTAGGCCTTCTGCGACCTTTCGCAGTCTAGGGTTATTCTGACCAGTGCGTTAGGAATGTGAGGTGGAGGGCTAACTCGTTCAGACGAGCCTAACTGCAGACTTCATGTTTTCTTTCATACTAGTCAAGTTAAAGCAATAACAAGTTAATGTAGCAATAGCAATGCACCTAGCTGATACAAAAGAAACACTCTTTACAAGCAGTTTGAAGTTCCATGTTAGCCTGTTTGAGTAGGTAGCATTTTTGTTAGCCACATGAAAGCCTTTAAACATGTTTTATTTTTATATAACAGATTTTTTAAATGGATTTTTCAGATTTAAATATAACAGTCCAAGTGATTGCGGAACTGCAGCTACTATACACGGTGATGTTTACACCAAAGCTAGCTAGTTATGTAGCATGCTGAGTTAACCAAGTTTAAAGACGGATGCTAACAGGTAATGGAACAACAGTACAACTGGAGAAGGGACAGAGTTAATGAACTGTCTCACTCATGTCAGCTACACAACAATAGCTAACCAACATTTGCTACCATTAGCTGAAGTTTGCTACCACAAGCTCCAATCAAACAATGTATGGCTGTAGCAGCAAAATCCAAGCTCACTAAGTACTGAATGGAGCCATGCTGCTTTCTATTGTTAACAAACTATTCATTTGTAAGTGTTGAAAGTTGTTCTTCTTTTAAAAGTTACAGGGCATTATCTAGCAGGTCGGGCAGAGCTGCTGAGGTTAAGGCCCTTCTAAACTGATCTAAGACATCCTCAGATTCTCTTAAATTAATGAGGCCAAAAGTCTTAAAAGCATAAAATATACATAAAATGTATGCAGTCGTGCAGAAAAATTGCAGGCAAATGATTCCACGTGCTCGCAAAAGCCCAATAGCTACCTAATTATCTCACATCTTTAACTCACTCAATTCCTTTGCTGCACCAACTCAGCAACAGACGCCTGTTTTGCACCCCGAAGAGCTGAGGCAGACGTTGTTAAGACTGTGATTACACCTTAACACCTCCCACCTCTAAAATGTTTGCTATCTGCTGATGAGTGGTAAACAGTCTCTCAGCATTCACCAGAGCGCTGCAGTGTGACCTGGGACTCGACTGCTCTGAAAGCAGATAATGCAGTATAAACTGTAAAAGCTTACTTTTTACAAACTCCCCACATTGTTCTGATCACATTAAAGGATAGAGTGATATTTCAAATATTAACCCAAAAAAAGGCACTAGAAAAACCAGTGAACCCTTCGGAAAGGTCACCATTGCTACTCAGCTACTAGCCAGACAAAGAGAGAGAAAACAAGGCAGTACTGTAAAACCACCATAAATACTTTCCTGCTGGTTTGACCCATTAAAAAAACCTCACAAGCTGGCACTTTACAACTGAACAACAACACGTGCCACACTGTAACTGTCCATCGTAAATGATTTTAAAATCAGGAAACAACATTTAGGTGCTTCATTCATCTGACCCAGCAGAAACGAAGCTGTATTACAACCAAAAGGGATGTAACCCCAGGAGACAGAAAAATGCTTTATAGTTGTAGGAAAGAATGTAAACATTTAAGTAGTTTGGATTTCTGTTCATGCCTTCTGTTAGATAAAGAGGCCAACAACGAGACATGGTTTTTTAGCAAGTACATCCTGATTTTCATACGATACAAAAAACACGTTAAACCAACCTAATAATGAAAAGGACATTCTAATTTATTGTAAGACGATGGATCCTACTCAAGTTTAAGAGGTAATGTGACAATCTGCCTTTTTCTTCTGGTCAACGTGTCAAATCCTGACATCAAAGCAAACGTGATGTTGTGAGCCTTATCTGAAAATACAGCTTCTAATGCTTCATTTAAAGATAATTTGAGGTTTATATTTTATTCTGGGGCTCCACTGAAATAACTTTAGAGGATTTACAATTCCAAAAACCTATTTTGCCTAATATGGGCTTTTAAGCAGTACAACTTGTCAACCTCTGTCTAAAACTACTAGTTTTAGCTCCTGTATCCTTACGCCAGGCTTACTCCGTTCAAATTGCAGTTGCAGGCAAGGTGCAACTGAGTACTTTGGGTGGACCCCAAAATGGAGCTCAGATAAAGTCTGTCTATAGAATCAACAGAGGTGGTGTCTCAGTTCAGGGGTTGTATTTGGCGACTGATTGCGTCACACTGTCATCACCACAGTGAAGTTGAGGTTACAAATATGGAAAAGCATAATATGATTCCTTTAATTTAGCACTGTGGTGGAGACATTCTGACTGCTGGTGGAGAGGTTAGTTCATGGTGGCAGTGATATTGGAAGTTGGCTGCCGAGCTTCATTATCAAAAACCATTGCAAGACACCTGTAGCATATGTTAGCTTATGATGTTTCATTCACTGGCGATGCAAAGCCCACTCTGCCTGGTTTGTTAAAAGGTTAGTGTACTCAAATGACAGATTTCACATTACTAACCACCAGAACTAGTACTAACTAAAGTGATCTGTCGGATTAGAGTGTGCATGTAAAATGTGAAAAGAGTGGAGCTGCTGGTACTTACTTGATGTAGTAGGGCACATTGTTTGGGGAGATGCCCTGCTCGAATGGGCTCTCTATAGATCCTGCTGAGACAGGAAAAACAGGGGTCACAACAAATCTGTCTGCAAGCTATTAAACTTTTCACGCACACGTTTTACTGCCCGATCAACATCCTGTAGGTCTCACTAAAGCACACACCAATCTAGGAAACGTGTATGCAGCAGTTACTAAAACAACATGTGTAATGAAAAGTCGTCTTCACGGTAGCAAACATGATAATGAAAAACAGCAGAAAAACAAGAAATATGGCTAATTATTTCACTTATTATGCCCACAAGAGTTGGAACACCAACCATTAACACACACTGTCCTGTCTGGGTACTGTCAGCACAGTTGGAATCTCTAAACACTCAGATTGCCTGGATGAAACCACCTGCTGTATAAGCGTTATTGTTTCCCACCGGTGAAATTTGCTGCTGATAAAAACAGAGCAGTGCATCATGGGACAAACACCAGAACGCATGTGGTGTATATTAACATAGCAGTAAGAAAAATGAATGTGGATTGTAGAATGCAGAACAAGGAGAACGGATCAAATTGTGGCTGGGCTTTCGTGTCTTGTTCAATTTTAAGGTGTTTTCATATTTCTGACCACATTTTATAGCAGTTGCCACCAGACAAATACTCCATGCATGTGACGGACATCACGTGGATTGTAAACCAAGATCAAGATCAGGGGCAAAAGGTTTATGTAATTCTCATTTCTGGGAAATAAAATTAATTTTGTCTCGTAACGGGACGGTTTCATCGTCACTGGATCCAACAGTGAGTTTTAAATCAGCAATCATTGCAGATGATCCTCATGCTTTTATCTATATGTGCCTATAAGAGGGAGGGGAGCCTCAAAACAAGGTTATGTGCTGGGGTGATATTGAAATTCAGTGATAAAGCAAACAACAACAACAAAAACACACAAGCAGAAACAGATCATTACACCATCACAGGCTGTGGGAGCAGCCACGAGTCACAGTCGTTACTCACTTATTCAGTTAGTCAGTGACCTGGTGACAGTCGAGTGCTGTGTCACTCTGTTGCTCTCGCCAACATATTGAGTGGCGCTGAGTGAGCTGCTGTCATGAGCATGCATGTGCCCCTGATCTTTTCCCAGTAATCCTCTGGGGTCTTAACCATTTTCTCCCTATTGCTGATGCCTCAAAACTTTTTGTGCACAGTATAAAAATGTGGAATGTTTCACGTGTACCTATTTAATGTTTCCACAAATGCTGCAGAAACTAAACTAAGTATGTATTATCGTCTCCAAAAGCCTGAAAACTCATCAAAAAACAACAGACAGAGACCAAACATACTGAAGTTCATTACAATTCCTCTAGAACATCAGTCCTACACCTGAACGGCTCTGTCCTGATAGATGTTCATTAGCTTTTAGTTCCAGTAGTACTTAGTCAGCTGTCAACAGTCTCATGTATGATCAGTGTGAAGCAGGATAAGTGTCTGTGTGAGATCTTTCACTCACTGTGCAGGCCAAAGTCCCTGTGAGCGTCCGTCAGCTGCTTTAGGTGTTCGCTGATGGAGACCTGACGGAGCAAGACAGAAAACAAAAAACACATTTAGATGCACAGAGTCACATCCAAGTCTGTAAGGCTCTATAAACCACCACAGTGAATTTGAAATGAAAGGATATGCTTTAATTGATTGTTTTTGGCAAAAACTATCATATATGCTAGGGACTAAAGGCATCTGTTTTCCTATGTGTCGGTTCAACTGTCTAATTGTTATTTGGAAGTCAATATAATGAACACATGAACAACTGTAACATTTTAATTTGTCAGTTAAAGAAGGTTCAGCTGACTGTATAGGCAAATCTCTGCTTCTTTTACATTAGAAAGAGTAAAATAAAATAATTTAAATGTAATTTAAACTGCACGATATGATGGCTTTTATCTACAGATTTGCAGTTGTGTTCATGGATTACATTCATTCTTTTCACATGCGGCCATGCGTAATGAAGTTCTGGATAACATTACAGCATTATCAAGATTTAAGCTTGGCTTTTCTTCTCCACCTGGAGTTGTTCTTATGGCTATATTATAATATTATATAATATATATAATAATATATAATAGAGGTGGTAAGTTACTAATTACATTTGCTACTGTACTATAAGTACTGCATTTATTTTACTATTGTATTATTCAGTTTCTACAGATATAATTTCGTAGAACAATCAACCAATAAATTATAAAATATTATTGTGGATAAACCAATTGTCAATATATAAAGTGTTTTAAATGTAGTCATATTTTCATCCTTCAAGGTTTGTTGAACAATCTGGACTAGACTAAACTTATACATTCATGTTTTCAACAGCGTCAAATGCAGTAGTATTGAAATAAATATGCTGTTTTCTTAGTACAGTACTTTTGTACATTAGGCCATGCAACCTAATGATTATTAAAGAGTGCCAATGTAAGAGGAGAATACACTGGTGAGAAATTTCCCAGGGAAAGAAGAAAATAATCATTTTCATATGAAGTGCTTTAAAATGAGATATGTGATATATGTTACTGTATATAATAATATGTGTTATCAACATGTTGAGGATTCTTTTTTTTTTTTTGTGTGTCACAGTTAAGTGAAAGGTTGCACATGATATACTCTTACAAACAAAGAGGAGTACACAGAATGATGGGCTAAAGGAGGGAGGCGAGAGGAGAAGACACACAGATGAGCGTGGACGAGATAATTGAATTTGTAGTGGATGAATTAGAGAGTATGTCGTCTCCTGTGAGTCTCCTTCAGCTCTGAATGAGCTGTCTATCTAGATGGAGTTGAGATAATTGTACCAAATCAGCACAGCTCTGTAGGTACACGCAGAGAGGTGGGATACACACAAACACACACACACACCTCATTTCTCACAGATTACTATGTTAACTGCAAACTCTTTGCTCGTCAGTGATCCATATCCAAACACTTCCTGTGCAAGCCGTTTCTGCTGGTTGGCTGATTTCTACAATATCACCTACTTCATGTCGAACGATGTCAAATCTCGTCTTCAACACTGAGGATCTTTTAGCATTATTTTAAGTACCAAGGATAGGATAGGATTCTGTTCGAAATTCTAAAATCAGACTCAAGAACGTATGTAAAAGAGTCCTGGTAGTTTATTCAAGATTCTTCCACTTCACTCCACCACATTATTGAGGCCACTGTGCTCCTGTTTTAGCAATGGTTTTATACCACTGGTCCTATCGTGGGGTTCTACAGAGAGTTCTTTGGACTTCAAGTCTTAGTAGTTCCTTACACATATGTGTCATATTGAATTATTGCATTTGAATTGTTAGAGAAAAAATTCTAATTCAATTTACGTTAAAACAAATAACTGTCTGAAGCTTAAAGGCATCTCAACAGTCTTTAGTAGGAGTCTTAAAGCTGACAGACGGAGATGGGTTTTTATCTGTATCAGTCTGAGTGGACAGATCGGCTGATTAAGTAACCAGCCTTTCGTCGACAAACAAAATGAGAAGGCCACTGATGACACATTGTCAGGGAACTGTGTGGATGTATGTGCATGCGTATATTTGTGTGATTCGTGGTATGAAATGGAGAACAGATGAAGGTGATGACCAGTGTTTCATATTTTGAATGTGACATAAAACCAAATAATAGATTTACCTTTGATTCAATCTCACCCACTCCATTTCTGCCGGAGTGGTTTTTCCCCATATCCATGGTAACCTGATTAGAATTGTACAAACAAGAGGAGCGGGATTCGTTCAGCAGGAATTCGTTGCAATTACTCAAAGTGCTGTGCCCTCCCAACGCTGACCAATCAGCTTTAACCTTTTACACACAAAAATTTAACTGTGAAGCGACTTGATGCAGGTATACCCACACATACGCACGCACACAACAAATACACTCAACTTTAACTAAAGCATGAGAGCACAAACACACACGCTCTTCTACCGCCATGCTATTAAAAGTGATGCCAAAATTCCTGGGCATCTACGCTGTTCCCAATAAACCACCTGCGACGCAAACTGACTTTTTAGAAACTGGCCATAAAATAGTCTTTTCTGTCCAAATGATTTTCTGAATTCTCTTCATTTTCTCGCTTACTGGGACAAAATGAGAGAAGCTGGCTATCACAGTTTCTGACCAAGAATTGCAGACAAGGCTAGCTGGTTAACTGTGACACCACTGAGCTACTAGCATTCCATTCCACCACTTCCCAAGTCTGTGAAGGTTAAGAGTAGATTCTGTGCGGACGCCTGCGTGCAGCAATAATTTGTGTCCACACTATGAGTGCGGACATCCCACAGTCTGCGGGGAGTCAAATATTTCCTCTATTCTTGTAGTAAGCAGTGGTGCTGGTGAGCTGTTCAGGAACGGTATGAAAAGTAGATCATCTATGTTTCCCAAACCCTCAGAGCACAGTAGCCGATAAATGTTTTCCAGTTGCAGTGGTGGAACTCCTTCCTGCTATAACAGGTTGCTGGAATAAATTGATAGTACAGTACAAAATGTTTGGATTTCAAATAGCAGGTTTGTTAATGCAGAAACAGAGAACACATTGAGACAGTTGTATCCATTTAGTCACTTAATCCATACTGTGCAAAATCCACTGTTTCTAAAGGTTTTGTCTGTACTGAAGTAACTAAAGTTACTGAAGTCTCCTTATTATATGGTTTCTAACAGGAGCAGAGTTTCCTCCCTGCTCCAGTGGCTTCACTGCTCACACACTTGACCTTTTGTACTCTGTGTTGAAATTTAGATGTGCTTTTAGTATTCTTCAGACCAAATCTTAGACATTTCTAGTCTTATACATAAAGTTTTTTTGTTTTATACAACCGTACAGCACATCCTTCTATCACCTGCTCATTTGCACTTCCACGACACTCATGTTCTCATGTTCACCAGACAAAGGTGTGTGTTTGTCTGTCTGTGTGTGTGTGAGTGAGTGAGTGTGTGCATGAGTTGTGTAAGCATCTGGTCAGGTGTTAACTTCAGAGAGACCGGCCGTCTGGTCCTGTCACCAGGGTGTCACAGCGGCACCCATCTCCACCCAGGACTCTTAGGCATTAGTTGGTGTCTTTGGCAGCTGATTGGCTCTTTCTGTCACCTGTGGTAACAATCACTGTCTGACATGTAGCATGGCTGCTAGCCGGTTTATTGAGACTGATAGAGGCACAATCTGTGCTGCTTGTAAAGTGTGACACTCTGCATTTAACACGTTTGGAGGCTGGTGTCTTTTCAGCTACAGCAAAACTAAAAATGCAAATCTAGTGGAGTAAAAAGTACAAGAGAAATGTACTATTACACAATCACTGTGGCTACTCGTGTGAAACAGAAGAAAATAGACTAGTGGACAGTTGGACTGATTAATACAGAAAGGTAAGAGAGTCAGTCTAATCTCTAAATACTACTGTAATTCCTAATAGTTCAAGTATAAATTCCACCATGAAAGCTTGTACTATACTGTACTGTACTGTAGTGAAGCTGTGACAGACCTTTGACAACAACAACACAGCATGTTGTCTGCATGCCATCATCTACAGGACATGTACATACGTATCTGCTGCACAGGATCGTCCGGGTTTCCGTACCTGAAAGATTCTGCGTGTGTTTGTGTGCATGATGACGTACCTGGAGCAGTCTCCAGCGCGTGTTAAGATCTTCAATGCGTTCCAGGTTGCTAGGAGACAGCTGGATATCGTGTGGACCAAAAGCAGATGCCAACTGGTTCATGTGAGTTACGTCATCCTTAATTGGAGCGATCTCTTCCTGGAACTCCTGGAACACAAACACACATACATACACAAAAAGCTCACGTAGTGGTAGTTTTTAGGTGTAGTCCTGGAGTACAGCCAAACAACCACCTCACCGACTGACCTTGACTCTGTCAATGTGCTCTGGCAGTGATTCGATTAGCAGGTCTCCCACAGGTTCCCATGCCTCCTTCACCATCTCCGCCTGCCTCAGCTGTCCGTCCAGCAAGTCCTCAGCCTCCTGGAGTTCTATGAGCCGATCCAGAGCCAGCTCCAGTCTCCTCTGCCAGTCAGCCGAGTCAGTGTTGAGCCGGCCCCACTTGCTGATTACGTTATCCGCTTCTCTGCGCAGGACTCGCCCAACATTCTGAGTACGTTCTTCTGGGCTGATATCTGGAAGTTACGGGGAGCAAGTCTTTAGTGAGTTTGGCAAGAAAATACATTGTGTTTCCATATCTTTAGATTTAGCATCAAGTCTTTCATACAGTTTATCAAGTGAAAACCTAAGAATGGAAGTCAGTAACTTTCACCATCACCACGTCCGATTGGAAGGTCAAATTGCACAGACTTTTTAAGAAGAAGTAGTAGAAGAAGTAGAAGTAGAAGTTTGAGTTGGCAGTTGAATGGGTTTAATGGGCCACAGTTAAAGTTCAGCTGTTTTCTAGGAGCCTAAGACTGCTGCCGTGGTGCAGAAGGTGCTGGAGGCTGTGTGTGTGTGTGTGTGTGTGTGTGTGTGTGTGTGTGTGTGTGTGTGTGTGAAGCTCCATGTGTAGTTTATACCAGCCTGTTAGTAGTCAGCACAAACAGCTCTGTTGAATTCACTTCATATTTTATGTAGCACTTTGTGTGTAAGGGCTGATCACAGAGCTGCTGTGTCTGAAGATGTCACTAATTAATGAGCCGTCTCCTGTTTGTACATTCCAGTTTCTGTGTTTAAAAGGCAGGTGCAAGTTCAAATGTAAATGTATCTATGGTACAAAAACCTAACCTAAAAATGTTCTAAAAGAGCTTATACCACTTACAACGCTTACATTCTTAATCCATACAGCGTGAAAGACATCAAAGCAAGTCTGAAGTGCTGAAGGGAGACAACCTTAACTCTTTAAAGGAACATGGAGGACAGCTCTTACTCACAGTGGTGTGAAATGAATCATAATGCAGATGTGTTGATGCGTGCTACCTCTCTGCTCAGGTGATGGTGTCTCTCGGGGCAGTTCAGACAGAAAGACTCCCACGTCGTCCAGAGCCTTGGTCACAACCGGCTCCTTGGCTCTCAAGTCCCTCCTGAAGCCCTGTGGAAACACACACATGAACAAACATGTGCACACAACCAATTTAAATGCACATCACATTAGTGTTTAACTCTGTTTACAATACGCGACTCAGATCAGACAGAAACCGTGGGACAGCTGACCAAGAGTGAGACAGAATTTATGCTGAGCCTGGCGTCACTGACTGAGGGGCCCAGTGGTGTTGTGCAAGTCATGGATGACCAGAGCTTGACCTTGCAGAGCCTCTTTTACTCCACTCTACAGCTCAAAACAGCCTTTATAAAAACAGCAGGAAAGAATGTGTGAAACTGTCTGATGTTTTTATATGGTCAGACACCTTCCTTCATGATTACTTCCTCAAATAAAGACATTTGCAAGAGCAACGGTACACTGAGTATCTTTAGCAGGCCGAGCATCTCCTCTATCAGCACTGCAACCTGACAGCATGTGAACCACCATCCTCACTTCAACTTTTCTGTAACTGAATCTTCACTGAAACTGACATGGGTGAGATTTCCAGATTATCACCACTTCTAGCTTTAATTCTACATTTTCATATCATTATTATTCCCACTGTTTCTTGACCTTGTTTGAGGTTTGTAGGTGTGCAATTTGTCTAGTAGTAGTTAGAAATGTGTACTAATATTTTATTGGATATTTTTGTTTTCTGCTGCTCACATCACAGCCCCTAACTCATTGGATTCTTTCCTACGTAGCTCATAGTATGGCTTTCACCAAAGGCAATAATTCAGTGAACATGATAGTTAAGTTGAATATTGAATTTTGAACCTAAATTCTACAGAAAAAAGCACCATGTCTGTCTGTGTGCCCATGTGTCTCACTCTACCTGATGCGTGTCCAGCTGGGACTGCACAGCTGGAACGTCGCCCCCTACAGGCGGCTCCTGCTCCAGTTGTTGACTTTTAAGCCTCAGCCAGTTCAGAAGCTCCTGCAGTGACATGTGGAGCCTCTTCCATGGTGCCATCTCCGAGTC
This sequence comes from Ctenopoma multispine, assembly GCA_034779795.1. Classification (NCBI taxonomy): domain Eukaryota; kingdom Metazoa; phylum Chordata; class Actinopteri; order Anabantiformes; family Anabantidae; genus Ctenopoma; species Ctenopoma multispine. The sequence continues at coordinate 10,228,721 of JAUYWH010000012.1, read as the reverse complement.
CAGATGGGCCCTTTAAACATAAAAAAGACATTTATGTTTTTTGTGTGAACTTTATATTTGTACAAAACAAACACCCAGGCTTCCCCTCAACCTCATGCTGAGGGTCTTGTTGCGCAGGTCATTCCAGCGCTGGCTCATGTTGTCCAGGCGTCTCTGAAGGAGAGCGCCGTCCTTCGAGTCTCCTTGTGAGGTCAGGATCCTTTGGCCATTCTCATCCAGTGAGTGGTACAGCTCTGTGTGGCTGTCAATCTCTGCCTGGAGGTCCTAGTGACACACACACACACACACACACACACATACAGTCAGCTTCTCTTGGGGCACACATTCCATTTTCTTGGTAATAGCAGCCACCTTTCAGGAAACCACTTTTTTCAGTGCTCGCTTGGAGTGCTCAGTAATGGGATCAGGTTCTGAGAGAGTGATTTATTTTCTAAAAGCAACAAGCATCAGGACTGAGCCATAATGCAGGACTTAATGCACTGTGGATAGAACCTTTTGTAGCACTGAAATGTCAGAATGTGTTATACAGCTTGGAATCAGGCTGAACACTTGGACAGCGGTGAAACTCAGAGAAGCAAGTGCTTAACAAACAAATCTTTGTGAAGTGAAAAGAGCTGGGCTTCGGTGAAGTCTTTCTGTTCAGGAGTGGTGAGATAAGCAAACATTCAGAAACTAGACAGTAAGAGATCAAATCAAACTCACACTGACACCTTTCTAGAACTATACTTACTTAGTAAATGTCAGTATGAGAACATGTTTGTATTTTCTACCTCCAAGTTCTAAGAACACAGTTGTTCTTTAATCAACCATGTTATTATAGCACTTTGTTTTTACCTTTATACTTTCCAATTTGAGTAAAGCCATAAAAGAATGCTGTAAGAGAACGCTACACTCAGTGGAAGGTTTAAGATAAATTAGCCGACATGAAATTTTAATGATACCTGAAGGGAAAATTGGGTGACTGCACCAAAGAACAGGAGACAGACTAGAATAGAAGAAACACAAAGCAGTGCAAACAGTGAAGGTGAAGTGCAGTATTAGTTTATTATAGTTCTCCCTGTGATCTAAATGTTCTCTGATCCCTGCAACAAGCTCAGCCTTGAAGACTCGGAGCCAATCCAGGCCCTGTACCTTTCACTGAACCTATACTTTGAAGTCTTTCTTTTAAATTGATGGTTTCATGTCTTATTTTTATCCCATTTATGAGAGAGTTCTATTCATGCCTTAACTTTTACTACGACAATAATATTTTTTTAAAGACGAAATGATTGAACAAGTGCAAAAACAGCTAAATATCTAAATGAACTTCTTCACAGGTGAGGTTATTTAGGATTTCCCTACAAAAAATATGATACAGTATTAGAAGATCAGCTACTGCACTTCACTCAGCTTAACTTACAGTAGATGACACAAAGAACAGCAGTCGATTTTCATTCCCAACCTGAACATGGTAGACCTTCCTGCGCAGCATCCTCCAAACTTTACTTTGCTATCCAAAAGCTAGACGTCAAGAGGAAGAAGCATCATCATGTGCTTCTTGTAGTCCATCGAGATCAGAAGCAGCGTACGTGCATAAGAACGCGGTGTCTCTCAGTGAGAGAGATTTGGAGATGAAAAGAAAGGGAGGGATGGTCGTAGAGTGGTGGTGGGAGAGTTAGTTACACATAAAAAGCGAGATAGAGTTGGCGAGTGTGAGTCAGAGCGAGTTAGGAAGACACAGGGGGTGAGAAACAGAGGGGAGATAGAGAAAGAGAGGGAGGGAAGAGGCAAAGAGAACTTGAAAGGGTGCATAAAATGATGAGTGCGCTCATTTTCCAATTAAATGTTATCTGCGTTCAGTGTTGTAGCCCGAGAGTGTGTGTGCTCTCTCTGGATGCTGCGCCACGTTGCTGTCGGCCATTATAATTGGACACAGAAGCCTATCTCAGTGCTCCATACAGTGCTGCTGTTGTACTAAGAGAGCGATGTGTGTGTTTGAAAGTTCATTTCCAAAAATGCTGCATGTGTGCCTGCCTTTTTTCTGATTTCTCCTTTTCTTTAATGTGGATGTGGATGTGTGTGTGTGTGCATCTGTGCAGCGTGTGTGGGTGCAGGGTGAGGGTCAAGGGTCAAAATATGTTCTCTTGCAGTACAGAGCCTTCCCTTCAACACCCACAATGCAGTGGGGGGATTTTGCATTTGCCTGCCAGGCAGCACCAGACCAATGAGATCTCTTTATGCTGCCATGTCAGCATTCCTATCATACCAGCCGGGGAGGCGAGTTGAGGCACAGTGTCTTAAACTCTGGGTCAAGAACTGGAAATGTACGGGATGTCTGGTAGATGCCATGTGACAATGTTGCAATCAGTAATGTATTTTGCTTGATTTGTCTTGGTAACATTAAGATAGTTCACGTGATCATGAGAAAATTAGGGTCTGATGCAACATTCTGCACTGGACAGTATTTAGCCTCCAAAATGCGGTGTACTAAACCGCCCCCAAGAAAAAGTTATCATTTATTAGAAACCTTAGCTATAATGCTAATGCTGTTTGCACTAGACTCTAACAGTGGTTTAAACAGGCTGTGTAGCTGTAGCTGCATGCTAATATTCACATGCTAATAACATCACCAATTAAATAGGCTGGCTGTCTTTGTCTGGGCTTTGAGGATAATTTATTTTGGCACAGTTTGGGAAATTCAGAGACTAATTAGTTCATTGTCAACAGTGACTGGCTGAGTCCACAATGTTTAGGACAGTATGGGTCAGCTCAACAAGGACGTCCACGTAGAGCTGCTGCAGTGTACCATATGCGCAACAAGAGCAAAACACATGCAAATGCTGTTTTTCCATGATTATTCCTGCTTCCACAATCAGAAAACTGATCCTTGCTTTAAAACATCAAAGATCTAAGTGACATCACGTGTAAAACTGGACAGTGCGTTAAGCTGAATCTCAACAGCTGTAAAACCAGTATAAAGTTGTGGGACATTATAACCACATGAATATAAGTAATCCACACAGACACAGTGGTAAGATTTAAGGGAGGCATTCAGTACAGAAAAGTTGAATCTGTTTAGTTTGTCTGGGGAACAGGAGAATAAATCCAAAGAAGTAGCTGTGTTTATACACATGTCCTACCTTCCACTGTGCCAGCAGGTTCCTGGCTGCCTCGGGCCTTTCCTGCAGTCTTTCCTTGTGGGTGGCGTCGATTAAAACGTTGCAGGTTGTCTCGGCCTCTGTCAGCCAGTTGAGGAACTTCTCCAGGTCGAGGTAAAACTGCTGCAGCAGTTTCAGAGCTGCCTCCAGAGCGGCCTCCCTGTCTGACGCACTGAAGAGACACACAGAAATATTGTCAAGGTGAATGAAAATAAGTGCTTTTGAGTTTAGCAAACGAGTCATGTGGAAGCAAACAGACAAACCACTGGTATAGTGGGAGTAAATATGCAGATTTAGCATGAATTCAAAAGTACTATGTAATCCACTGAACAGTTCTGGAAGTCGTATTATATACAAGGAATCTTTTTTTCCCTTAAGCTGGACAAAACAAACTGATCTACAGGTATACAATCCACCATTAGAGAAGATCTGCTGTGGAAATATACAACATGGTATCATCTGTATAACAAGTTCACACACACACCTTCATTCTATATGTAAAGTGAGAATAAAATCAGTCCCATGCCTCTAAAAACAGAACGGTGTCAGATTGAGATTGTGCGTGTGTCATCACCGTTTGCTGATGTGTGCCCAGGTGGCCATCATGTTGTCATTGACCTGGGTGACCTTATGCGTATCATCATTTGCGTACAGCGTCAGCAGCTTGTCAGCCAGTTTGTTGGTCTCGTCCACCTGGCCGTGCCACTGCTGCAACTCCTTTACAAAGAGCTGGTGAAAGAGGGGAAAGAAGGGAACACAAACTGAAATGCTCAAATGTAATTTGGATTCACCTTCTAAATGTGCATCTAAATCAAACACACACATATATATATATGACAGTGCCAACAGACAGTGATTAGCCCACCTTCAAGTCAGCGTTTTGTTTCTTCAGTGCATCCACGGTGTAAGTGATCTCCTGCCAGGACTCGAGCCTCTCGCTGGCCTGCTTGGTAAGATGATCCACCCTCTTCTTGGCATCCAGCCAGTCAGTGGAGTCCTGCAGCATGTTGTGAAGCTGCTTCATCCTGTCTGAGAGTTTGGTCTGAGAGTCCTCCCAGTGAGCCTGAAGCCTGTCGACTACGACAACAGAAAAAAAAAGTGACATTTCATGTTTGTAAAAAAAAAGACAATGATAACGCACTGATCTTGTTTGATTTTTGTTGTGCACTGTTGTCCTTGTTTGTGTTGTTAGACTAGAGTGAGAAAGAGAGCGAGAGGGACGTACTACGTTCAGTGATGGCGTTGCGGGTCTCCTGGTTGCTGGTTTTGTTCTTCAGGTTCTGGGCTGCCGTGACCTGTCTCTCGAGGATGGGGCGCCTCCGGTCCAGCTCCTGCAGAGACTCCTAAAACCACACAATCAAAATTGCTAATTTCCTGAACTTGAGCTGCTAAAGTTCTGAGACTGTTCACATATGACAATTTGTGTTGGTCAGCTGTCATTGCACCAATATTTTCACTAAACCACACTGATTCATCTAGTTAATTGTAACTTCAGAGGTCTTGACCTTGAGCTGGCCAATGTTGTTGTTGATGTTGTCCAGGTCGGCCACCACCACTCTCTTGTTCTGCACCATGTTATCCAGCATGGTAAGCCAATCAATTAGCTCAGCCCAGGACTTGTTAAACTGAGCCAGCCCTGCTGATTCAGGCAGGGAAGACCCCAAGAGACTTTCATCTGGGACACACACAAACACAATGTGTTAGACCAATTATTTGCATTTAGTTCTACACATTGATCCTCACCACTGACACAAATGTTAATCTTACAAAGGACACTAAGAGCTGACATTAAATGTCTAATTTCACATTCTACTAAACAACAGCCCCACTCCAGAGCTGTAACATGAACCACAGAGAGTAACCAGGTCTTCCCATTTCCTGGTCTTCATAAAACAAAAGACTGTATAGAATAAGTTTACAGCAATTAACAGCTGATGCAATGAGCAAAAGTGATTGGACATAATACAATAACACCAAAAGCATTATTTCTTGAAATATGCACCGTCTGACACACTGTTTGGAAAACAGCTTACTGGCTTTTTTGGCCACAAGGAGAGCAGCCATTCTCTCTTTATGCTGTCGCACCAGCTCCAGGATCACTGTCCAGTCTTCTTTCAGCTTAGCATACTTCACCTGTCACACACACATACACACACACACACACACACACGCACACATAAAGTCAGAGCCAGTGTTGAAAAGGACTTTCCGAGTCTGACGTGGTTCAGTATCTTCGATCTTTGAAAGAGGTAGAGCTCACAATATTGATTCGATATTGCTAGCAATTTGATTTTGTGAAAGAAAAAAGAAACAAGGCACAATGACGTACAGACAGTACAGTCAACATTACATACAGTATATAGAGAAGAATATGTGCTGCACTTCCTAAAAGTCTGACTTCCTCACCTTGTCTGGTTGGCTAGGTGGAGCCTCTTTGTACAGCTGACCAGCTCGCTCCAAAACTGACTCCACTTCTGGCTGCCTTGCCTGCACTTCCTCAATGATCTTTAGAAGTGAACAGAAAAACAATGCTCATGTATGAAGGGTTTAAGTCAAGCTCCAGCATTTTCTTTTTGCAACCATCTTAATGTTGTTAATTCTTTACTTTACTTCACTCTGCAGACACTTTTATCCAAAGCAACTAACAAGGAGAAGATCATTCAAAATCAAACACTAATCTCAGGCAGGATTTAGAGCCAGTTTGAGCTTGAGTGAAATGTTCTAGGTGGCGTATATGTGAAAATAGCAGTAAAATAATCAACACAAACTAAGACTGGTTTGTGAGTGACCTACCCTGGGTGGTGGCTCCTCAGGGCTGTTCTCTAGCCTGGCTCTGTTGCTGGAAGCCCAGATTGACAGGTCATCCAGCTGCCCGTGAAGCTTCTCCAGCTCCTTCAGCAGTCCCTCAATCTCCAGCTGACGCTCAGGAAGAGCTCTGGACACCTAAATGAACACAGTCTGTGATTTATTCAGGCACACAGTACTCTTAACTGTTTGCAGTATACTGACTTAACACCAGTCATTAAAATATAAAGGAGGTAATAAAGGTGTGTCTGTTTACAAAGCGTTGACATGCTGTTAGCGGTTGTTTTCACATAGCTGCTAACCTGAGCCCAGCGAGCGTTGATGATCCTGATGTCCTTCTGTTTGTCAGCGGGAAGCGTGATCTTTTTGTGTCTGGAGTTCAGATCCTCCACCGCTGCTTTCTTGGCAGGAAGCTCCTCCACATGTGCCTAACACACACACACACACGCACACACACACGCACACACAGGCAAGTATACAGGCTGAATTTAATAAGAAGTTGTTGTAGCAGCTCAGTTTTTCAATCAAATTAACTACATTCAGAATTCATATGCTAATGTTTTAAGTGTAAGTGTAAAAATTGGATCTTGTATACATATGATAGCAGGTAGATTAAATGACACACATCAGCACATACTCTCAGGTGCATTATTATAACTCCTGTACAGTGTCAAGACGGTACCTGGGTTTTCCTCAGAGTATCTCTGATGTGCTGGGGCTCCGTGGGCTGCAGAGGGATGGCCAAGGTGCCCTCTGCCTTGTCCAGCCACCCTAGCATCAAGGTGGTGTCCTCCTGCAGCTCAGCAGCTGCTGTGCGTGCCTCTACAGACCTGCAGGACAGGGGGATAGCAGAAATAAGAAAAAAAAAAAGAGGAAGGTTAGATATGTTTTAGAGGCAAGAATGTTGGATATAACACAACAGCGATAATCATTTAGTAGCTTATGACTGTTAGACAAACATGGATTCATCTGGCTGTACAGGGCCTGCACACACACACACACCTCCTTTTGCGTTCGTTGAGGTGCTGGCAGACGTTAGCCCAGCGAGTGTTGAGTAATCTGAGCTGTGCTCGGAGCTGCAAGGCATCGTCTGATTTGCTCAACTGGCTGATGTCCTCTCCCGCTGAGTTCACTCTACCCAGCACCACTTCCTGGACAGGTATGGCCTCCGTCAGGTCCTGCACTCACAGACACACACACCAAACACATGAATCTCAATCAATGTCTGCAATGATAACCAGAGATCACTTAATTTGTACATTTATTAGATAAAAAATATATTATTTGTTTTAAAACAAACAAAAAAACTCTTATAAATAATTAAATCAGTAGATTTTAAGTGGTCCACAATCTCCACCTCCAGCAACTACTATTTCTTAACGTTAAGATAATACTCGTTCAACAGTTACACTATTTTTACTTAATTTGTATTATGTTAATTTGCTTTGTTGCGTAAATTTATATGAGAAGATTGCTTCAAGTCTTAAGTGTTTAAGTTAAGTTTAGCATTAAATGAAAGGACCCAGCCAGCAACTGGTTAGCATAGCTTAGCATAAAGATTGGAAGTAGGAGGTTACAGCTATCCTGGCTCTGTTACTAAACACCTCAAACACATCAAAAGCTCAGTAGTTAACACATCATACAGTATGTTGTTTGTTAAATACTTACACACAAAAATATTAGTAAAGGTAAATTAGTAAAATAGTTTGTGATTTTGCTAAGAATTACATACTGGAATCATTTTTTGGCTAGGCTAGTGGCTTTGCTAAGCTAACTGTGAGTCTAGTTTCATATTTAGCGTAAGAAAAGAAGGAATAAATGCTTTTCCCAAAATGTTTAACAATTCTTTTAAATGCTTTGAGGACTGAAAACAGGAAGGCAAATATATTTTATTTGTTTAACGTGGACGGACCAGTTCCAGAAAAGTTGATGCAATGTTCCCACAATAACAAAGCATTCAATGTGTGTGAGTGTGTTTGTACACTGTGGGATAAAGACGGTGCAGATCAGGTGGCAGGTTGTGATTTGAAGTACCAGATGGTCCTTTCTTTTTTGCTCTCTCTCTCTTTCTCTTTCTCTCTCTCTCTCTCTCTCTCACACACACACACACACATCACAATCACAAAGTGGCACTAGAGAGGCATTTGGATGCTGCATCCCTGTCTCTGCAGGTGGACACTGAGAGCTGATCACAGCATCCCAGATTGGACTGGGCATGTCTGATGATGCGAATACACTCGCGTAACAATATGGAACACTGAGTGCATAAGTTTAACCACAGCAACTGAAGCTATCACCTGTGAAAGATGTATCTGTCCTCGGTGTTAATGATTACATGTACTAATAATCTAAATCTCAGTAAACTACAAGTCCACTGTTCTAAATTTGTTTTAAATTGTTTTTCCTAATCCTTCAGTTGCGGTTTTGAGGGTTGATGTAACATTGAAATGCCAAATGTGATGATATAATATTGTTACATAAGACCTAAAAAAGGAAAGTGTTCTGTTTGGATCGAGGCTGACTGCACTGTCAGACACTCACTACTTTCTCCTCTTGACAAATGCCATCTGATGGACAGCAGCAATTCGCAAACACAAAGATAGTGACATGTTGTGATGTTGGAGCGCTATATGAGACCATGTGAGAGTTTGTTCCTTTGGTAGGGATTTTATTTTATATACTTTATACTGTATCATTAATATATTACCTGTAGTGTTACACAGGAACACCTGAGAATTTTTGACATAGTACTATAGTTTACAGGTGAACTGTTACCGTTCACTGGACAACTTTAGACTCATATGCACTTTACATCCTGATTAACATTACTAACTAGCATTAGAGTCACAACATGGCATAGTGATCTCTCAGGCTGTTTTTACGCAGGGTCACAGAGACAGAAACAGCCTCACAGACACCGCTGAAGTCTAGTCACTGAATTCTGTTGGTTGATCAGGATGTGAGGGTAAATCACCTACTGCTGAATCCAGAGTGAGCTAACGGGTGATCTCACGGGTGAAGTGTGCGTCAAGGGATCATTGTTGAGTGTTGTAGTAGAGTAAGAAGTGTTTCTTCTTCACAAAACTAATCAAGTAAAACTCCTATAAGTAATTTTTTTTCAAAAAGTTACTTAAGTTACTACATGTTACTACCACTTCTGGTCATAATGGTGGTACTTGGAGAGAAAAATGTTTTTTGAGGTGTTACCTGGTCATGTTCTGTGTGTTACCTTAAGGTGCTGTCTGTGTGCTGCTGGCTCACTTCCAGCCAGTTTCAAAGTGCCCTCGGCGTCATTCAGCCAGTCATCCAAAACCTTTTGATCTGCAGTGAACTTCTGCCACTTGGAGTTGCAATCCTGCCAACGCCTTGAAGAGCACACATATGCAAACACATGTAGATGTTTCTTCATATGTCTGTCATTTCTGTCTCCTTTTCCCTATCCCCTCTCCTTACCTCAGTCTGTCCTGGTAGAGCTTGTTGAGTTTGTCCCAGTTGGTACTTAGCAGGGAAGAGGTCTCCTTGATCCTCAGACCCTCCAGAGGCCGTGCATCCGCTACCATCGCTTCTTTGCGGGCCAACGCTCCTTCCACTGGGCCTCGCAGCTTTTCAGTGCTGCCCTTCACCTCCTGTGTGTGTGAAATATTACATATTAATATATATATATCATTATTTTACAACTGTTACAAAAAATATCAAGCTACGTATTCATAGTTATAAGTTACAGCTGTTTCCATATTTGAAGATTCTCAGTCAACCAGGTAAAAATTCTCAAAGGTGCTGTTTAATGGCAACTGGACTTGCTTGAAAGTCTTAAAGATGTAAAAAGGCGTTACACACTTTACAAACTACATGTCTGCAGACGACAAAATTGGACACTAGTGTGCTGCTTCTGGTCTATAAGTCACTGAATACATCCTTAATTTGTACAAACCAAGTAGGCCTCTAAGATCCAGGGACTTGGGCTTAAATGTAGAGCCTAGAGTAAAAAGAAGTATAATGAAATAGCCTTTGGACTGCTATAAAACAAGGACCTGGAATAAACAACCATCAAGCCTTAGATTTATTACAAATCTAGAAGAAATTTGAAATTCCAACATCTCATTAGAAATGGGATAAATCAAAAGCTCCAAGCCAGCTCGTCAGAACTGAGGATTCCTTTCACACGAGAGGTCAAAAGTACGTCAAGAGCGTCAAGCCACTGAACAGCACCTTTGGGGATAATCTTGATATGGAACTAAGAACTGCTGGTTACATATATTATAATATTTTTATCTCCATGTCAGTGATTTTTCATTGCTTTATTGGGGATATTTTACAAATAGAAGATGTAACAATTCCAAGTAGTTGATTGTTCATGATATTATTTAGTGAGAAATATCATCTGAGGCTTTGAGACAGACACTGACCTTCAGGCAGTGCTCTTGCTGAGGCAGGTTATAATACGCTGCAGGCCAGTATTCAGGTGAGTTCAGCTTGAAGTCCGTCTCTGACACTGAACGCAGCAACGCCTGCAGCTCTGTTAGGTACTCCTGCACACCCACCCACCCACACACACATACACAAATACAGAAGAAGGTGTAGGCACACAAAGTGGAGATATAATCAGAAAAAGGCAAAAAATAAAAATAACATTAGCTTCATACATATACAGTATGACACATGCTTGTTAATACTAATAACAAATTAATTTCAGACGATGAATTATAAATCAGATAATTTCATGACTGTCTGATCACTTGCTGATATGATTATGCTATTAATCCATATTGTATATAATACCCTCTGTCAACCTACTATTAACACATTTAAGCTTTTGATTAGGATTTAACTCTTGAAACCGTGAGCTGAATTTTATTTTTATTCCCTCCCTGACTATGACACACAATGGTCTAACTCAGCATGGCAAATGAAGCTGCTCTCTACAGCGCAGAGACGCCGGCACATTAACACGCTGCTCGTTTCACCTCATTGTTATGCTTCTGTCGCCTGCACAATCGCGTCTCCCGTTCAAATGACACTTTTTAATTAACCCAAAATAAGACACACATATTAGGAATATTAGCAGCCTCATAATAAGTTAATGATTGCTGCTGGCCTTGAGTTAACAAGTCAGCTCTGGGTTGGCCTGGTGTGACAGTAATAATGTGTGCAACGGGGGTGGGATGGAATGCACAAGCTGATTCGCTCACTAACTGCAGGAAGGCTCTGTCTAGTGGCTCCCCATTTTTGAAGAAATGTTAAATTTTACACAAGAGATATATTAAAAAACGATCCAAATTAAAGCAGCATACTTCAAAATATCCTCACTTTTAATCTCCACTATGATCGACTAACATATTCCTCTGCAGCATTCTCAAGTTAAATCATAAAGTAAAGCTTATTTTGTGCTTTAAATCTTTTGATGTTAATATTCCAGGTACAGAGATTCAAGCATTAAAATGTGTTAACACTGAGTGTAGATCAAAAAATTGGTCTTAAAGCTGCAGTAGGTTTCATTCAACAACATTTTTAGTCTCTAAAAGTAGTTACTTGTGACCTGTGGCGTATGGATATCTTCTACCACTCAGGTACAGGTGTGTTGCTCTTTACTGCACAACTGAATAGAGATACTTGGAAGCACATTGCACATTCAATAGCTGAAGTAGCTTTGCAAGTTGCAGTTTAGAATATGTTCATGTTTGCATTAATCCAGTTGTCCTGAAAGAAACAAGCGAGGGGTGAAACTGTTTCACAGATTTCCCCTCTCAACACCAGGTTGTGGCTTATAGAGAAATGGAGCACAATTCTTAAAAGATGAATCTACTGTGAAACTGACTGAACAGAGGAGCTGTAACATCAACAACTAACATCTGACGAGGGGGTAAGTGCAAATATATACTACATTTGCACATTTGTTATTCATTCTGCAAAAGGTGAGTAAAATACAGGTAGAAGGTATCCCTCCACTGCAGCTTGACAAGGAACTTGGAGAAACTTGGGGAAAATTACAAAATAAAAGCGATAATTATCCAAGCAAAAACCTTATACAAGTTACATATTGATCTCACAGTGTACTGATGTCATTTACACCACTTGAAAGATTTTTCACAAATTTCACAATTCATTTTTTCTGTGTTATTAAAAATGTTCTTTTAAATCCAAAATAGTGATCTCACTGTCAAAGCCGACCTTGTGAAGTGTTTGGATGAATTCAGATCAGAAATTAAAACCTAGTCCACACATGTCAAATTATGTTATAATCAATATTTCACAATAATTCAAACTCATGGTAACTGGACTTCTTTTTTGTTTGGTTGAAGCTACTTTGATAAGTAGTGAAACGTTTCAACCTAACAAGAAAGAAAATCACACGTAGTCTATGTGATACATGACTTAGCAGACAGTAAATGATAAAAACACATGAGAAATGTCACAGTTCAAACATACATACAGTATGTTACCTACTGTAGGTGTTGACTTCAAAAGCTTTATTTTGTGAGAAAGTAAGATTTGGAAATTTGTGTTTCTTTTGTCTTAATTTGATATTCCTGTTTTTCTAATTTTATTATTCAGAAATACTAGATATCATTATTTTATATTTTTGTCTGTCTGATTACATAATTTCTAAAACAAAATAAATCAGACATTACAATCAAACAGTTACTCGCTACCTGAGGTCATCAGGTACTTGAATCATTTTTTGGATGACTTTTATTTCTACTTGAGTAATATTATTATGAAGTAACGCTACTCTTACTTGAGTAATTTTAGTAGTAGTAGTCATTTTGGGCTACTCTACCCACCTCTGCATGTACTGAACCAAAGCAATTCTAGCAACTAAATGTTGTCATGCTCCTCTAGCCAGCTCGAAAAATAACTTGTACTATTCCTATAAGAGAGGACAGAACAGAAAAAGTTACTTGTACCTGCCACTCTAACAAACGTCTCTTTTTTTGACTTAGACTAAATACACATTAACTTTTTTCTGCACCAAACCCACTGCACCAGGATGGACAGCAGCAGCAACAGTCGGAGGGAATCCTGTGACTGATTTTACCATATGTCACAATGATTCAGTGCTGCCCAGGCGCTGAGAGGTGATGAAAATAACTATGACTATTTTGGTGCAGGTTGCAGACACATAGATGATTATCACTGGATTATCGTGATGCCAAATAAAAACTTGCACTATCATACACAAAATGAACCGAGTTGAGGTTTCAGATATGTTGACGATCGGTTTCTACCTGAGCAGCTGTATTGATATATAGAACTCACACTGTCAGTCACTGTGTGTCATATTAGGGAGAGCCCTGTGTTTCAAGTGGTTAGCGCAGCTAGTGTGATTGGACATGGATGTCAGTTTGAACATTCCCACCCATAGTGTATGACTGGCACAGAAGAATTTTACATTTGACATCACAGATTTAATATTAAAATCAGAAAGGATTACCTAGATTCACCTTAAAGTCTGTATTTCACTCTCATACTATCAGCAATGTAGCTGTATAGAAAGGACTTTTTGGGGACATGTGCTCTTAACACAATCTCTAAAATCATGTTTATGTACTAGATAACACACAAAGTGCTTTTCTCATCAATGTTTTGCAGCAGTAGTTTAAAGTTGAACCAGGCTTGTGATTACAGAGAACCCACACCCGTTTTCGAGGCTATAGGACATGAAGTGCACCCATGTCTCTTAATGATTACTGCTTAAGAGTCCTTGAGTAATGCACTGAAGTGCCTAAACAGCTCGACTGAAGCAGATGAGTGGCCCGGGCAGCTCCCAGGTTTACCATGCCACACTGAAGCAGAGCATCACTGTTCAGTCACTGGCCTCTTGGTAAATAACGGCATTAATTATGTGCTTATGATTCTTATGAAGAGTGGACGTCTGAACGTTCAGTTGTTATTGTGAGATGTAAGCACGTGTGGTTGAATGCATAGATTTTCAGTTGCTGGCAGATTAGGGAGCTGCAAGGGTGTGACGTGATTGGCTGGCAGACGGGCATGCAGTGACACAGATTCAGACAGAGCAATCAATGAGAATCAGACATGTGAGCACGCTTCACATGTGCTGTACACATAAGACGTGAGAATGCAGCAAAGAAAAACAAAGCAACTCAGATTTTATTTTGAGGTCATTTTAAGATTTAGTGAGGGGGAACTGTTGAAACTATATAAACACTTTGTCATAACTTTATCATATGTAGATTTAGATGTTTATAGTGTAGTTTCCATATTTATTGTTAATAGAATAAACCAATCAGTTCCTTTAAATTGCGAGGAATGCAGTTCTTCTACTAGGATTGTAGCTGGGACTATTGAGATGCTGGACTGTGTCATCATTTTGGAAGATACACTTTGTGGTTTTCTTAGATTGTGCAGCATCAATTTTGACAGGTTTATACCGATAAGGCTAACAAGTGAAAGAGCTGTCTGTATCACACAGTACAGCTCAGCAGCAGCACAGCCTCCAAAATGATAATACAGGTGAATCAGCATCTCTCAAAAGCAGTTTCAACCAAAACTGAATCTTAGATATTTCATGGCGATTAATGCATCCTTACAGACTGCATTTGTTTTAGCGAGGTACACATCATATTTCCAGTGTATCTATATTGTAGCATCTAGCAGTAGCAATTTACCTAAGCTTGTTACTAACCGAAGAAAGTTAGTTCAACACAATTGTTAGCTACAAGCACTGTTAGCTAGTCAGAGGCTCTACATACGGGATCTTGTAGGTCAGTTTCTTTGGACACTGCCAGGCTTGCTGTTCGCCTAGTTTCCAATCTTTATGTTTAATGCACACGTCTAATTGATTACCTCGAGTGTAATCAATAAAGTCACATCTAGAAGTTTGTCATTTGAAACTCAGGACTTAAAGAAAGACAAATTTTCTTCATTTGAATAATGTTACAGTATTGTAAGTCAAAATCTGGCCTATTAAAACCCAAACTTCCACAAACAAGTTTCATGCTAATAGTTAAAAGAATTAGTGGACTTTCCTGTACACTCACACAGTGTCTTTTAAAGATTTAGCTCTTTAGATACATGGAGTTAGTATTAAGAACTTGTTTAGTTTCTTATTTTCAGTTAGTGCTGTAGATATAGAAGTTGTGCCTAGTGAAACTCACATATTGTCTTTTGAAGGGTGTGAACTTGCCCTCCACCTCAACCCAGCGCGTGTTGAGCTGGAGTTGGCGGGGCTCCACTAGATTGGCGGCTCCAGCTTCTGAGAGCTGATTGGCTAAGCCCTGCACCTCCTTAAGCTCCTCCTTCTTCTTGTCGAACTCTGAGCCAATTTCCTATTGGACGAAATCAACCAGGTGTTCAGTTGCTACTGACTGCGCCCGCAGAAGAGCAGGGCGTGAGAGGGCACAGAGAAGCATGTGGATGTGCTCAAAACACACATTCACAAACACACACGCAAACTGGGACAATTAATACATAGTAAAAAAGAATAAAACACATCTGTTTACGCACGGGCACACACACCAACAAGGATACTGTATACTGATATTGTATGTGGCTCCATTTAAGCAATCCATATAAAATAAGAAAGCGGTGTTGTAATTAGGAGGCGGACAATGCCTTAAGACTTTATTTACAGAGAGGAGTACAGTCACTGGCCAGTGTAGAGGAACAACTGGTGTGTGTGTGAGCTGTGAGATGTGAGAGTGAAAAGATGGAGAGACAGATAGATGGCAGGGTGTAATCTCAGTTGCGGTAGTGACAGGCGAGGTGAGCTCGTGAGCATGTTCCGCTTAGCGAAATGTCATAGTGATCATCTGGAAGAATAAGACACACATACACAGTCAGGGTGGGAGCAGAAAAATCAAGGGGGAGTCCAGGGTTTCTCCATGAAAGACATTCAAAACAGACTTTAAATGTGCTGCAATGATATGAAGCATTACTCTCAATGTATCACTGTCAAATATATGTCAACACCTTGACACAACTACTTTCCTTATTTATTGGATTTTCATAATAAGAGCTTTGTTTGTGAGTATGGAAGTAGAGAAAGGCTTTAAAGATTCAAATCATAGATATATTAAATTACTACTGAATATTTGCCTAAAAACTGAAATACTTCAATATTTTACTACAACACAGTGATATTTATGAACACACTGTAACAGCAACAAAGTAGAGATACATTATGTCACATTTGAGTAAAAATGATTATTATTATTTTGCTTTTCCATTGTTAAAAAAGTAAAATATTTTAATGATCTACTTAGATAAGGACTTTAGTAAAGGTTACAGTTCACAAAAAGGTGAACAATTCAGTTAAAAAGTCTTTGTTGCTTTCACCTTGTGCATTAAAATTACTACATTTCACACTACCTTCTAATGCAATGTGTTTATTTTTCTTGACAAAAGCAAAAATAAAA
The DNA here is from genome assembly GCA_034779795.1 of Ctenopoma multispine. Lineage (NCBI taxonomy): Eukaryota > Metazoa > Chordata > Actinopteri > Anabantiformes > Anabantidae > Ctenopoma > Ctenopoma multispine. The sequence goes on along the minus strand of JAUYWH010000012.1, from coordinate 10,212,403 downwards.
CTACTGGAGATTTGTTTTCCTTCTGCTATCTTCTTCAATACAAAGCTCTGGTAGCTCAAGCTACAGTAAAGCAATCATTATCATATATTGATGCTAAAATGTTTTCCTTATCCTCCAACTCAACTACTCTAGTCTCTACTGGGCCTAAGATATGATTACTTTAAATAGAGAAATACTTCCTGGAAAAATTACACAGAAAGTTATCTGCTTGAAAACCCCCTTGTCCAAAAGAAGGAGAGGAAATATTCACATATACAAAAAATGTTCAATGACACAAAGTATGAGACAGAATGTGAGATGAAAACACACAGGTTTCTTAATGTGTGACAAAATGTAAGTGTGTGCACGCATTTCTGTCTCGTCACCTTGACCCTCTGTCCCTCGGGGGGGTCGGGCAGCTGGTCCACGCTGCGCTGGATGTCGTTCAGCCAGGCCAGCAGGTCATGTGACTTCCTCCGGTACTGGTACCACTGGGGAGCGATGGCCAATGCTTTCCTGTTCCTCAGCACACGCAGGTCCTACACACACACACACACACAGGTGTTGGACACTGTGCTGGACTTTACAGAATTAATATTGATTTGTCTTCTTTTACCTTCACTGTGTTGTACTTGCTGTTGAGCTGATTGTGTCTGAGTCTGATCTGTTCTCTCTTGTCCTGTTCTGGCACTCTCTTCTGTAGATTCTCTCCTTTCAACAGTAGTTCCTTCACTGCACCTTCCTCACAGTCCTACACACACATGCACACACACACGTTAGTGTTCACACAATATGAAAGGAAGTCAACTCGGCTTTGATTATGGGATCTAGTGTAAACCTTGTCCTCCTGGAAATCTTCCTCCTTGAGGTTTTCTCCCTGTTTGACTTCCTCCTCCAGGAGCTCCAGCCAGATCTGTGCTTCACTGTGGTACTGCTCTAGCTCCTTGGCTGACGCTGCCGTCTGCCGCATACACACACAAACATGCACGCGCGCACACAGACACACGCAGCAAAGATGCAAACACACACAGACACACAGGGAAAGAAAGATCATTAGTAGGAGAGGTGGAAGTAAATTTAGCGGGAGTTTGAAGTAAATTTAGTGTGAGAGCTTGAAGTCTGTTAAACGAGGGTTTAAAGTACATTTAGTGAGAGTTTGAAGTCTATGTAGTGACACTTAGGGAGAGTTTGAGAGAGTGTGAACTAATGGATTTAAAGCTGAAAGTGTTCACAAGCTAAAAAAACAAATAACAACCGACAGTTTAATTAAATCTCACACTCTTGTGTGTTAGTGCTGTTAGCTGAATTTCAGAGCAAAATTATTCAAAGGGTATAGGTGTTTCGCTTCCCTACCAGTCCAGAGGCGATACGTTGTGCAATGGTGTCAAATCTCTGGTTGAGCTGCTCCATTCTGGGTCCAACCTGGGCCTGGCAGTTTTCCCCCCTGGTGGACATGAGATCCTGGGCTAAAGCCCTCACCTCCTCCATCTTACCCTTAGTCAGCTCCAGCTCTGCACGCAGCACCTGGACACACACACACACACACACACACACACACACTTAGTTTCCTGAAGCATGAACCAGATGTTGTAGTCTGATGGTTAGACCTGTAATCTAATCAGTTCATCGTTGAGTTTAAGTTGACATTTGTGCCAAATTTATCAAGAATTCCCTTATGCTAGTCTTGAGATATCCCTTCAAAAGAATGGGATAGATATGAGGTCACAGTGACCTTTGGACACTGATCATTGAACACAACAGTCTAATCAGTTCAGTTCAGTTTTGAATTGGCTTTGTGCCAAATTTGAGAACCTGAAGAAATGTGCTCAAGGCATTCCTGAGATACTGTGTTAAAGAAATGAGCTTCAAGCACAAAAATCTAAATCTTTCTGAAATTTCACGTTGACTAGAATGGCACGGAGAGACCACACCTGTGTGTTCCTCTATTTAGTAAAAGTTTTTTTCCCCCATTCAGTTTATAGGATTGAATTAAAAGGCCGTGTATGATGACAGCACAGCTACATATACATGAGATATGCATATGTCATCTGTGTCACTGACAGGCCAAGGAAAAAAAAAA
>JAUYWH010000012.1:10153240-10210221 GCA_034779795.1 Ctenopoma multispine | reverse complement strand
AAATATACATGATATATGCATATGTCATCTGTGTCACTGACAGGCCAAGGAAAAAAAAAAAAAAAAAAAAAAAGGATTGAATTAAAAGGCAGTTAACTTTGTATTTAACAAGACTTTGGAGTGAACACTCCCTACCTCCCATATGCACTAACAAAAGATAAGTGAGTGTTAATGATTTAACATTCTGCTCCATAGCTAACAAGAAAACACAGTTGAGGATAATTGTCTGGGTTTTCAACTAACACTATTTTATATTTTCTAATCTACATACAGACTTTGAGAATTAGTGAAGAAAACCTTCAGCTCAGCGTCGTTGGATCCCTGGCTGTCCATGCCGTCCATCTTTTTCTCTGCTCCGTCAAGCCATCCGTTCACTTCCTCTATCTCTTTATCTAACTTCTGCATCTGGTGCTGGTAGTCCTGAGAGAGAAAGAGAGAAAGTGTGACTTTCCTCAGGCTGCAGCCACACTTCTGTCGAGATATTTTTAGAGACTAAGAGATAATTTTAGCCCTAATAAGAAAAAAACGTAGACTGAGTACAGTATCACAAAGTATTTTTTTGTTTTGTCTGACCAGCAGCAAGTTGAGCCACTCTTCTGCTCTGGATGTAACTGCAATCCAGTTGCAGCGCAGCAGGCTGACTTTGTCATCCACCAGGCCTCCATGGCCCCGTAACACGGCCTTTAAGGCCTCGGCTAGATCAATTACAGCCTGCAGCTGAGGCTGACGCTTCTCTATCTCCCCGTGGATAGACTGAGACAAGATAGAGAGAAGATAACAGTTTGAGAGATTGTGAAACCACAGGCAGCAATGTGTTTTGCGTCACCCACATGCATATTTGAGTAAACCCTCAAAACAAACAAAACAAGAACCCACGCATAAAAAACTAAATTCCTAGAGGTCAGAAACTCCACCAGATTCCTTACATGAAATGTTAAAATATATTTTGCTGTTACACACTCAGCAATTTAAAAATATGGTCATCCAGGATATATGTATTAACAAGTGTGTCATACCTGTGCCCACGCTACCTCAGCCTCCAGGTCGCTGGGCATACCATCCACGGCAGAGCGCTTGGTCAGCTCAGCATCAGTTGCAGCCAGCCACTCCGTGAGCGCATTCAGCTCCTTCCGCAGCTTCCTCGACAACTTCAGACTCTTCTCCAGCTCCACTTTACTCTCAGTTACCTTAAAACATGCAGAAATACAATGGATACCGCAAATCCATCAAGAAATCTGGCTTCTGTGTCCTTCCTGTGTTCATGTGTGTTCTCACCTGTGACCCCAGTTGATTGTAGAGCAGTTTGAGGGCAGTCACTCTGTCATCCAGCTCTTTGGGCTGCTCAGTCTGCTGCCTCTGAACGATCTGTCTGCCTGTTTTTATTACCGTCTCCACCTCCCCTTTCACTTCACTCAGCATCTTGTACAGCTTCTATTAGAAACAAGCAGACAGCTAAGGGTTATTATCACTACCACACATACTGTAAACACAGTACGGATCTGTCCACCACTGTCATGCGATCCCGCACCATACACTGCTCCAGCTGCGACTGCACTACGTCCTGCTCCACACTGCGAATGTCCAGCACCCCAACCTGACTTTTCACCCCGGCCAGCGCTCGCTCACACTCGGCCAGCCGAGAGTCAAAGTTGGCCGGCTTCTGGAAGAGTCGGAACTTGGTCCTCACGTCCACCAGCATTTTCTGTCAAGAGGCAAAGAAATATAAAATGTGACTTTCATATGTATCAACTGAAAGAAAAATGTGCTGTAGACATGTTGCTTTCAGTTGTATTTCCAAATGGTCAAAAAGAATGGTAAGTGTTTTTGTTACTTATTTTATAAAGCATAAAATAAAGGGAGAAACTTGAAATGTAATATACTGTTTTTTTCTGTATAATTAGAAATATGTTCAAAACCAAAATGAAAAAATACCTGGGTAAGATCTATCTGTGATCTCTGGGACGGCTCTTTGTCCTGATTCTTCTTCTTCATTTCCTCCAAAGTTGCATCATGGTCACTCAGCTCTGACTGGATTTTCTGTTATTCACAGAGACACATCCTAAAATAAATGTTGAATCAGGACTAAAACTAAAACTCAACGCTATAAAGTTTCATTGGATTGAAAGGGTACCATTGTCTGCTGACCACAAGAGGGCAGTAGGCATCAAGGAGAGAAAGCTCAAAGGCTTTAAAGAGTTTTAGCTCTCTTCTTCAATTATGAACACACACGCACACACACACACACACACACACACACGCACACACACCTCTCTTCCTCTCAAAATCTAAAATACCAGTAATCACAGATGCTCATCCACACCACTCTGATCCAATCATTCTCTCATCCTCCTGTCTGTGTGTGTGAGAGTGAGAGAGAGAGAGAGAGAGAGAGCGAGAGAGAGAGAGAACTTGTCGTCCTTTACCCTGGTGGTCTACAGAGCACGTGAAGGTGATCTCTATATCCCTTCTCTGCACACACACTGACACATTTGTACCACTCACTCTGACACTGCAGGCCATTATTTCTTGATCAGTCATCTGTCAGTTGTTTGAGAGTTGTGTGTGTGTGTCAGAGAGAAAAAGAAGTAGGTATGCAGAAGACATCAGAAGAAATGAGACAAAACGAAAGCAGCACAGTGTGTGTGTGTGTGTGTGTGTGTGCTCCTGGTGTCCCTGTGCCAGGCAGCTTCAAACTTAATTAGGACCACAGAGAGAAAGAGAGTATTTGTCATTCCATCTTGGGTTCTTTGCACACTGAGACAGGAAAATCAGTATTTTAAGAGTTAGTCTAATTTGAAGAGTATTTCCACTCTGCTGTCCTTTACTCGCTCCAGCGCTAAAATTTTGTTTACTCTCTCTTGTCCCTAAAATGTATTCGTTTCAAATACACGTCATTTTGTCATTTTTAACTATGCACTTTATTGTGGATACATTTAAATTCTCCAGACGCACACAACTATGTGATGGTGATGATGCAGCCATTGTCTACATGTTGTGTACGTGAAAGAAAAAAATGACCACTTATCTTCAACATTGAAATAAATAATGTTTTATTTCCACGTGTTTTTGCATTTTTGTATAAACGCACAGTGACGCTACCTGAGCCTCCTGCGGTATCTGCTGGGCGTCGATGTGGTCAGTCAGGTACGAAGTGAGGTGGCGGTCCGTGTTGGCAAGTGACTCCTGGATGTGTCTCAGCGTCTTGTCATTCTCCAGAGCCCACTGGACGCTCTTCTCCAGCTCCTTCTGCCTGAGCGCCGCCTGGGGAAACAGGAAACACATCACACCTCATTAAAGAACACACACAGGGGGGTGATAAAAACAGAAAAACCCATCAGTACATGTGCATATACATTCAGTTTTCCTGAATATATATATCATGGATATTACAGCAATTTCTCATAAGAAAATAAGTTTCTCCCATGAGATTCAGATTTGATGCATATTTAAAGACTCCTTAAGGGGTTCCTTTACACATTTCAACCTATTATCTCTTTTACTATTATTTGCACTGGATGTATAAACACTGAAGAACATCACAATCGCAGCACTGAACTGTAAAAACACACACACATAACGTTTGAGAGTAAAAATGCACCAGAAAACGATGCAATCTCACATATTTTCATGTGACAAAAGAATGTGAGCCTTTGGAGTCACGTGTTTCTGGGAGGTTCAAGGTCTCTTATTTAAAAAAGAGAAATCTGAGAGTGATCCTGACAACACAGCTTCGTAGAAATGAGTAGAACAAAAGAGATCTCTGAAGACCTTAGCATAATCTAGCACCAATTTACAATGCAGTTCTTTCATCGCTACATAGCTGTTCACACTTTGATCGCACATGTGAAACCGTGTGGAACAACAACCCACAGGTGACCATCGAAGTGTTAAGTGTTACAACTTGCTGTAATGACACCACAGAGGAAAAAGCGCTCTCTTACAACACACACAAGAATGTACGAAAGGTGGAACCACATGTACACATGCACCCTACCCACGCACACACTCCTGCTGTGTGTACCCGCCTGAAGGATGGACTCCAGGGCTGCTCTCTCATGTCGTCTCAGTGCCGTTACCAACACTGACGACGGTTGTCAGCGAAGCATCAGGAGCCCCAGCAACTACTGAACCGTGTCCTTTCTCTTTCTCGGGTGACAAGATTAACTAGTAAATGCACTAATTACATCACAAACCTGTGTGAGCTCATAGAGGGAGAGTGTATATGTGGTTCCAGGTAAGCATGCTAATCCCATACACAAGACTAATGACTATAAATATAGTCCTGAGCCTGTTGAACCCTTGTGTCGCACAGCCTCTCTCTCTCTGCTTACAATAACAGCACCAGTTGCTATATCATAAGCTTCTTTGCGCCTTCTCGCTCCCATGTTGTAGTTTATAATGTATGAAATGAGAACTAGAGGGAGATTAAATATTTAAACAAACATTGATAACAACCTTCCCTGTGGCGATGTACTCCATTTCCCCAGCAATTGTCGGCTCACGAATACAGATTCTCATTAAACAGTCGCTTATTACTCGTTTCTTGTGCACATACGGACACAGTGGTGAACGCATTGGTTGTGAACAAGAGAGACAGGAGATTGCTGTTTGCTTAACTGCCTAGTGCGGGCGACACGCTGTTGGCAAGGTGGGAGCAGCCGTTACAAGCAGCTGGGAGATTCATATCTGTATTTGACTCTTTAAATTCAGCAAGAAATTATGAAGGAGTATTATTTCAGACTGTAGAGTTCTATGAACTTAAATAAAAACTAAACTTTAAATGCCATTCTGTTTATGAAGCAAATGTAACTGCTTTATGATACATTACGTTTTGATTAACTATCTTCACATCTGATCAGAAAACATATTTCAGTTCTTCTTCTGCAGTTTTTTATGCCAGCTCTCCCTCAACTTCATCAACAAAGTACAAATTAAGTCTAAACAACACCAACTCTATAAAAGTCTGTTTTAAAGACTCTTTTTGATATTTTATACTACATGTTTTGCTGAACCTCAGTAAATTACCATGTGATTTGACCTGTTCTTCAAATAGTGCTGATAAAGTTAGTAAAAGAATCTCCTTCTTCCGTCTACCTTGCGATACTCACAAACACTCCAGTCCTGTCTCTGAGCTCCGTGTCTTCTTTATAGGTAACAAACAAGCAGGGCTCTGAGCCGCCCGCTCTCGCCTTGCATGCGTACATGTTGACATACACACCGAGACAAAAGACACCCGCCTCTGTAGAGCCTTCAAACACACACACAGACAATACACACAAAGACACTTCCTCTCAAAAAAAATACAATAAAGTCTGAAATAAAAGACACGCGCACACACACACACACACACTCTCACTGTCTCTGACAAACAAAGGGAGGCTTATCAGGCTGTGAGGGGAACATTAATCTGGTTCTATTGTGAGGGAGGATCAACTCAGTGGGCAATGAGTGTGTGTGTGTGTGTGTGTGTGTGTGTGTGTGTGTGTGTGTGTGTGCGCAAGTTTGTCTAGTCTGTCACTGAGCATCACCACCAGGCTGAGAATGTACTGCTGCCACTGGTGATAGTCAGAACGAAGGAGAGCGAGACGCGAGGCGGTGGAGTAGAAAGGTAGAAGAGGAAAGAAGAGAGTTTTCATCATGAATGAGCGTGCCTTCTTTGATTAATTGATTAATCGTTTGGTCTATGAAATGTCACAAACACAAGCTGACATTTAAACAGCCTGTTGTTATATAGGGTTCAACAGCCCAAATGTCAGACACTTCACTTCTCTTATACACGAAACACAAATATCCACTGAAGAGTTTGTATGTGACACTAGCAGGACACAAGCTACAGGATACAGCAGATGATTGTGCTTCATTTCCAGACAAGTACAAGGCTCACTGAACTTTAATCTTCTCCTGACGGCTTTGGCTCACCTGTCTGGAAAAGAAATCAAATCCCTGCTGTGGGACGTGTGTTGGGGAAATTTGTAACTTCAGGTCACACTTCACTGGCCTCAGAAAAGTTGTGTGGCACCAGTTTACTACAATGCAGCATTAAAAACGTATCAGTTTCTACCTGAAATATTCCAACAAGCTTGATATAAGAATTATCATTTAAATATTGTATTTTTTTCTCATGATTGTTGAATGGTCATGCATAAACAAATGTTTAGTATAACACTTGTTAGTGCCCAGTATTGTTTGTGCATCTTTAGTTGTGTGCTTTGATAAACATTAGTATACCTGCCTGTCTAGTTACTATATAACTGCTAAATCTAAAATCTTTTCAAGCTCTGTTGCTGATTTGCTTATTTTATTTTATATATTATAATTATTTGTATTAGAAGTCTTCACAATGCTAGAAGATGTGTTGTCCTAGATTTAGAGAAGGTTATATATTAAAAATGTTTCTACAAAGTATAGTACCAAAAAACAAACTGCCATGACTAACTTCCTGTTGTTTTTAGTGTACCAGCATACACCTGTTCCTTTTCCCTCATGCGGCTCCCTTCACTCACATCTCTCCGTCCACGCCCCCCTCAGTGCAGCTCATCATTGAAAACCTCTGGTTTACAGCAATCCAGAAGTAAATGAACACAAAGTGCACCCTGGACTAAAATCACATTAACTTCAAACTGCACTGCAGCAAAAGATGAGATTCCCTCCATCAGGAATGTTTATTAAATCATAAAGATTACAGCTCCCTGCAGAGGGTTCCCACTAGTGCACATCAAAGCGTCTAAGTAGCACGTGTGTGTATAGGTAGTGTAGTCTGTGTATCTTACCCTCGCCATAAGTTCGTCCCACCGTGTGTTGAAAGCATCAAGTTTCTGCTGTATCAGTTCATCCAGAACGCCTCCATCCATCAGTGTCTGGGCCAACTCCCGGATCTGGTTTCTGTTGTCCTCTGGGTGACGCAAAAGGACCTCCAGGTTCTGTAGCAAACACAAACACCCACAGCAACAAAAAACAATCAACTAAAAGTACAGCAGTATTTGTTGTTGTTTTATTTGTAGCTGGACGCCCACATCCACCAATCGCTGACGTAGCATAACTCTAATTTTTTGTTCGACCACTTTCAAATGTCTGATGAATAAAACGTGGCTTCATTTGAAGGTGACTCTTCACAGCAGAAGCCTACTGAAGACAATGCTGGATCAAAGTGCTACAGTATCGTAGGCAACATGCAGTAACCAAAACAGGTCAATTCATCTTTGTTGGTCTGATCTCAGAGCTTAACAGTTTATCCCATCGTCTCCCTGGCTGGTGTCGGCAAACTAAAATCCAGCTGAGTGGGCGGTTCTTTGCATTTCTGCTGTTGACGTCTAAGATATATGAAAAAATCCATCCTCGTCTGTACGCTTTAAGCTTTTTGAATTGTTTAATCTGCTGTAGCACAGCTTAGGCAAATTAAAACCAGTTAGAGTTAACTCAAAATGGCAGCTTCTCTAATTGCAGGGAGCAGTGTTTAAAATGGATTTATATATTTTATACTTTTTCAGTTAACTATCCTCTGAGAAGGCCACAGTGTACTGTAAACTGAATCTCTTTTCTCCAAACACCAAATCCTTTTCATTTTTCCCTTTTTGCATTCTTGTCATACTTACCACAGTATATACCTTTTCTGGAAAGTGTTTTACTAGAAATATCTTCTAAATCTTATCTTCTAGTGGAGAGGCTCTGTCGAAGCTTCCTGTGACCCAGACGAATTAAACACTCCGGCAGCAGTGCACAGATATATCACTTCTAAACGTTTTTGAGGGGAGATCAGACTGTGGCTTATCATTCCTCGTTCGCGGTGACTGTTTCTGCTCGTATGGTAATACACCCAAGTCTTCATCATACAGAATAAACTAATTTGTATTATGCTAACAGCGTACTGCTCCATCTGTGACAAATACATTTTCTATACCTGCTTCACAATAAAAGCCTCCGACAACAGGAAAAAGATTGTTCTCCTAACATAAAGCTCGTCTTCCTACATTAATATTTTGCCATGCTGAATTCAAGTCGCCAGAGGCAGGGTGTGCGCACCCTCTCTTCCTGTTCATACTCACATCCAGTGCCTCCTGCAGCTCCTCTGCTCCTCCTTGCAGGTTTTCTGTCTCATCCAGGTTCTGCTCCAGTTGGTCCAAGAAGCCGTTCTCCTGCTCCAGGTAGGAGAGCAACTCACACCAACATGCCCACACCTCCTGGAAAGCACACAACAAACACAGATGTACACAAAATCATTAGGAGACACAGAAAAAGATACAATCAGAGACAGCGATGGAAAGGATTAGTAAATGGACTGAAGATAAAAACTGATGATACGCCCACAACTACTTTGATATTTTATGTGTTACAGGGAAGAAGGAGCAGCAAAAAAAGACTAACAGTGTGAGAGCGAATACTTCAACCATAAAGTTGAATTATGCAGAATACCAAGACACAGAGGTAATTATTTCTCAGGAAAATGAGGCAGAGACAGAGAGTGAAGGTCTATCGCTACCAGCTCAACTTTTTGCTATTCAGCACCGGTACAGGCCACACGTGTTTGATGAGTTTGTTTCCACATGCAAATTAGCAACAGTTGCCTCTGGCTTTATTTAATCTTAGACATGCAAACTGTAAAGTTCTAACACAAACCTGCCGTATGAGCTATAAAAGAAGTGGACGTTTCCTACAGAACAGCATGATGGAGTTTTGGGAACGGACTCATAATAGATCCTAAAAGGCAGCATATTAGTAGCATATATAGTGCAACATGTTCAAAGTATTCTGTGTACAAGTTGACTAGTATGGGGGATATGGGAGAATCCATCGCTGTCCACTAAATCAGTTTGTAATATTCTTCCTTGTGTAATATTACAACATGTGCATAATGCGCTTATCCCCAAAAATAAGGAAATACATTTCAGTGGTTCTGCCATCTCACTCGAGAATTCAAGACACATGACATCAACACCTATCACAAACCACACCACAACCTTAGTCCCTGTTGGTCCACCCACGTGACCAGACCTTCCCAGAGATGAAGACAGGAGTTGTATGTGACATTAAGTGCAACAGCTGTGGGGAAAACTCGACAGGGGAGACGGCTCACACCCCGGGGAACATCAGAAACAAGCTACTTCTGCATTTAAGTAACAGCTCTGCGGGACTGACTGAGTCAGAATTACAGAGCATGAACATCAGAAAGACGACCAAGGACGACATCCAGGCAGAGGTTATGATTTGCCCCCTGTCATGTGACTGACATAACATAACATAACTCTGATATCTGTTTGCTGCACACAAATGTTTCATTTCAGTTCATGAACTAGCTGCACTGTAGTCAGCACAGAGCAGAAGGAATTGTTGATATGTGCTTCTGCCAAATTTAGAAGCAAATTTAATTCACATGGCACACCAAAGGTAGCTTGATGAATCTTGTGACACAGTGACAGCCGGGATCTGAGACCGTCAGTGCTTTCCTACACATCAGTGTGTTGAAATGTCAACAGTTTTCCAGTGAAACCACTGGGAACGTGGAGGTCATATTCAGGCCGAATCTTGAGCTTCATCAGATCTATCATAACAGACTTTTCAGCTGAGCTCAACTTCCTTTGCAGTAGTTGCACACACACACACACACACACACACACACACACACACACACACACACACACACACACACACACACACACACACACTATTTTCAACTAAAGAACATGTTTATTCAACTTTGGCTAGTAATAATGCGATCTGGAATTCACATTACGGATAGTCAAATTTGAATTTTAAATATCTACCATGTAAATCTATCATATTAAATTAGTTTTTCTATCAAAGTCAATGAGCTGTTCTGACCGGTCAAAATGTTGTTGCAGATATCTTACGTTACAGTCTAGTCAGAGATACATTGCAGTGTGATTTCTGTTGGTGCAATAAGTGATTAAACAGCACCTTGACATCGGTGACATCATTTCCGATATCCAAAACAGAACTAGGACTAGTTGAAAGGTAATTGTAGAGATCTTAAACTGTTATTTTTACTAGTCAGTAAGCAACTGAAGATAACTCAAATGATAATTTTAACTAGTCACACTGTAATTTTGACTGGTTAAAATGTATTTCTAGATATCTGAAATGTAATCCTGGATATTCAACTGAAAACATTTGAATGATAAATGCACCTGACATACTGATTTACAGTATATGAGGTCCATTCTGTGCATGACACTATAAACAAATGTAAACACAGAGACAATTCAAAGTTAAACCTCTCACCTCTAGAGTTTTACATTTCCCATCCAGACGGCTACACAGGCGGTTGTAGTTAGCTGTCAGCACGTCCAACTCTGAGCGCAAGGCATCATGGGCTGTGGGCGGGGCCTTGGCGATGAAACTGTTCACGCTGTCGGTGAGGAGTTTCACCTTTAGCTCCTTGGAATGGACTTCCTCCTGGGCCCTCTGATAGATACAATATATATATATATAAATATATTTTGACGTACAACAGAGTTACACCTGTCCACATGACATAACTATCCTCTGATGATATAAAGATATAAACGGAAGAAGAACAGCAGGAAGGAAAATTCCTTATTAAGACCTTCTTCTGTGTGTAGTGTTCTCATGGAAAAGGTTCATTCACATTCCGCATACAGTAACATGATGATCTCTTTGTGGCTTTCCCCTATAATTATATTTGGTATGTAGCACAGTGGCAGCTTTGGATGGATGGATCTCTGGTGTTTACATGTCTTGGTTTCCCTACAAGTGAAATGTTGGCTAAATGTACTGACAGTCCTGCCTTTTCTAGTGAACAATGGACATATGTGAAGCTGTTTTTTTTTTCTTAGAAACAGCAGGATCAAGCGACATCACCACCACATTTTATTGTAAAAAAGCACAATTGATTTGACTGAACCATTAGCTAGTGTTGTTAGTAGACCACTCCGTACTTACATTACAGTTTGGTGGTGTTATATGATACAGTGTCAACACACGAGCTTAATGGCATACTGTGTGTTCTACTTCCAGGTTTATATACAGTAAATGTATACAAAATGTGTGCTGATGTAACGTGTAACACCAGCAAACTGTAGTGTTTAACTGAGAAGTGGCTGAATGCTAACGGTAACAGTCAGGCACTAACTAACATTAACTAGGAAGTGGTGATATGTCGGTTAGTGTAGCCTGGAACACGAATACGACGTCTTTTTGCTAAACCTCCTATCAAAGCAAAGTGTGATGTCAAAGGAAAGTGGTCGACATCTGAATATGGCCTGTTAAGGGCGGGGAAACTATAAATCCTGCTGCAGCAGATCTTCACGACAATTCTATTAACCAGTGAATTTAAATGAATCTATACATGAATCCTGCCCAACAATGTTGCTAAAGTACAACATTTTAATTAATAATGGATGATTTTAAACATAAATTTGAGAAAATACAATAAAACATTACCAGGCTAGCTATACTACTGGTGTTTAGATTAAGTGTAATTTATTTAGTTTAGGTCTTGTCATATTAACTAAAGTCAACACTGCAGTGAAAGAAAAGAGACAGATGACAATAGAAGAAAGATAAAGACTAAAAGGATGAAGGGATGGACGAATAAACGAATCAATGTATCTTCAGTTGACAAAGCCACAAAGTGTCGAGAGATGAAGTGAATAAGTAATCAATGGATGGAGGACTGTAGCTAATACTTTCCCAGGGAAGGAGGAAGAGAGTGAGCAGGAGAGATGGAGCGTATGGAGAGAGAGGGAGTATAGGAGAACAACAGGAGGTGAAAGGAAGTAGGTGGAGGGAGGGGAGAGATTAGCATCAGCAAGCAGAGTGAAATCAATTTTTAATTTTCAACTTGACTCTCAAGTCAACTTTTTTGGGAGGTGCAGTGGATGGAAGGGGGTTTCTGCTGCTGCTGCTGAGGCTATCGGGTATGTCACAAAGCAAATAGTGCCATGAATTTACATCACAAATACATCACATTAAAATTACGAATGCTAAAAGAAAATACAGCAGTGAACAGGGGAAAAGATAGAGTTTGATATCGAATTGAGGAACAGAGGGAATGAGAGTGGAGCGGGGGGTTCGGACAAAGAGACACAAAGCTGTGAGACGACCAAGATAGAGGAGAGGAGAAGAAAGAAAGAGCTGGTGTTTGACTTCAACAGTGAAAAGAGAGGCAGGCAGCAGGGGGAAGTTATCGACCCAGGAATTAAGCGGATTCAAAACAGAGGGACAGAGAAAAAGAGAAAGATCAGCTGCATAAAGTCGCTCAGACCTGGGCCTCCACTGTGAGAGGCAGTAATAAGCTCAGCTGTCAGGGAAGTCTAAACAGGTTTTTCACTCAGCTGCACTGTCAAGGAACAATCCCTGCACTGTACATACAGCATCTGGGAGAAATAGAAAGTTACACTTCTGGTGGTCATTGAAACATTCCTCATGTAAGTGTATGTAGACATAATTCACTCATCAGTTTGATTTCACTACTGCATGTGTGAATTATGTGTGTCTGGACTTTCGACCACAGGGTCCAGTCAGGCTCAGCCCGAAGGAGTGACGCGGTTCCGCTCTCTTGTGGGCCTACCACCTGCAAGAGGGGCCATAGGGGTCGGGTGCATAGTGTTATGGGTGGTGGCCGAAGGCGGGAGCCCTGGCGTTCCGACCCTCGGTTGCTGAAACTGTCTCTTGGGACATAGAATGTCACCTCTCTGTCAGGGAAGGAGCCTGAACTGGTGCAGGAGGTCGAGAGGTACCGACTAAATATAGTTGGGCTCACCTCTATGCACAGTCTGGGCTATGGAACCATTCCTCTTGAGAGAGGCTGGACTTTGTTCCACTCTGGAGTTGCTGTGGGTGAGAGACAGCGGGCAGGGGTGGCCTTGCTTTTGGCCCCCTGGCTTGCTGCCTGTACGTTGGGGTTCTCCCCGTTGATTGAGAGCGGGAGGCCGACAGATGGATTGGTGCGTCATCCGCAGTAATGCGGGCTCTGCACCAGTCCGCCGTAGTGAAGAGAGAGTTGAGTCAAAAGGCAAGGCTTTCGATTTACCAGACGATCTACGTTCCTACCCTAACCTATGGCCACGAGCTCTGGGTAGTGACCGAAAGAACAAGATCGCGAATGCAAAGACCGAAATGAGTTTTCTCCGCAGGGTGGCTGGAATCTCTCTTAGAGATAGGGTTACAAGTTCGGTCATCTGGTAGAGTAGAGTCGCTACTCCTCAGCGTGGAGAGGAGTCAGTTGAGGTGGTTCGGGCATCTGGTTAGGATGCCTCCCTCGGGAGGTGTTCCGGGCATGTCCCACTGGGAGAAGGCCCTGGGGCAGACCCAGGACACACTGGAGGGATTATATCTCATGGCTGGCTTGGAAACGCCTTGGGATACCCCCCAGAGTAGCTGGAAGAGGTAGCTAGGGTGAGGGAGGTCTGGGCTTCCTGGGCTTAGGCTGCTGCCCCCATCACCCAACCACAGATAAGTGTTTTTTTAACTAAGATCATATAGCTTGGAATAACCGCTTCCAGTGCAGGTACCAACTTAAATGCTTAATGATAAACTTTTTCTCACCAGTCACCATCGCAGTAGCATTACTAGCAGTGCTGTGCAGGAAAACTCATCTAATTAGTGTCGCTGTGTAAACAACGGTTGATTTATCTTTTGTTCAGCTGCGTCAGGCCTTTACGCTCTATGTTTTATTATTCAGCTCGTCAGGTATTTGCTAAAATCAATCTACACAATAGTACCAGAATGTTTGAGTCAATGTTTGTTATTTCCCCACTGAAGCTCAGTAGAAGTTGAATAATGGCTTAAAATAAATTTAATCTGGAAAGACATATGAACTGTTCAAACATCCAGATGTAATGTCACAAATGATGCTAATTGTTTGTGTGTCATTAGTTAAAGCCCTGTAAGTGTGTAATTAGGTGAAGACCACGTCACCTTTTCAAATGAGAGGTCATGACACGATAACAGTATAGAGTGTGAATGAAACAATTAGCTTCATTTTAGTTTTGCATCTTTAGTTATGTCATCACACATGTCTGCACTGCATTCCACCTCTTTATCCATCTTTAGGTTTTCTTTGTTCTTAAGTATGATTTTTTTGTATTTGTGTTTAGTGTGGTTCTGATCTGGTTGTGGTTCTTCTACAAGGTAAAACTATTTCGCTCTGGGATTAATTGGATTTTCAAGTCTTGAATAACTTATTAAATCAATGTGTTTTGTGATACATGTAATAAGCAAGAATACATACTGATTGGTATGAATGTTGTGTTATGACAGTAGCAGCTACAACAAATAACCTGCAAGATTTAAATAATTACTAACCTTAATCTACACTAGAAATTGTGTATCTTTACTAATCTGCTGCAGTGAGTGTCTCCAGAGGCACAGATGATAATCTAAGTGCAGATTTTACGGTTTGAGCCTGAAGGTCATCCTTACTCTGTCTCTGACTTTCACACATTGTCAGATTCTCCACAACCTTGTCAGTGGCAAACACACCTTGAGCTCCTCCACAGCCTTGCGTAGCTCTTCAGGCGTCTTGTATGTAAAGTCTCTCTCCAGGTAGTCTTCCTCAGCCTGGTTGATCCACTCCTGCATCTCCTGCATCTCCTTCCTCAGAGCCATGGTCTTATCAAGGCCACCTTTGAGAGCAGACTTCTTAGCATAAGCCTGGGTAGAACACAAACACTCAGGGTTATATAGACTGATTAAAGCAGGAAAACACATCCTCTGAGTTAAGGTTACACACCTGTTTGCAGACATTCTCCCATTGGCTGTTGAGTTCATCCAGTTCTTTCTGGATGTGGATGGCAAATGGTGGTTCAGACTCTTTCTTCAGGTACAGGCCCACCTCATTGATGCCGTTGACACTGGGTTGGATGGTGTGGATGTCATTTACCAGAGCCTGGTAATTTAAGAGGATGATGCAGGTTACATAGGTGGGATAATGACTGTACATTTCTCAGTGGATCATTTTGGTGCCTAGGAGAAATATTTGAGTTGCATATATTCTATGATTGCTGAATTCTCTGGGGCTTTGTGTCCAAAGAACTTTTCATTAGCTCTGAATAAACCATTCTCAAGCTTTTATCAGTCTGACCCACCTTTGAGCGTTTTCAGATTTATTTCTACTATTGTAACGGCAAACTGTTGTATTCATTTTTATTGAAAAATGTAAGCAATTTGTTGGTTAGATGTGCAACATTTGATGAAACTGAAGTTTAAGCAAGGCCATTGATAAAGACAGTTTAGTCTGCAGTAAAGACAGCATTAAAGGTTTCCTCACCGTGCACTGCTCTAGCTGTTTCTCCAAAGCTTCAGAGTCTCCCAGGGCTGGCCATTCCTCGTTCAGGAAGACATCCACATCTGCCATCCACTTCTTTAAAGTCTTTACATCATTCTGCAGTAGAATGACAGACACAAATTCCATGGTGAAAATCTGTTAAGGGCTGTTACAGCCAACAGCCCTTGCTCCAACAGACTATAATCTTTGTACCAAAGCCATTTATCTAGATTGATTACATTTCAGGGACTGGGCCAGAAGGACAGTGTACAGTCTTTGTGCCATTTAGCTAGTTGCCACTCTGGCTTGTAGTTTAGATCTCTGTATTGAGTCTATGTCAAACTGGACTAAAAGGGCCAATGCCCACAGGACAATAAAAGACAGAAAAATTAGTAAGTTTCATTTAGTATAAACACATTTTTCTAATCCACTGACTTTTTCAATCTGAATTACTTAATCTAATTATAAGACAATGCTCATTCTTCAAACTAAGGCGTATGAAGAAAACAACAGTTCAGAACTGTCATGGAAAATAAATAAGGCTTGGCTAGGTAAAGGGTTTAAGTAAAGATGTGTTTATGATTGGTTAAGTTCCAGAACATGGTTTTATAAGTGCTGATTTATATCTGTATGCGAGAATTTTCTCATTAGTGAGGTTCATGTTTTCCTTGCCTATATAATAAATCCATCTCAACCATCCCACCTCAAACTGCATCAGTTTGGCCATGAGCTCCTGGATTCTCTGGGCGTTGTCATCCAGTGTCGCTCCGAGTCGTCTCCACCGTGCCATGATGGCATCCATCTCTAAACGATACCTACAGCAGCACAGAAAATCACAGAGCCTTACTGCCTTGTGGCGAGTTGCTTCTTTACTAATGCAGACTTCCTGTTTAGGTCATTTCTTGTGGATTTATTGAGTTTTTTGTGATTTTAACCTTTCAATAAGATTATACACATTATCTGCCTTTCTTTTTGCCATTCTTTGAACTTTGAGAACTCAGAGCAAAGAAAAAGTGATTACACTAGTTATGAAAACCATTGAACAGCAGCTTAGTGGTTCCTGACTCTTGAGTCACAGTATTAAACATGTGGCTCACGGTGAGATACAACAAAAAAGCAGAGGTACTTTTTCTCACTTCCTATGAAGTGCACTGTGACAGGTACTGTATTAGCTTATCAATCATTGTCAGAATTACAACCGGGTTTCAGTGGTGTCTTTTCAGGCATGGGGACTAAAATGTTACAAAAAAATGCAGCAGATAAGCCCTTATTTCTGAAGTAAGTTATAAGAAAAGCTTATTCCATGGTCATAAGTCTTTCATAGTATTCACATATCAGTAACGAAGATAAACTCAGATACACTACATTTATTTTGTTCAGATTTAAAATGACTCAAGCCACTAGATTTTAAATAGATTTCCCACATGTAGGAATGTTAATATTGTTTCTGTTCCCCTGCACTCCTCCGTAACTGAAATACTGCAAGCTCTTCTCTGTCGCCTTTCCAGAATCAGTGTGGGGGTGTGGTATGTGTGTGGTCCTCTGTCCTTTGCTCAACCTTGAGCCAGACCGTGACACGGCTGCTTGAGACAGAGCAGAAGCTTCTAATGTTCTGAATGTAGGTTTTTATTCCATATTTGTACTGGCCAAGTTAAACAGATTTGTTAGTGGACTTTTTGATTTATTGAATATAATGTAAGGGCAGCGCAGTTGTTTGCACTGTCCCCTCACAGGTCCTGTGACCACGAAGATAAGCCAGTTCCATCAAAGAAAACGACAGAAGAAAGAGGTTGTCATTATAATACCTTGTTTAGTGGTTTTCTCCAGTAGATCACTTAACTCTTCATTATAACGTACCTTTGGCTGATGTCTGAAGGAGCTTTTTGGAAGACCTGTTCCACAGCTGAAGTCAAGTAGTCCACCTCCCCCTGGTGTTCAGTCAGAGCCAACTGGAGAGCCTGGTGGAAGCAAGAGAGACACAATCGGATAATAAATTTATATAAGCTTTTATAAAAATATATTATCTATCACACACACGATTTAGTCAAGGTAAACATGGAGGGATGGTCGCGCTTAAAGGCACTGTTCTGTTCAGATCTACTGCATATTTATAATCCATCTGTACTTTTTGTGTATCAGCAGATATATGTGCCTCTAGTTCAGCATGTGTGTATAAGGATCTATGAAAATGTTTAACAAAAATCAGCCATTGATAATATTTAAGTAAAAAATGTAAATACATTACATCAATAAAATTACAAGATAATAACACAGCATACAAAACAGGATACAAAATGTCTGTTTGCCTAGTGCTCTATACATCAGTCACCATGCTGGCATTTCCCTGACACATTTATCACCAAGCCTCTGTAGAAACACACCACATGCCTTAATATGATTTACTGGATAACTATTTATCATGTGTTCTTCTATACTGCATGCAAATAGCACAGAGCCAAAATGCCTTGGGCAAAGAGTCATTTTAACAGCGTATCTGTTGCTTTCCACAGTGCTGAGCGGGGTGAGAGGAGAGAGTGAGGGGTGACTAGCAGGAGAGGTTATGAGCCACTTGGCTGCCACTGTTAACATTTTGTAATGAAAGCCTTTTCACACTGATTCTGCTTACCCTGCAGCGCGGGGATGAATTACAAGTGGAAAGGTGAGGGAATTCCTGGTGAACTTTTAGGCGAGCAGCAGGGGAAGAGTTTAGGCAAGAAAGTCTTATTCACACCAAGGTGGCTCAGAGGCTTAGTTTAGCTTAGTTCAAGCACAGCCCCTGGACAGGACATCCGTCAGTTCCTCCAACTTACCCTCAATCCTTCTGCCGCCACAATGAATCCCAAGTAGGAAGGTTTTAAGGACTATTTTGTTGAACATTCTGGGCGTTATGTTTTCTTTCATTCTCCTTTTTCTCCAGCTCCAATAGAGAGCAAAGAATTGCAGAACTCAAGACCCTGTTTCACTTTGAGATGAGTGTGTTCCTCTATTAAACAACAGGGTAGAGAAGTGATACAGTGCAATGTAAAATAATTCCAGCGTAATAATGGATGAGACCTCTTTGACATTCTGATGGATTATTTGATGATTTACGATTAGATGATAAAAACCATTTAAGCAAAATAATGAAGTAAATAAGAAAATATTGTTTGTCCCTGCCTTTCCAAATGACCCATAAAGCCTTTTTTTAGCAAGAGTCCCTCATCAACAATAAGGCAGTAATGTTTGTCAGTGCTAACGCTGTAAGAAATTGCTGCAACAAAACAACTCTGCTGTCTGATCTGTTGCCATTATAGGTAAGCACAGGTTCAGACTCAAAAACTACTGTAGCTTATTAAAGAACGGGAAAGCTGGTGGTTTGGTTAATAAAACCCAACATGATAACATAATGAACGGGCATATCATGCACAGTCCCAGGGAGGAAAAACAGAAACTTAAAAGGCTCATGAACACGAGGAGTTTATGAAAAATGACCCAAAAGACACATGATATAAAAAACAGATAAAAAAGGAGTGAAGTTAGTTATAGTTGTTTTGTCTCTCTTGGCTACGGGGAGCCCTACAGGCTAGAGGAGAATCCTAGATATCATTTTTAGTAATAAACACAATGGAATAGACTGTGGATTTACTAACTCAATAAGGTTGAAAGTTGGAGACACCTTGAGGATATGTAAAAGTCTGACCAAGGCAGAGAGTGATGGAGCGCTGTATCAGATGACCTGGCCTCCATTCACCCCACCTAATACCAACTGAGATGTTTGGAATGGGTTGAAAACGATGGCAAAACAACCATCAAATGAGAACTGGTCAAGACTATTGGAAAAGTATTCCAGGTGACTAGCTCAGGAAGCTTAGTGACAGGTGACTTTACCTGTTGCTGACTGGATTTTCCATTTAAATTATTTTATAAATAATTTAATTAATTTAATCAATCAAGGAAATATTTGGCAGATTACTGAATACTGAAAATAATTATTGGTTTCAGCCCTTAGTCATTTATCTGTAGAGCCTGTCCCTACTTCACTGTCACTTAAGCAAAGCACAAATCAGTCAAAGGCTTTAATAACATCAAAATCATTAGTAGTGATTGAATACTGCAATCAGGTCTTTATTAGCATCAGTAGCTATAGGAAATATTAATATAAATAATCATCTCTGTTCAAGTTGTCAGTTACCCCAACCAACCAGCACTGTTTTAATATCTGACACAGTTCTATATTTCCAACTATGTCCCTACCGAACAGAAGCCCTGCTTTATTTTAATTAAGAAAATAACTAGTGTATACTGACACTTTCATCTGGGTAAAGAAAATATTTCCAAACACACATACATGTGCGCATGGGCACACACACAGCATCCTGTCTCTGAGGGACGAGAGGGGAAATAGTTGTGCTGAAAATTAATGACAGCTTATCAGTATGCAGAATGAATTCCTAATTATTATCTACAATCAGCTTTAATTAATCTCAGGCTACAAGGCTTGATCTCCCTGCTATGCTACAAGCACATTATCAATTTTTAAGAGAGCTGTGCGTGTGAGCGCACACACACACACACACACACACACACACACACACACACACACACACACACACACACACACACACACACACACACACAGGTATCACTTTTTACTATGGTGACCTTGACTTAAGTTGAAGATAAAAATCAACACTTCAAAAACAACAACAAAGTAATAAAAAAGAACAAACTATTATTTTGACTGGATATGTAGATTAACTACTGTATAACACAATGAAAGAAAAAGATCTGCATATGTGTGTGTATGTATGTGCATATGCGTTCACCCCTTTACTATATGCATATTGGCACACACTACACTGGCAAATAATAGGTAGATGTTGTGATAAACAGACACACTGATTTGCTCCACTGGGATTGTGCTCACCCGCCTCCCGTAATTGTGGAGTTGTAGACAAATACAAACGCGCGCACAAACGCACACACACACACACACAAACAAACAAAATATCAACATCAATTCTGCTCTCATATGTTCTTGGCATGTTAAGCAGATGGAAGCTGAGCTTCACAAAATCTCACATTTTCACTGGAATTGAAATTCTCCTTGTTTTTAGGTTTCCAAAGTTACCCTTTGTGTTGCTGTTAGTGTGGCTGCTTCAAATGAAAACTGCAGTTTACTGTACGTCTGAAAGTCACAGCGAGAGAGCATTTTAACAGCACCCTGCCTCCATCAAGCTATAGTTCTAATATATTCAAAACATATCTTAATATGAACGTGAAGTGATGGTACAGAGATACTGCCTTCATAAGGTTTTTGAGAGAGGGTCACCCTTTTATCCAATCACAGAAGATCAATTATTGCTGCAAAGTTTTGTATATTCCTATTTATTGCAGTTATAGACTTGTGGGGCTCCGGAGAGCAAATAGAGTAGATAGAGGAGTGCCCCCATGATACCATGAATCTGTTCATCTGAGGGCATTTACTACTTAATGGATGCTTCTGTTCTTAATGTATTAGTAGGCCTAATTTAAAGAACTCAAGAAAGTCTTACAGCCTAGATAGCATTTTTTTGGTTAGGATAAAGGTTTTGCAGGGTTTCAAACCCAGGTCTTTAGCTTTGAAGCGACTGCTACATCACTGTGCAGCTAGTTTAAACTTTTCTGAATTGAAGAATTTTCATACACAACTCTGAGCCTCTCTATTAAACTCAGTGTATTTAAAGTTGTTCACAGGCAGGAACACGTAACGTGTCCCCTGCTATCAATACTTTCTTTGCAAGATTAGTTGGAAATGACCTCTTGTTTTTAAAAAGTCACTTCAGTCTCCTTTGATGAGGTGTTTTGAGGATGTCCCAGTGTTTCAGATGCACACAATTTACTCACTAGGTTGTGGGTATGAATCAGACTCTTGGTTAACGGAGCATATCATCTGTTTTCTTTCCCTTTCCTATCCTTAGTCTGCAACCTTAAGAGCAACAGAAAGCACCCTTTAAAAGAGTGCTGCTCTGGCAGTTTGGCATCGCCAGTGACAATATAACTTTACTACTAGCAGTAAAAACTGATTACAGTGTTATACAGCTTCATAGGATTATAGATCCAGCCTCATTTTGGCATTTTATGGGAACTGGTAAATAGATGTTAGCAGCAATGTTGTCAAGACTACACATTGTAATAAAGAGTAAATGCATCTATAACTGAATCACTGCTGATGCCAAGTGGATGTCTCACAAAATATATATCTCTTTATTATCATTCATCCTTTGCATTCCATGTTCTATCTCAATGAAGACATAACATGGCTATATGTGAAATCCAAGCTATGCTTAAGTAAAACCTCTGAAACAATGTAAAACATCTTATCCCATCAGTTAAATCCCATCATTTAAATGGGTTTAAGCTTTGCACTGAATGACATTGAAGTACCTGTTGAAGTGGGCATAAGTAATAACAGCAGATAACATGTCAGCTGAGGAGTCATAAGAACAGTAAAATAACTGAAAATAAACACACTCAATTTTTGAGTGTGGTATAAACATAAAGATAACACGTTTAAACTGAGAAAATGTTTTATTTAAAAAAATTAAATAAAGTAATTGTGATCATCTAGATGGGAACATTCGCTGCTCTAAAACCTCTAAAATCTATACTGTATCTTTCAGCATTGATGGAGCCTTTCCAGATGTGCAGGCTGCCCATTCCACGGCACGAATGCACCACCACACCATCAGAGATGCTGGAAGGTCTCTTTCTATAGTCCGGAGGACGTGGTGCCCATTTTAAATGAGCTTCTGCCCAGAGAATGGATGGCACCGCCATGCTGTCTGAGCTACTGAAGATCACGATGATTCAATATTGCATTTTGGCTTTGTCCTTCGCATACATAGATTTCTGATTTCCTGATTCTCTAAATCTTTTCATGATTTTATGTACTGTAGATAATGTTATATTAGGTCTTTGCAATTTTAGGTTGAAGAACATTGAAATTAAATTAAATGAATTGTAATTGTTTGACAATTTGTAGATGCAGCTTTTCACACTTTGGTGAATCTCTTCCTCTCCATCATTATTTCTAAGAGACTCTGACTCTCTAAGATGATATTTTTTTTATTCAGTCATATTACTGACCTACTACTGTTACCGATACCAGCTGCCAAGAGGCCGGGGTCCCAGGCTTCCCAGGCTGTGTGGAACATGCCTCAATGATTTGGAACCAGATTCAGAACGCCAAGAGGGAGAAGAAAGATCTGCACGTAGTATGGCTATATATGGCCAATGCATATGGTTGAATGCTGCACCAGCTCATTACATTTGCACCAGACTTTTTCTACATCCCAGACAACATCAAAACCATGATAACAAGCTACTTCCAGGACATGCACAGATTGAAAAACTTCACCGCCGGATAGCAGTAGCTAGAAGTAGGAATACCAATAGGATGTTCCATCTCCCCCATCCTCTTCATAGCAGCATTCGAGATCATGTTAATTGGCGCAAGGCAGGTCGTGGGCAGACCTAGACTACCACTTGGCCGAAGACTCCCACCATTAAGATATCATGTTATCATGTCCAGACTGTTAAGGAGGTTGGATGAGCTGAATAGGTGGGCAAGAATGAAGTTCGAGCCATGGAAGTCGAGGAGTCTTTCCGTTTGGAAGGGAGAGCGGAATGATTGGATCACCTTCACCATTGGAGGGGAAAACATATCCCTCGTTGCAGACCAGCATATCCGAAGTCTGGGAAAACACTATACATCTAATCTCTCTTATAAGGACACGTTGAAGACCATCCTCCAAGAGCTGTCAACAGGCCTGCAGAAGATAGAATTGAGTCAGCTACCGGGAAAGTACAAAGTTTGGTGTTACCACTTCAGCCTATACCCAAGGGTAATGTTGTCTCTGAAACTGTGCACTGTTACCTCGTCGGCCATGGTCAGGTTGGTTGGAGGCCAAGGCTAGCGCTTTAATCTGCAAATGGCTGGGACTCCCACTGTGCTTTTCTGCAGCGGGCCTATATGGACGGAACATACTCCACCTGCCTTTGAAATCCATCACTCTGGATACAGGCAAGAGAAGGCAAGGCTGGTGCACACCCAGACTATGGTCCAGAGCGAGCAAGAAGGACCCGCATTGGCCAGCATGGAGGAGAAGGAGCTCCTCCATGCTGTACAGGCAGTGGCACAGGGACAATAGGGGTGCTGGACAGCATGGGAGAGAGTGGCAAGAAGTGGGGACAGTGCAAGCCTGCAACCTCCGTGGGTTCAGAAATGCCTCTCTACAGCACATTCTCTCAGTCTGCTAGGCAGTGCTGACACAGATGAGATTTAGGTGGAGCTATGACCAGATCCTTATGAAGCTGGCTGAGAATGTGCCAGCAGGAGACCACGGTCCAAAGTGTTGAGCCAGGAGAGTGGGTGGAGACTAGTGGTGGATTTGGGCAGGGAACTCCATTTCCCCAAGGAGATCTGTAGTAAAACCCTGAGGCCAGACATGCTGTTGTGGTCTGCAAAGGGAAAAAAGGTGCTGCTGGTCGAGTTGACAGTGCCATGGGAAGAGGGGTTGGCGGCACCCCACAAGAGGAAGAGGGCAAAATATACTGACCTGGAGCACAAGTCTACACCCAGTGGAGGTCGGGGCTAGAGGCTTTGTTGCAGACTCAACAACCACCTGCTGTAAGACCTGGGGCAGGAAGGAGCTGTATTGCACAAGGGAACTTTCGAAGGAGGTGGAGAAAGCGAGCTTCTGGCTTTGGCTGAGAAGGCAAGACAAGGTATGGGGAGTAAACACTTCCAAACATGGTTAGCTGCAGGGGATGTCAGGGAGACGTCCCTTTTCACTGCCCCGCCACCAGGAGATGTTCTGGGCTAAGGGGTGAAATATCTATGAGCGGTGGTCCCCACCTGATGACCCTGCAGCTAAAAAACATGGCAAGGGTGGAAGTGCGGCAGGCCTAGAGCGGAGCAGGAGAACACCTACCTGTATTAACAAATATAAAAGATCTGACTGCAAATAAACTCAACTTTTAATCTGAATGCACACAAACCTTGCATAACATATTGAAACGGGACTAATATCAGTCATCCATAGACTTGTGTTCGGCAGTTATGTGTATGTGTGTGTGTGTGTGTGTGTATACCTGATTATCCTTCAGTCTCTGCTCCATAATAGGATACTCCGTAAGAGCTGTGGATGGGATGTCCAGCTTGGCCTCGCACTGTTGTAACCATGCCAACAGTGTTGATATGGTTTCCTTATAACGAGCAGGGGGCAAGCTCTCTAAAACTACAAACAGAGCGAGACAGATATATCAGAGATGATTTCAGAGGATCTATGTGTGTTGTAACACTGTAAATTGTAAAATCTACAGTGAATAATAATATTTATCTAATAATAATACCTAATATTTAAATATGTTGACAATGGCTATCCTGAGCAGACACATTTTAAATAACTTTTATTCCTCCAGTTCATTCCCCCCACATTCTTCTTTCAGAAATAATTCCTAATTGATCTACTGATGTGTATTTGATTGTAGGGGATATAACCTCAAAGGTATATATATGATATTTATAAAGACTTTACTCAGAGAAGCTTCCTTGAGTAGCAAGAAACCTGATTACTGAAATCTGTGTATATATACACAGTACAATTACATTTTTCACCCTTTATAATTACTAAATCATCATTGGAAGCTGCTTTTGTTCTCAGACTTTGGGCGTGTGTTGTTGTGTGCTTGTGAACGCAAATATGTCATATGTCATTGTATCGCTGTTTCACTGAAACTTTTTTATCCCATAAAAAATGTGAATGGTATGATATGGCACAACTGTATGTATCTGTGTATATGCATGTGCTCTTTTTGTTAAATGTAATTCATATTTAAGTAATTTTTGATCTAATGGTTTCTATCCAAGCATGTATTTGAACAAAATAAGTTCTGGAATGCCTCAAGGTTCAGTCTTGGATCCAAAGGTTTGCATCAACTTCTGAACATAGGAAGCTTGCAGACAAAAGTAAAACCTTTAACAGTTTGTTTCTTTTTCCTGGATGCCTATTGATTTTAGAATTGACATTAAAATCTTCTTATGATTCTGTACTATTAAGTTTATATAAACCTTCATGTAATCTCGCATTCAAGAAAAGGTGACATTTTAAAAACTGCAGCTGTTAAAATGTTGAATTACAGTAGTCAAATACTTAAAAAATCCATCACATACTTCTCTGGTAAATTGAGTTGTTTCAATATATGCTAAACAAACGCTTTCCTGAATTGAACTGATCTGATTTAAAGAAATGTGCTGACCTGACCTGAACTAACTTCAGAGGCCGCAAAGAAAAAAGGACAAAGTATCATTTAAAACACAGTAATCACTGTGTGTCTGCACACAAACCTGACACAAGCCCAGCCATGTGTGAGTGGTTGAAGGTGTGTGTTAGATATCTCACCCATGCCAGGGGTGAGAAAGAGTGTGCCACAAGCGAGTGACTAAAGAAGTATAGCTTGCCTGTTGGCTGGCAGCTGACTCTCCTTCTCTTCCGTTCTTCTCACGCCATGTTTTTTTTATTTTCCCCTTTGTCATTTTCTCAGTGGCTATATATTCTCATTCTGCTTGTTTTGTTACAGTGTCTCTCTGATTTAGCTTTTCTTCATCTTGATGTCCACAGCTTTTAGCTTCTTTTTCTGATTATAATGGAATAAATAACTGCACTTCTGTTTGCAAAATATACCATTAGACTGCTTTTTCATTTGTGTTTCATGTTGGCATAAAATGTAACAATATGATTCTTAAGGGGTTTCTATAAGGAAATTCCCATTCTCTTGGTTCCTCTACAGAGAGATCACTATAAGCAATGGAGCTGGTGGAGGGCACATCAACAAGGTGGACATTGCACCCACATCATTCATTTACAGGCAAATTTTCCATCCAGCCTGCTGTGCAAATATTGCTCATATTATTCTTAATTAAAACTGTTCAAATTTAGTAAACAGTTTAGAAATCAAACCTGGAAAATAAACTCATAACTGCAAAGTAAAGTAAGTAACATAAAATAAGTGAATAAGTGAGTTTCTCTTAGATGACAAAACTGATTTTGAAAAAGTTTCCTTTTTAAATCTGAAAGAATAATGTCCATTTATGAAACTCTAAAGTAAACTAAATAAAACTTTCTTTACATTCTCAGAATGCAGCAATTATACTGAAAAATCTGTATTCTAAGAACAACCTAAAACAAAAAAGTTAAGTAAACAAGCTCCTCTTCTATGCTGTTCATTAAATGAGTTTGCAGGAATAACATTTTTGCAGTGAATGAGCAACTCTTCTCTCCTACCCAATTGTAGCTGCCTCTCTCTCGCCCTCAGGTCCTCCAGGACCTTTTGGTAGTGATCTTTGAAGGCGCTGATGTCGGCATCCAAGAAGGCCGAGGGGTCCTCCTCGCCTTCTTTTTCCTCCTTCAGCTCTTTCAGTTGCTTCTCCAGGAGGTCCACCTGAGGCTGCAGGGAGGCCAGGCGAGCCACTTCCTCCTGACAAGACACCCAGGGCAGAGGATAGAGAGAGTCCGATAAAAACTGATAAATGGTTTGTGTTTTCTACTCTAAACACAAATGTCAGTGAACCAAAGTCTTCTATCTAGCTATTTTTAGGTAGGTGTACAGCAGATTCTTCGACCTAGAGATGCACAGCACCACTACGCCTCTACTGGCTACAGATAACGGGATTCTTTCATTATTGGTTTTGAGGTTTTTCATGGGATTTGGTGAAGGTAACAAAAAGGTATCCTACAAACCCAGTAATTATCAGAAATTCAAACTAGAGGTAAACTGAGGAGGATCAGTGAGGTGAATTGTGTGTGCAGCATGTTTGCAGGTTATATTGACTGAACTGTATTATAGTGAAAGCTTGAATGCAACTCAGTCTTATATCCCCTGACACACCAAGTAAGTTAACACTGTAGCCTAAAGCCAAGACACACAATCCGTATTCATGAATAATGTTAGAAAACCTAAGCATCTATAACCTCAACAGAATATATTTTCATAAGCTGACAGTTGGCGGAGTGATTTGCCGGTGGGAAGTTTGTTTTAAAAATTTCGGTAAATATTTCATTTTCTCAGAAGCGTTGCCTGTTTAATGTAAAGATAAGAACCAAGAAAGTATTTATGTTTGGGGGCAAGTGTGTGTTCTCCATTTGTTTCTATGTGTGGGCAAGTAAAAATGTGTGGGTGCACTTCTGAGGGAAACCTTGTTTGTGAGAATTTGTCTGCAGATGAATTTAGACGTATCTTTCAAGAAAAAAGCCTCCATCTCTTTTTTCCAGCTTTATCTGATTAGCTTCCGCACTCTTTCCCTTCATTCTCCCCTCTGCTTTAGCTGTTATTCTTACTAGGAGTTTCTCCATCCCTCTCTTCTCTTATGTTTTATGATGGGGTTTACTCCTCTCTACACTTTCACTTTACTTTTGCCTCCCTTCCTCTCATCTCTCCCTTTTGAGGTTTATTTTTCATCTACCTCACACTTTCCTATTCCTGCCATCTGAGTCAAAGACTAGTCAGTATGTTCAAAAATGTTCCAGCTACAATTGAGGCCACTCTGATCTCTGTATTCTATGAAGCTAAAACAGGAAAGACGTACAGCAGGATGATTCAGTAGGGGCTAAACTAAATAACTGAATGACATAAATATACTTACAGAAAAGTGCTGTGATAAATAGATACATGAAAAGAGGAAGAAATACAACCAGGAGAAATAAATAAAGACACAGTATGAAGAAGAAACTGAGACCTAACAAGTAGAACAAATAGACAACCAAGAACAAATTACAAACGCACAAAATGTGCCTGAGCAAAGAATTATGGAGTGTTCTGCAGAAAGTGCTCACTCACCCGACATCGCTCCAGTTGAACTTTGAGCGGTTCTGGTTCAAACGCTGGAGGCGCCTGGACTTTGAGCCAGTTCTCACTGCTGTCCACCGCTTGCTGACACTGCTCATACAAGTTGTAGAAGGCCAGAACCTGCGCGCGCACACACACACACACACAAACATTTTGAATTAAGGGCAAAGTTCAAATCCCACAAAGACACAGCAAACACCCACACAACATCTGTCTGGTTTCAGAAACTCTATCCACAGCTGTGATAACGTAAGTCGTATCACACTGAAATTCACTTCCAGTGTTTCATTTGAGGGGTCACTCCTGCTTGCTCCAATTCTATGCCAAAGTGTCTGCGGACAAGATATTGAACCGCGAACCTTTGGTACCAAAAATGCTGCCTGTCCACAATAACCCTGGAGCAATGCTTCTACTTTAGATAACTGCATATTTCCATGCAAGTCTGTGGTGGAGGGATTTTAATCCACTCCTTTTTACAGGACAGCTTTAGTTTAGGGATGTTCATTGGCTTTCTTGAATCAAGTGTAAACTTCAGGTACTTCCACAACCTTTCTGGATCCACCCCAGACTTAGGACTTTGACTCAACTGTTCTAAAACATTTCAACAGTTCTTCTTTAACTATTATTTTACTGAGTGACTTGTGTTCTTAGGGTTGTTTTCTTGCTGCATGATCCACTTTTCTGTTGAGGTTCACTTCACATTCAGATTTTCCTGTACAATTCAGAATTCACAGCTCCATCAACAATGGCATCAACCTTCTTCAGAGGCAGCAAAGCAGGCCCAAATCATGACAGTGCCACCACCATGCTCCTGGGGAGGTTAACAGTGGTGTGTTAAATGTTCTCCATTTGTACAGGATGTGTCTCTGACAGTGGACTTGTAGAAACTCTTTTGTAAGCCTTGTCAGCCTGATGAACAACTATCCTTCAAAGGTCTTCAGAGATCTTTTCTGCAAACCTATGTTGTCAAGACCAGACTTTAATAGTGAAGACCCAGATTTCACTTTCTTTAAATAGGACTTACACCTGATTGTCATCCCATTCACTGAAACACATGCTTTTTATCTCAAATGAACTGATGAACCTGAACGTTCACATTCACAGACATGTAAGACTGGTACATTTTTTCTACAATAAATACATCAATAGGTATCATGTTTTGTCTCATTTATAGGTGTGTGTGTACCTTTGTTTGGTAAGCCAGCCATGCCAGCCTGTCTTCCAGCAGGACACAGAATCCTGCCCAGCGCTGGTTCAGCTGCTCTGCTGCCTGTGCAATGTCATCAGCACGACTCCCCTCTGGGGGGTGGCAGGCAGAAAGAGAGAGAGGGGGCTGTCATATATACACACACAAAGACACACAGTGATACACAGTTCACATGGCCATGACTGGCTTCTCTGTAGGGGACAGACGTTGAGTGCACACAAACACACTCTACCTCGCACACAGAGTCCAGTGAATGTCATCTATTGGAGAGCATCGATATTCTACACAAAACCAAGACCTGTTTCTCTGCCTGCCTATTGAACATGGACACAAACACACACACACACACACACACACCTCACTGTGCACTGCTGCTCATCACTAACTGACATTTTTTGATGTAAATGGCCAAGTTAAAGTGTGCATAAAACTCCTTTGCCCGGATAATGAAAACCTCTAAGAGGTTTCAGGAGGGAAAAATCAATGCTAAATTTGTACAATGATGAATTCGCGCTCCTGCCTGTAAAAGGGCAAAGTGAACCCCACCAGCTGGATGATAATTGGACCTGGAAAAGGCAGCATCCTGTCTCATCTGGCACACGAACAGGCTCAATCGTACCTCCATTATGTTTCATTTTCATGTCAAGCATTTGGCCGATGCTGGTTTCAGCCACAGGTTGCTCTGAATGCAGTAGCACAAGCTTAATGGTTGCTAAGTACCATCACATGTAGCCCTGAAGCTCACTTGATAAAGCTTGTGCTTCTAACAGCTATATTTTTCTTTTTGTCAACAAATCACATGTGTAGATCCGAATAAAGAATTAATGAATCCTGCTAACAAGCCTGGGGATTTATTCTATTCTGCCATAGACAGAATAGTGTCATAGACATCTGTGTGTCCAAACACACATCAGTTAGTCACACTGTTGCATTTGGTGACATGCTTTTTCATTACCACAAACACAAACACTAGTTATACTTTGACTCAGCCCCACATGCATTGTCCTACTGCTACAAATACTAGAGAATCAATGGGGATTAACCACTGAAAATAGTCCCCAACCATTGTCCTCCTGTTTGAGTTCAAAAGAATATTACTAAGCCTTTTTAACAAAAAAAACTATCTGTAGCTTCTGAAACCATCTACTTTGGATGTACAATATAGTAAGAAATCCTTCTTAATCCATCCATGCCCTGTACCTGAACACATCCTATTTTAGTAAGGCATCATCGAGTGCAAATAGAGGACACAATTCTTTCAACTTGACTAGTTAGTGCAGCTGTTTTGACTGGCGGCAGACTTAATGACTAATAGTTAGTAGTTAGTAATCCTCATAATAGTACCTTATTCTTTTATTGAGCCTGTTATCTTGGCTTGTCATTGTGTTACTGTAACTCTGGTATCATTATTGTCTTATCTAATTTCTCATTTTTGCATTTAGAGAAGTGGACATGTGTTGTCTTACTGGAATTTAATGGAGGCTTGTAAAGCTTCACATTCAACTTGTTGCATTCAGCTCCATTTGGGACTATCTCCTCGCTGCAACTGTCCCCACGCTAATATTCACAGTAGAATTTCTGACAGCTGTGATATGTCCACATGGTCCCATGCATTTCTACTAGCATCAACAAAGGCAAAAATCTGATACTAACACTGAAACTGTCAATATGAGCATAGGGTTTGAGAGTTGCAGAGCTGCAAAGTAACATAATTACTTCTTTAATTAGTAATATGTAATTAGTAATTGGTTACATGCCCAACACTGTTTGTGAGCCATTTGCAAAGATTAACTCGATTCAGAGTCGTTATAGAATATCTATAGTCTTATTATTAAAGATGGTTTTGAATTGAGATACCTGACATTAAATACAGTTTATCTGTATATCTGTATCACATACATACACACACTCGTGTGTGTATGTGTGACATTATTTGCGCACAAAAGGACAGACAGAGCTTTTTATTCTCTCTCCTTCACTTACGGTGCTTACGCTGTTAGATAAGTTGAGGAATGTTCTGGCATGTTTTGTTTGGCAGAAGGTTAGAACAGTGAAAAAAGAAAAAGTGAAAAGTATAAATTGAGTTTTGTGTGTTTTCAGACAATTGCACAAGGACAGAGGAGAGGACGGGTGAGAAGAAACATCCCTCTCCCTCTCTCTCATTCTGTCTGTTGCTCTCTCTATCAGGGTTTCTATGGTGACAAGGAGAGAGGGTGGGACAGGTGGAGGCGTTGCCATGGGGACAGACAGCGTGTGCGTGTGTGCAAGTGTGTACACGCGCGTGAGCAAACAAGCGTGTTGAGTGTGCGTGTTACCCTGTTCAACAAGGGTCTGCGCTGTGCGTGTTGCCTCCTGAAGCTTCCGGTACTTCTCTGGTCGCTCTCTTCCTATCGCCTACGGATACGAGAACAAGAGGCAGGCAGAGAAAAGGAGAAACACAGTTAAATGAGAGGCAGACAGACATAAGAAAAACAAAACAATTATTATTTACTACAAACAAAATGAAAAATAAATGGAAATCAATCCAATCCAAGAGAGTATTACTTTCATCTTTTATAAGATGAAAGAAAAAAAGAAAAACTTGATTTTAACCCCAAACTTTGGGAAGTCTGAGTGTTTTAGCCGAATAAGTGCTCATCAATTTACATTTACATACAACAGTATTTATTACAGTCTAAATGATTTACATCTGCCCTCCTACAATAATCTATGGTAGTTCATCAAATAGAACAGAAGTTAATTCCTTCAGTACGCGTCTGAGACACTGGGTTGACAAGAATGAGACAGACGCAAGCTCACGGTGACTTTGATCTTGACCTTTGACCTCAAAAAAAAAACAGTTTTATCCATTGAAACCAGATGACTCAGACACATCAGGCCATAAAGAGTCAACGTGGTTCCACCTGCTTCCAGACTTTATGCTAGGCTAAGCTAATGTCCTCGAATGTCGTAGTTAACCGATGTCGTAGCTCTAATGTTATGTAACTCATGTAACTCTCAGTGTGAAAGCTGACAGGCATTCCTCCATGTGTCCAAGAATCATGAGCACAGTCCTTGTGCTTTCATTTCATTAACAAGCGCTGAAGAAGCTTGTTGAACCTCTGAGGGCACATTACATTGAAACTCCAGCTCATGGACTCACTCTAATTTCTTTAGTGATCAGTATCTGCTTGTGACTCCCCCGCCACAAGTTACCACCTCACTGTGGACAGGAGCTGAGAGGTGACATATAGAATACACATGGATGTTGCCTTCTAGGACAAATCTATCTCCGAAAAAAAAAAATTACATTCCTATGCAACTAAACTGCAAATGCTATCACATTTTTGTAGGGAGCCTGATCAGATAATCTGGTGAAATGATGTTTCTTGCACAACATATTTGCATTTGCAATTTAGTTATATAGAAACTGAATTTTTAGCAGACCGGGTTATCTACGATTGTGTCACTTGAATTATTTATAGAAGCCTAAAGAGATTAAAATGTATTTCACTTTTTTTTTTATTATCTTGTGACCCACTCTAACGTGTTCTTATTCAAGCTATTAGAGCTGTTGCTGCTTCATGTATATTCATAAGTCTTGTGCAGTAGTTGTCTCTCTTTAGGTTTGAGAACATAAATACATACATTAAAGCCTGTGAAGAAAATGACTTTGTACTGAACATATTATCTATATAGTTGTGCTTTTAAGGGTAAGAAAGATCCAACACTTTTAGCCTGCGAATATGATCAAATCCTTACTCATTGCTTTCTAATATGGTGCTCTGGCAGATTTGAATGCTGTTTCTTATACAAGCTGCAGAAAAGTGCAGAGCTGACAGCAAAGCTGAAGAGGGACGCAGATGAGAGGAGGTTTTGTAGAATGAGCCTCTCTGAAATTCATCTCTTTGCATCTCTTACCAAAGTGCACACATCGTTCACACAGTAATGCCACTATTAGATTTCATATCTTTGCATTGGATTAGTGTTTAATTTGTGTTTGTGATTATATAATTTATTATGAATGCTAACAGTTAACACCCGTTTGTGTAGGGCCTAATACAAGATTAATAAAACATTTAATATTTTCGTCATTAACAACAGTTATTCTTTATTTTCTATATTTATATCCTTCAGCTCCACAGAGCTTTTTAGCCTCTTTTAACTCATTGTTTTGGTTGTCCAGGACCCTTGGAGACAGTATTGATTCTGCTTCTGTGATAATCACAGATATAAGTTAAGAATGTTAATCTGCAGTGATATTATGAGCAATACTAGTCCAGCAGCATCAAAGTTGTTACTACATTTTTATGTTCGTCAAAATACTGTTTTCTCTCCAGAACCCACTTTTTTGCAATCCAATTTTTTTGGTAAGATTATCACAAAGTTTAAATTTTGGCTTGATAAACGCCATCATTTTTCAGTAGCGGTTTTACTGCAAGCATGAATCTTAATGCTGTAGTACATTAAAAATAAATAAAACTCACTAATGGTGCCAACAAGGTCAGGGCCGGCCCTGGTGTAAAATAGCCTAATGACTGAAGCTTGCTTTACGTTAATTTTCACTGACGTTTCCCTCTTTTCCAGATTAGAAGGTAGGGTTAGGGTTAGCTGCCTCTAAATGTAGCTTCATGTTCACAGTATCATGGAGACTTTGCATGAAACATTAACAGGGAAGCAGGGCAGTGTATTTCACAGACGTCAAGCTACTTTTTAAGAATTAGCACAGGAAGCTATTTATCTTGACAAACCTACTCATAGTATTTATACCATCTAACAGCAGAGGATTTCTTTCTGAAGATTTGGTGAACATCTGCACTATATATTTGAAGTGAAAGCCCCCAACTGAGCCACGTCAGTGTTGTCCTGTGTGCATAATCAACATTCAGTATGGCCTCACAGGTATGACTGCTATATGTAAGGTAAAATTCATTTCTGACCCAACTGTGTGAAGGAACCTTGTTATTTCAGCTTCACAGCTCTCAGCAGATTAAGCTCTGCGGGGTGTCTGACATACACACACACACACACACACACACAGACAGACACACACACAGACACAGGGTTTTTACCTGCACTTTATCATGCAGCTCCTGAATGCTGCCGTCCTTGCGTGATACAGAGAACTCAGGGCTCTGTAGGATAGCCTCACCGCGGGTCATGTAGCTGTGGACCTCTGTGAAGTCCACGTCAAACCTGACGACACACACATGCACTTAGCTGTAATACCCACTATACTGTTTATAGCTGCTGCTTTCTATAGAAACTATGCTTTCAACATATTTAATTTACAGACTGGCTAAGATTTCAGTTATGTTGATAACAGGATGAGAATTAGTGCTGTAGAAATATAATTTAATCTGAATTCATCATAAGAAGAAGTACTTGAAGACAAGTTAGAAATAAAGATCTGTCTCTTGTCTTCTGACTACCATAGACACATTTACAGCAACAAAAATTCAACTACTGTATTCACTAGTCTAAGATAACAATATTAGCAGTAATAATAGTAACCACTGCTGTCAGATACAAAGTACTGGAGCATAATAATTTGCTTCCATCTGCATCCAAGTAAAAGTATAAAGAACATTAAAAGAGAACAGCTTAAGGAAAACACATGTACTTTAATTGTCTGCTGTGACACCATGTTTGACTAAATATACTAAACAGATATTCTTCTAAGGTTGCTTGCTTTACTACTCACTACAGGATTTATTCTTCGCTACTATGAACGTTTTCCTTTCATTTATCACAAATACTTGTTATCAGTATGTGCAGATTCATCACCTACCTGTTCAGATAAGACAGCAGAAATGGGTGCATGAAACTGTACGTTTAACATACGTTAGAAAAGCACATTTTGATGTTCTAAAGATTCTGTCTGCCAGTCTGTAGTGTGACACACACCCACCTTTTCCTGAGTTCTGAATCTACTACCACTTGTCTCTTCTTCTGAGGTGGCGGCGACTCTCGAGTCTGGCGCACGGCTGGCACCTTCTCCCTTGTTGTCACCTTGGTAACGGTCGTTGTGACAGAGTGGGTCAGCTCAGACTGCTGGGTCACGCTGAGAGCTGATGACAGCTGAAAATGCACAGAAAGAAAAATGTAGACAAACTACACACGACAACAGCTGCTGTATCGGTTTACAAGCATCTGTCAAAAGCATACAGATCCCACATCACCACTTAACACACTCTCACATCTGTCTGAGTGCCTGCACACACACACACACACGTACACATACAGTGTCCCAGAGAGGCGATGAGTCAAGGATCAGTTACATCAATCATACACGATCACAACAAAAATAAGCAGGAATGTGTGCAGGGTTTTGACAGCTACAGATGAGTGTGTGTAGGTGAGTGTGTACTCTGGCAGCTGTGATATTGGTAAATTGCTATTCAGAATTTCTGTGGCTGACAAACTGCTACTATAAAAATAAAAATGTGAGAAAAATGTAGTTTCTATGTGTGTTAGATGTTTACATGAAGGTGTGTGCTTATTCTGAGCATTGGCCACTGTTTTCTTATGTGTGTACTCGGCTTTGGTGGTGGACACTGTGTGCACCTGCAGAGGTCGATCTGCTAATTATCTGGCTGATGGAAAAGTAATTGAGAAAGAGAGACTGAAACTGAAGGAAAGATACTGTATGTGCAAGTGCAGCGTCACCAGAAACTTCAGGATGGATTTTGACTTCAGCTGCAGTATCCTAAATATGTGGAATAGAAATGAGCTGATTCTCTGCATGAATTAGTCATAAAATGTGATCTGAGCTCCCAGGATGTGCTGAAGCTAGTAACACACAAACAATTAAATTAATTCATGTCTTTACTGAACACACCCATTAAACATAGAAAGTGCTGGCTGTTAAGTGTTTCATGTTGACTCATGACCAGAGATGTTAACCAGCTCCAGTAATCTTTTTGCCTTTGGAGGGATCTTGGCTAAGCAACCACTGTACCAAATCATCTCTATTTATAGACAATTTGTCTGTCTGTGGACTAATGAATATCTAAACTCTTTGATATTACTCTGTAACTCTTTCCAGCTACATGTAAATAAACAACTCTTGACCATAGGTCTTCTGAGAGCTCTTTCCGGAAAACATGGCTCACATCAACTGATGCTACTTCTAAATTGCACACTGACACTGTTTAGATGTTTTTAAAAGTCAAGGTAGCTGTGAACCACACCTCAATTCTTGTTTCATTGTTTGGACTCCAGGTTTGCTAACACTTAACTCCAGTTAGCGTTGTTGCCATTCCTTTATTCCATCATCACTCTGTATGTTTAATGGCTGTGTTCAATAAAGATAAATAAAAATATTGTGTTTGCTGATATTTGCGACTTTTATGAACAATTTATGCTGAAAACCAGGAAATCACAAATAGTTCGCTTGCGTTTTCTTGACACTATAAATTTTCTCTTACTTTTTCTTGCCACCAACACACAGTAGTAGTATTGATCTTCTAATCTATCTCAAATAAGTTTATTTTCAAAAATGTCAAACTCTTTCTTGAAGTCTTAGTCTTTGAGTTTTTGAGTGCAGGCTGAAAAGGAGCAACTTCAGAGTGTTAGGGTCCCAGAAGCAGAAGCGGCTAAATGACACAAAACTCAGTGTAAAGCTCTCCAGACGGGATTTAAGGATAAAAGTGACATTACAGTGCAGTATTTTTATCAGCATATTCAAACACCACAGAAGTACGTTGTCTTTATCTTATCAGTTGTCAGCGCAAGTCAGTTAAAAGCAAAAACGCAACAACAGAGACACAGCGATAAAGAAAGAAGGAATCTACTGACACTGTGTAGTTACAAAACCAGATGAGAGACCAGCAGGGGAAAGTGATTATTGAACAACTGATAATGAAGAGTGCTGACTAAAAGCACTGTCTCTTCCTTTGCTGAATGTTTGCTCAAGACGGAGCAGGAAGGATCATAAAAACAGAACTCCATCTTTCCCTTGCCATTATTCTCCACTGGTGTGTAACACGAAGCTCTTAATCCGTTCAATGATTTCAATAACCTCTCTGTCCCTCAGGCCAAACACTTACTCCCTGCATTTGTGTAAGAGGACAAATGTTGACCTGAGACACTGCAAACAACCAGGATTCTTTTTGATAGGAAACCAGAGTGAGTCATCTAAACCAATCAGTTTCCAGCAAGGAGCACTTC
The DNA here is from genome assembly GCA_034779795.1 of Ctenopoma multispine. Lineage (NCBI taxonomy): Eukaryota > Metazoa > Chordata > Actinopteri > Anabantiformes > Anabantidae > Ctenopoma > Ctenopoma multispine. The sequence goes on along the minus strand of JAUYWH010000012.1, from coordinate 10,172,752 downwards.
ACAGGCTGTTTCATTTAGGAGCAGGAAATGTGTTACGACTTATTAGAGACACTGTGGGTTTTTAAACGTGATTTTCTTTTAACTATCTTGGAACACTCATAGTGATTTAGTAATTTTCCCAAACTTAATCTCTCTTTATTCAAGATGCATTTAATGCATACTGTATGTTTCTGAGACCAACTACCTAGCTGTTAGCACAGAGAATCAGCCATGCTCTGAAGATGAAGACTAAAAGCTGACAAACGCTGACCTGGCCAGACAATAACCTGAGGCAAACTTGTTTCAAACTGACTACACTTTATAAGATTTTTACAGAAAACCAAGGTTTATGGCCATGACAGATTCACTGCTACTCTCATTATTCTTTTGACGTGGTGGAACTCAAACTCAGCAGCCTTTAAGAGGCTGATAGGCTGATATGAAAATTGCATTTCTGTTTGCTTCAACTACACAAGACAGTGCAAATATGAAGTCTGCAGACTGTAAGAGTTCTATCTGTCAGATGTGATGTTACATTACGTTAGAAAGGTCATCAACCTTCCTTCTACCAAAGTATATTGCATAATTAGTATATTTTACATATCTATTCGAGAATAGTGTTAGAACAGATGTAGGGATGCAGAATCTTTAAGTTCAGATTATGTTAGCTAAGCATGAAGACATTTCGGTCTTACACACTCACTCACCTAATGTTTCTAACTACTATATTTATGTATATTTTGGTAAAACTACTGGAACATACATAAACTAAACCAACATAAACATTTTACATATGTGTGGTGTACCTGGGAGCTGCTCATCTCTAGACTCTGGACCAGCCGATCCCACCGCTGGGCAAAGCTGTCCAGTCTGGCCTCTAGTTTGTTGGCTACCTCTTTGTTCTTTACACTGGACAACAGATCCTGACTCATGGAGCACAGCTTGTCCATGGTGGGGCGCTTTGCCTCCAGGTCTGCCTTTACCATCTGCAGGAAAAAAATATGTTAATGATGTAGGCACTCCCAGCATGCCTCTTGTCTCATACAATGTACAGCACAAAATGTTATTAATAGTTCTCACTGCAAGACGGCGGAGACATGCCACCATCTCGGCCTGGTCCTTAAGGTTGGAGGTCTTGATAGAGCGAACCACCTCCTCTTTCTGAGTCAGCCAGGAGTCAAATAAACACTGTGAGGAGAGGAGACCGAGAGAACAAAGAAACAACAGGGAGCATGAATGGATGGATGGAAGTCAGAGAGGGAAAAGAAGAAAAATAAGAAAAAGTGGGACCATGTAGAGACAAAACTCTTATCATGTGGGAGGTGGTGCAGTTGTCTCATGTTGGTAGAGACAGCTCCTGACTGCAGCATCCTCCTCAGGCCTCTGAAAAGCATCCTATTGTTTGTGACAGCATCTCCCCCTCTGCTCAGGATTACACTGTGAATATTTCTGTTATCAGCACACGGACGGTTCATTTGCAACAAGGCCTCAGGAGGTACTTGAGCAAGCATTTAGCCTTGGAATGGAGGAAAATTGAATTTAGTGTACTGGTTCCTGGTTCTCTGAATACTTAATCAAATTAAATTTGGTTCTTATGGATGTCTCGGAGCCTTTGAAGCCGGTGATCCCTCATTATACAACACAGAGGACAGATTATTTTATGATCAGTCTGTACTTATCTGTGTAACTGATCACTCATCATACTTCATCAAATGGGCCCCTGATGGCCCTAGTCTCATATTTTGGGCACATTAGGCACAGACACAAAGTAAATACATACAGTATGTACAAAGAATTTTAAACAGTAAGACTGATGAACAAAACCTGATGGAATTTTACATGAAGATAAATACAAAAGAACAACTAAATCTTAAAATGTCACAAATTTGTGTTATTACATGTACGTTTAAATAAAAGGCACACTGGCATTATGTCTGGATGTGGCAGTGTCTACTTAATAAATCAATCAATAAACAATTGGTGTCCGTGACGTAAATGGTGGCAACGCAAATCTAGTTTGGGGACTTTTAATTAAAACTGATCAGTTAATCCAGTGTGCTTCAATTATTAATCACACAACATGAGCAAATCAGATATCATGACACATTTAATTTCCGTTACAGATTCTTCTGTGGCTAAAAATACCAACTGTAAAGACGCTAAGAAAGGACAGAGAAAATAAGAGCCTTCACAAACAGCATCTAAATGATCCTTCATCAAAATGTGTGATGTAAAAGATTGAAGATTTAAAGTATTTAAGTTCCTGAGCCAGTGAGTCTTTAGACTGGTGCCTGACTTTCACCAGGTTTTATGTGCATGTGAGTCATGCTATCAGTACTTATGCTTAGTCTGTGACCCCATTCACACATTTCATGGATATGTTAGCTGGATAAGAAGAAATGCACATTAATGTGCTTTGAATAAGAAATAGGACTGTTAAGTGTGTGTACATGCTGAAACTCCGGTGATCCGAGATGAATGACTTATGTGAAATCTGTTTTAGCTTTACAGTTCAATTTCTCTTAAATCCTGCAGCATGTGGGGGTCGACATGATTAAATCTCATTATAATTGCAGCAAGTACTGATGTGATTTAGTACACACACAGACACAAACACAAACACAAACACACCATCCTCATACCTGTTCGTTGGTGAAGTACTGCCACTTCAGTAAAATCTCCTGAAGCAAAATCCAGCGTTCCTCGGTCCATCTACAAATGGCTGCCCAGCGGTCACCGAGCACCTGCGCACACACAACTATGTGTGAGTAATATATTCATGTCATACATACATTAGCACAAACTGCCTTTTGAATGATTTCCTCTCTTGGACTGAAACATTTTCACACAGTTTTTTTGCCAGTGAACTTTGACAGAAATGTAGTTTGATCCTCACCTCTCCCTGCCCCGGAGGGGTGGAGATAATTGTGGCTGTGGAAGAGCATGGGACGTTGGACAGGAAGATGTGGAAGTTGAACCACCAACCTGAGCCTAAATGGATGCCCCACTTTACCTTCTAAACTAAATATTTCACTGCCTTACATTTCAGCTGTATTTCTAATTTAAATTTGAATAGAAAACAAATATCAATGTAGGTTAACTTGTGCTGTGCTCTTTCCTGTCTTCTGGGCATATTTGGTATGATAGTGTAGTTTTACATGGGGCAGCCTTACAGACATGAACACAGTGCTGTGTGTACAACAAAGCTTGTGGGTGCAGTGACACACAGACTCCATTGTGCTGACATACTGACAGCTAGTTGTTAGCTGAGCAAAGTGGGAGAGACGCTTTTCTGTTCCATTTAACTGGCAAAGACAAAACCCACAGTATGTCCAACGAACAAAGTCGTCAGAGTAACAGAGCCACGGGCGAGCGAGTAAAGACGTGGAGAGAGAAAGGCTCAGCAGGTTAATCTTTAGATGAATAGCCTGTAATTAATCAAGTGACAGCTCAACAGCGGGCAGAGAAAGCAGGGAAGGCACCTTCTATTTGCATTTTTACATTCCAGCACACGATGTTCTCTCTCATCTATTTATCTCTCTTATCTTGTATTTAGTAATAAAGTGCACTGCAGGAAACCAGGCCGGCTAAAGCTGCAGTCATTAAAGACAAAGTCAGGAGAAGTTGCATTAGGATTCTAATGATATTAAATGTGATTACACTTTGGATACAACACAACCAATGTTGTGTTCTGCATTGTAATTGCTTAATACGACATTGTGAATAATTCAAGATACTCGCAGCAGGAGTGCATCATTAATATCTTTGTGCAAACTCCTTTCTTTGGAAGGTGTTTCTTTTTTTTTTCCTAAAGTTTATGAGGAGAGATTCTCATTTTCAGCTCATCTGTTTTCAGTATTGAGGAGCTTACTTTTAATTCACAGCTGCTCAAACCCTTCTCTCCCCAAGGAAGAGTTTCAGTCCTATCCAATTATCTCAATTTCTTCATTTCCTGTTTGCGTATCACCAGATTTGCCCAAATCTACCGCAGCGTGGTGACTCGCGCTCTTCCCTGAAGATTAAACCTCCCAAACATTCAATTGTTTTCTGTTTTCCACTGTGGTATATGCAGACCAATCATCATATGTAAATGATGCTGTAGCTATATTTTCTAGGGCAAACACTAAGTAACCACACTCGTGTTACATTATTCCATGAGCCAATGAATTTGTCGCAGTAAGTTCTGACCATGTCGGTAATAACAGCAGGAGATCACAGCTAGAACACGGTGAGTATTGGGAGTTATCTTCACGAGAACTGTAGTTCTTCAGTTGATAAAAATACATTTTTGAACTTACAAAGGTTTCAAATTGTAATTGCCAAAGCTGTAGTGGTTTGTAGTGGTTTGGTGTAGAGGTCTCCTGACCAGAAACTGACCCGTGGAAAAGAGAGTCAAACCTGACGTGCATAAATTACTTCCTAGAAAAAGAGACACCCAACCTGTGGACAGCTGGACACGGCACTAACAGTATAATTAGATGCAATTCAAAATGCTGTCAACCTGAACAGAAAGAGAACACAAATGCAGGGGCATCAGATCAATTAACAGGCAGCCAGGGTGGAAAATCAGCACTCTGCACACTCGACTGGACACTAGTTTGGAGAGTTGCAGCACTGGTTATTAGAAATCCAGAGGAACATTTAATCAGACAGATGAAAAAAGTCTAAATGAGAGACTGCGTGTTACTGAAGATAAAGAAAAGGAGGCTAGACTAGAGCCGACATCTACTGTATATAGGATCTGCCCAAGTTATCTGGAGGTAAATCTGTAGTTTGGTTCATTTGGTCCAAACCAAAGCAAAAATCAAAGTATTATAGGTGCAGTTTATGTCCCTTTCAGAACGTACCTACATTACATGACTTATTTGTCTGCTTTGCTTTTACACTACAAATGAGTCCATGACTGAGACCATGTGATGTTTGGTCTCCAGCAGATTCAAGAAACAGGTTCAAACACATGAATAACTTTACTGCAACTTTAACAACCAGCTCTATTTCAGCCTCTTAAAACTAAATCCTTAATCCAGCTATTATCTTTTGATTTCACAACATAAAAGAACTTAGGTCAGCCGGGGTCAGGCTCAGCTATAGAGCAGCAGCCCTGCAGCGTATTAGGAACTGGTACAGATGCTGGTCTACTTTTAATCATCAGATTTGTATCCACAGCTCGCCCAGCAAATTTAGGAAGGAGCATCTTTCAACAACTGAATCCTGGACAAACATGGTGCTTCAAACAAAGAATCCATGCAACAATTATGGCTAGTGTTTGGAAATATATTAAAACAGCAGCAACAGTAATAGATTTCAGCTTCATCCTTTGCAGTGTATGGGAGTTAACAAGCCAAAGTAAGGCCCATACATCAGAAGCTAAGACAAGCATGGAGAATTAACCACACAAACAGGCAGCAAAGTCAGACTCCTAGCAGGATTCTGTGTGATGATAACTTATAGAGTGAACCAATGCTGCAGAAAGCTACAACACACACGTACAGCACAAACACATCTAGCTGGCAAGGTCTAATTACTGCACACCACCAAAGACAAAACTATCTCCTGTACAATCTGTTTTCCCAGAGAAACCACACTCGAGTTTGCTGAGCCCACTCCCACTGAGAGCGAGGGAAGGGAGAGGGAGAAACTCCAAACATATGTGCAAAGACTAAGGAAAATTAGCCCACAGGGTATTTGTCTTCCTACAAAATGTTCCTATCGTTCTGTTTTATCAGTGAAGCGTGAGCATGTTTAACATAGATTTTAGTGTTTGAGTTGTGTGTGTGTGTGTGTGTGTGTGTGTGTGTGTGTGTGTGTTCTATTACCTGAAGTTTGCTCTCCAAGGCAGCTGTAGCACTGTCTCCGCTGTTCTCATCCACCACCACGACCATGTGGGTCAGAGAGTTCACCCTCACTTGCTCTAACTCCAGGTCCTCCTGCAGGAGCTGCAAGTGAAAATAAAGTAATGTTTTGGACTTTGGGTGACTTTTGGTGTCAGGAGGCACACAGCTAGCCTGCTATTAGCTACTAACTACTAGCCCTGCAAAACACAGCTCTGATCCCAGAAGGGAGATCTATAATCCACCACAAATCATCCAGAAGACTTGAAATCCACCAGGAGCTAAAGCGGCACAGGTGTGGAGCAGAGCAGAAGCACAGAGAAAAGTCACTGGGGCCAGTCATCATTTGTTCATTCTCACATGCCTGAGACATAAGGGAGATATTTTGAAGAGCTCTTTGTCCATTCTTCTTCTTGTGGTTGGCAGTTCAATCATCACCATCACCTGTGTCAATACATCACAGTGTCCTTGGGCAAGGGAATCAGACATGGTGGCTCTGCTGCCGTACGTGAGTGTGAATGAGATTATTTGTACCTCGTGAATTGTGAAGTAATAAACAGAACATTTCAGTTTCCGTGTGATATTTGTTTCTGTTTCGTCTTCTGGTATGTTTGAAAAGAAAGAGAAAAACATCGAATGGCTCCTTTTGTAGGAGAAAATGAACAATACTAGAGCTAAATGAGAACCACAGTGTAGTGTCCTGAGCTGTAGAAGAGCAAGATTTGAGCAGTGAAAATGTTCCTCTGCTAAGCAGATGCAAGGCTGGGTTAAGTCGCCTGGGTGAGTTTAGAATTTAAAGGCAGTTTAAAGGTATGCTAGGTCAGGATTAGAAGAATGCTATCACCTCTCACAGAGCTCAGCTGATATATGACAGCACAGTCTGATACCCACTGTACGGTCTAATGGTTATATAATGATTATAGTAGAATAATATCTTTGTTTGCAGAGTGCTTTAACAGGAGACACGAGAGATGTGTGACTACAATCAGTTAAGAGTCAGTTTAAAAAGATGCAGACTTGTAGGAAGCTTTTTCTGCTGACATAAGTTGTACATATAAGCTCAGCAGGTCAGAGATATGGCTTAGAGCTGATCCAGTGAATACTTTTATGTGACTGTGTTCTGGAAGCAACAGGGAGTCAATGAAGGGATTCAAGTCTGCAGCTTGTTTGGCAACTTTGTCCATGTCAGCAGTACACAGAAAAGATTTCATTTTATGCCTGCACCTCAAGTGATGAAAACAAGACTGAGTGACCCATGTTACTTATTTCCCCAAGGTCAAATTTGTATTGAAAGTTACTCCACATTCTGCCCAGATGGTGGCAACACATTTACCATATTAATTGCAGTTATATAGGCTGAACCACAAGAACTGGCAGGATTTCAAAGAAGACATTGTTATCATCGGCACACTCAGTGAAGTTCATATGGGAAAGCATTTGTGAGAATGTGTCAATACAACAACAGAAAAGTAGATGTGACCTTGGGATTTGGAACACTTTCACTTGTAATACTCTAAACGGCCTCGGAAAAGAATGTCAGGAAAATTTACAGGTGGAAGGAGAATGTTGTTTTAGAGCAGCTTCTGAAGGAGCAATAACAGCAAGGCTCTGGAGTTGTGGGAGTCAGAAATAAAGTTTAAAAAGTAATTTTGCCTAGACGTCTTGACAGCTGGATTATAAGACATCAGCTCCTTCAACAGTAAGTGAAATATGCTTAGGTTGGTGCTTGATGACACTTCCTTTTTCATGACAGGTGTGTTCATATGGCCAAGGAACGTGCCTCCTGATGTCTTTAAAAGTGAGAGAAGCAAGTCTAGGCAAAGATGCCAGACAGGGATTAAAATGATCCAACAGATAATCATGTGAGCACAGTAGACCTGAACATACTATTATAACCTCTCTGCTTCAACTCTTCCATTGATGCAAATTTTCTTTCCATTAGTAGACTGATTGCTTAATATAATACATACATGTGTATATATATGTATACATGTATGCTTTATTCTATAGTAGCACCTACTGGAGTTTCTAAACAATGAGAAAAGGTTTCATTTTTTTATTTCAGAGCATTAAATTAACAGGGTCTGTGTAAATGAAGCTTAACTTTAAATTAGCAGCATTAGATGAAGCTGAGGCAGAAGTTAAGTGTTTCATTTATAGTATTTCATGTATGAAAGGAAATGTTTCTCAAGGACAAATTTCAGATTCAATTAAAAGGATTTTGTTCAAAGTTGAAACCTGATTGGATTTGAACTTTGAGCATTCAAATGAGATGATGTGTGAAGAGGTTATCATCTATCTACTGTAGCTTCCTTTACTGTTCTTCTACAGCTCCTATCTTCAAATCATAAAAAGCTACCCAACTAGCTAGCTCTTTCACAAAACGGAGATTTAGACAACTGATGTGTTAGAAATCTTGGCAACACAGAATTCAGAACGAATACATTTCTAGTCCCTGAACATCAGCAAAGCACTGAGGGTCTACATTTTTACCTAATTACAAGTTAGAACACATGAGAAAATTGCTGAATCAGTCCAAAGCACATTTTGTCCTTAACTGATTACTGTATCAAACAACGAGGACCTTAAAGATTAATTACTGAACAGGGCTACTGGGCACAGACTCACAGCCTCAAGCTGTCAGGGCTCTCTAATATTTTGTAGGCAAGTGGGCGCTGTCCATGGTGCTGAGCGGCACAGCAATAACTCAGAGGCTTCATGTTTTCTTTACAGCTTTAAAATAGCTTAAACACAATCAACTTTCTCAATAGTGCATCAATGACTTTGTAAGATGCTGCAACAAACGCTTGTTTTTTGTGGAATCCAGAACCCCCAGCACATCTAATGCAGCTGGGTTGTCATGGTTAGCATGCTGTACATAGCTGCTGCTCAGTTGGTCCATCTTATCTTGGATTTGATTCTATAGCTATGTATGTAGCTTCATCTGATATTAATTATTAAATCAAAGTATTAAACATTACTATAAAAACAGCATATTTGAAGAGCCAAGGTAGCTGAGTGAGAATCAACAAATCAAGCACCTTGTGCTCTTCCACTTGGTGCTTGACGTCCTCCAGGTCAGGACCCAGTGGCTGAGCTCCCATCCTCTTAATCCTTGCTTCTGTCACCTCCAGCCAGTCTGTGAGCTGCTGCAGCTGCTGGTGCTGTAGGTCCATCAGCACCTCGTGCAGTCTGGGAGTGAAAGGCATATAAATGAAGCGTCAATCACACATTAATGCTGTGGGGTTAGCCATTATAAAAAAACAGAGCCTTGCTAAAGAGCAGTTAAGAAGAGCAGATGAAGGTCTGGCTCCAAGCAGTGATTACTGCTCATTCCACTGGTAGAAGTGGTAAATGCCACCTGTCCTGCTCTTACATTCACCACTCCATTACAACAGACCCTCGCTGTCTTGTTTAAGTGGTATTTGGTAGTCTGGGCCATGTCTGTACAGCTCCGTGCTTGAATCAACAAGATTATCAGAGAAGATAGCCCAACAGTTAATTAAATTTGGCTCAGTGTCAGTTATCACTGGATTCACTTTAATTAGAAAGGCTGATGTTCTTTTGTATCCATGAATATAGTTTTATCATTGTGTAAAAAGAGACAAAACTTTATTCAGATGCCTAAATTAATATAGAATAAAGCACATGAAATCATATTGGCTTTGGGTGTGTGTGTGTGTTTTAGTGTGTATCTCATGGTTAGAGTAGCAATAAAAAGCAGCCCTGGACTTCTGATGTGGGCTGCTCCACTAAAATCCTTCTGGAGACATATGACCACATACTTTACAGCTTATGACAACCTTTACAAGAATAATGTCATAAAGAGAGATTAAATTCTGTTGATTTGTAGAACTAGATATGAAAAAGAAAAACTGTTTTACTAATGAATGGAAAACTGACTCAAACAAAACATTCTCAAGATAAAATAGTAAGTTACTCCTCACCTTCCTCCAGTGTATGAAACAGGCTCTGATATTTGTATCTAACCAGCACAGAAAGTTGATCTGCTCTCTTTATTATTCCCTTATAAATCAATGCACAGTTAGCGCTCACACAAGTGCTCCTGTCTCATGTTGGTTTTTATATCAGTCAGCAGCCATGAACTCAGCAGCTGCGCACAACTCAGGAACATGTGCCAAAGTTGGTCTGTATCTCCCCGCACCACACACAGAGCACTGCTCTACACGTGTTAATCACTGGTTTGTGTGCTCCAGTAAACAGGCTCTAAATCAGGGTAAACAGGTTTCAATCGCTGCCTCACTGATACACATGTTGATCTTTCCTACACTGCTGACAGTATTTGAGGCATGTACCTGCTCTGTCTCTCCATGCTAGCCACTCTCAGGTGCTCCCACCGGGAGTTCAGGAGGTTCATCTGCTCCCTGACCTCTGAGTCCTCCTCCTCGCTCAGGTTTCCCTCCCGCAACAGGGCGGTGCCAGCCCGCAGGACTCGTCCCACGCTGCCCTGGTGGCTGGTCAGCTCCACCATGTACCCCTGGGGAGAGATAAATGTAAACACTTCAGACATATCTCCACAAAGATTGTCTAATCTACTCTCCAAAAGAAGAGGAGTGCTTCACTTAACTACACCTACTGAATGACCCTTCTTCAGTCACTTTAACTGCTCTCAAAATACACCTCCACCTCTCCACCTCGATGCTTAATCTGGATCCTGTGAACACTTAACTCGTACATGATTCTTCAAGGTTCTCAACAGTCGGGGTTAATTTGAGAAGATTAAAACTGAACAAATCAAGCTGCACAACCTCTGAACAACATATTTCCCATAATGCAACTTTAGCGCATGTGTAACAAATGCAAGTGAAGTAACCCGAACCAAAATTGAGGTTTTATTTCTTTCTTTGCGTTTCAGGTTCAGCTTTATCAAGAAGACAAAATGTTATGATAGCAATGCAACAAAGAACAGAACTAAAAGCATTATACTAAAGAGAAGTAGAAGGTGTTTTCAACTGTTTGACTAAGGTTTCCTGATGGTGGTGGTGATAATGGTGTACTGAAAAATAATAAGTTGAACTAAAAAAACACCAAAAGATAACACTGCTGATACAAACACAAGCAGTCTAAATTTTACATTTTGTAGATATAATATAAAAGACGTGTTAAGATCACAAGAGTTGGATGTTTGTGTTAAATTAATATGTGATGTACAGGAAAATACTAAAGAAAAAAGCTATTTTCTGCCAGCACAAGTACTGTAATTATATTCATCCTATTGCTATCACAGCTTCACTGCTCCAGCTCTTACCTCATGTGTGTGAAACTGCTCTTTCACCTCCTCTACGTGGTTGGATATAGCCGGCTGAGCCTGGAGCCCATCTTCAGCAGACAGCAGCCACGTCAACACCTTCAGATTTAGAGTTGATCAGTGCATTATTTTGGGTGAATTACTGGCAGTACGATAGTATGTAGAACTGAAGTAAACATAAACAGCGTGTGTCATGGTAATAAAGGGACATAACATCCAGGCTCCCTGATGGGACTGTAATACAAATCCATATATCAACAGATTTATCCTTTAAATTCAAGAGGTTCAAAATACATTTAATATAGCATCAGTGACATTTCTATATCACCTTACCTCCTCAAGTGCAGCCTGGTAACTCTCCAGGCTGGTGGAGCCTGGTGGTAGAGGACTGAGGCCCCTCTGCAGCTCCTCGTGGACAGGACTCTAGAGAGGTAAGGGATGAACGGGAGATAATGGGCAGACATGGAGAATGATAGTGGACAGTGATGTAAGGAGAATAGAGAATGAAGAGTGTCAGGGTTAAATGGCAGAACAGAAAAAGGGGGTTGAGAGGTAAGATGGAAGGTAAGAGAAATGGGCAGAAAAAAGAAAGGTGGAGGACAGAGAAGATGGAGAGATGTGGGGAGGCCTGTTAGTGTTAGCCATCACTGGTGGCCTTTGTCCATCCTTAGCAACTTGTTGTATTTCCCTTTGGGTCTCTCTCTCTCTCTCTCTCTCTCTCTCCATAGTGCACCCACTGCTGATCTGGACTCTGACAGCTTTTCTCTTTTTATATAGGCTCTGCACTCCTCCAGTCACTCTATTCCTCTTTCTGGTAATGAGGTCACACAAGGCCAATCCACAGTGCTGATAACTGTCAGTGCCACAGTCTCTTTAGAGCTACTTTGTATTACAAATGTGGTCATCCGTTTTGCCCGTGGTCAAATATGTCAGTTAGAATATAAATATTTGTGGATGAAGCATACTTTTGAGAGAATGTATGTTCAAATTTGACCTTTATTCACCACATAGCTCATATAAAACTTGTTTGACTGAGACAAACTGAAGACACTGCACTGTAAAATGTCACCTCAGTTCCCCACCTCCTTCAAAGACAAACCTAGTTGCAATGAGACAGGGGTTGGTATGCTACGTTCCGCTCTACATCCTACATTTTAAAAGAACAGTGGAAGCATTTGAAATAAAGCTTATCTGAGAAAATATCTTTTCCTCTTGTGATGCCTTTTAGATGGCAGCCAAGTTAAGTCAAGCTCCCTGCTGGTACATTAAATATTTGACACAGTCTCTGAATACATTCCACCCGAGTCAGACAAAATTACGGGTCACATTTAGTTACACGGTGCAGGGTGACAGCTTCAAAATGTATCTGAAAATTTCAAAATTCAGAGGAACTATCAAAAACGTGGGAGGATGCACAGGTCCTACAGTATATGTCTGTGTTTCAGGGTGGTGAACGTGCTCTTCCCTCTTTTCTCTTACAATTACAAAGTGACAGCTAAGAGAAAATGCATATACAGACAATTTAGTTTGGTTTGGCAACTGTGCAGAACTACTTTGATCTAAACAGTTTGTCAAGTGGACATATGATTGATCCCACTGTCATGTCTGTGCACTTAATATGAAGTAATGATTATAGTAGCTTATCTTAGCATAAAGACTGGAAATCACGATTTTACAGTTTTGTGAAAACTGGATCCCGGATTAAAAATGGCACCCACACTGTTGCAGTGCTGAAGTTTGACCACTACACCAAAAAATGCTTCATTGTCCAGTATCAATACTGGTGTTCTGCTGGAAGCAGGGGACATGGCTAACCTGGTTCTACTCTACGTATGTTAGTACCAGCACCTTTAAAGCTCAGTAATCGACACATCATATGTGTACACAAACCGAGGTGAAGAAATTACAGGACGGGTTTCAAACAATTTAAGATGATATCTCAATAACTGGCAGGTAATGACGAAGGCACAGCTCTTTTGTGAGTATTTTTTTTTTTAAAGTTCATTGTGTTTGTCATCGATCCATTCTTAATGAAACTTATCCATTGTAACACACTGTGAAAACCACAGCAGTGTGACCTCTTACGTAACACTGTAATAACAGTTCAAACAGCCGTTAGTGGTCAGCTGGTCTCACAAAAGTAAGAACAGTGTTGGTCTTGGTATTCAGACTTGTAACAATGGATTTTGAAAGATGCATTTGAAGACAGTTGCCAGAGGATTGCTGACACTTTAGTTCTTCTCATCAGACTCGGACGTACATCTAGGAGACATGACGTGAAGTGTTCTTCCCATCTGACTGCACAGTATGATGTGAACATCTTCGTATTCTATCCTAAAGAGTCTGCCATAGGGGAACTGTTACAGTTTGTAACCGTCTGTTTAATAAACCCTGTGTTTTTTTACACTTCTGGAGACTTCATGTGTTAATTGGTGAGCTATAGAGATGTTGGTAGGAGTAGTTTTGAACTGGAGTGAGTCATGCCAACTGTTTTAGGTTCTTCTAGTCTTTATGCTAAGATGAACTAATTGACACCTGGTGTATATTCTGAGTCATCTTAAAGTAAATAAATATACTTTTGTCAACTTTTAAAACAATATGCTGTTTTCCTACACTGCTGTCAGTATCACTAACAGTAAAAGAAGGCCCCATAAGACTTCTGACTCATTAAAATGAAGTGAGTCATTCACCACATTTCATCCATGAATATTAATTAAAACCCTGACTGACAGGCACAACGCAAAAAATGTCCAACCCACAAGTCTTATATATTCATATTCAGCATTAGAATATTATCTTCACCACAACTTGGTGGAGATAATATCACTGACTAGCTGACTAATCCCATTTTTAAATGTGTTTTCACTTCAAAAGTGGGATTAGTCATAGGGACAAGGAAAGTATCAAATACTTTATTTAAATAACAGCTTGAATACAACGAGTAACTAAAACACCTTGTCGGAAGTAAAAGATGACTGTATGATGGACATTTTTTGTCAATGGCACAGACAAACAAGGGCAGACAAAACAACAGCCAGAACAGCCAAAACATGCACAGACAGATGGACATTTGGCATGGAATGCTGGCGCGGACCTGATCAGTAAAACGCCTCCTCTTTTGCTCGGGCGACTTGACATATGCAGCCTGGGTGTAGGCATAGCTTTTATAGCGAGGCTGAGGGGAGGGACTCCGCACTCGCCCCTGAGCCACACTCACTGTGATCTGAGAGAGAGACAGAACAGGACAGGTAAAGAGGAAGAAAGAGTAGGCCAGGTGGTGTAGATGCCAGAAAACAGAGAAAGAAAGAAAAGAGAAGCAATAAAATGCAAAACACAGATAGCAAAAGATCCAAAAGACATTATACGACAGGAGAAGTAACATTAAATGACAGGGTAGTGTGGAAAAAGTGCAGAAAGAAAAATAGGAGTATACAAGGATGGAGTGATGATGAAAAATGAGAATGAGAAGATGCCAAAAAGAGAAGCAGGAAAGAAGAGAAAAAAGAAACATGAATAATCACACATAAGCTCTGTTTCCATCCAAATGTCAAGCTAATTTTAAGTGAACTTTTGAAACAGCAGAAATGAAAAAAATAAAATACAGATTAGGAGTGTTTCCTTTACTAGAGTGTCAAAAAACACATTTACAGGAAAAATGTAAAGTCTAAATGATTATTTTTTGACATGTGGTTATTTTCAGTTCAGTATATTGCAATGTTCCATGTTCTGACATGATAAAAAAATAACAACAAATGAATGCACTAGGCCTCATATTCCATGGAGCTGTAGAAGGTCGTGGTGAACTGATATATTACACACAACAAAAACCCTGTCACTATTTTAACAGTTCATATTGCAAATTACTGAATGTAATTTTTGGATATGTACATCGTTAAAGTAAGACTATAGAACATTCAAAACTAACCCTGTCTCCTACAAATTATAATAGACATAAGAGACACAAGGCAAGGGAACAAATGTTTACAGTGTCTAAAGTTACTGTACTTTTTCACTAGTAATTCAGACTACAGTCACTCCTTAACCTTAACCAGATGCTGTTAGTGCCTAACATAACCATGAAAAAAATGTATAACACTGTAGTTATAAAAACTGGATGCTGTCCTGCAAATATGCTGATGTTGATGATGAATGTCCAGAATGTAGAAGTATAAATTAGGATCAACTAGTGATGATCTACAAGAAAATACTTGACCAGATGTACTTAAGCGTTAATAGTTAATTCCTATCTCTGCTAAATGTGAAGACACAGACATGTAATCTAACAAAGGACTGAGATTCTGAAATTGAACGCTTCAGAATTGTCAAAAAAACCTTGGATGGAAACCCAGAAAGAGATAATGCAGACATGACAACAACAGAGAGGGAACAGGTAATTTCTCCACAGAATGTGGACAGATTGAACAACAGACAGCAGCACACAGGCAAAGCTGATGCTTCAGTAACCCTGTGTCCAGTTCCTACACATCCACCACACAGACCAGCTTTTCTGACACACACTGTTTCTTTGTACTAGAGTTTAAAATTTTGTTTTCTCAGGCTCATTGGCATCAACATTCGGCTTCACACTTGCCAAAAAATAGTAGGTGTATAAAGTTGTAGTCCTCTTTAGCTAATTATGAAGTGAATGCCAGCGGTTGGTTATCTGAGCATAAAGACTGGGAGCAGCAACAACACAGCTATCAGCACCTTTTAAAACTCACCAGTTAACACATTGAATTCAGTTTCTTTAATTTATACACAAAATTGAAATGTAAAAGTAGTTTTAGAGAGACTAATATATACTTTTACTATTTTCTGTTGAGCAATAAAAAAAAGACACTGATTTCACAAACATACATGATGAAAACACCAATTCCTACCTTCAGTCCACTAATGAACCTTTAAGTGCACAGGAAACAAAATATAAGACGGAGACTGTTGCATAACGATCACGATGGGTCATACAAGTATTGTATGTGCTTTGGGTGGGAATCAACAAGTGGGAGATGAGTGTGTTTGTGTCTTTATGTCCTGCCTCTTTTTGTGCATTAACACATAACATAGTCTATCAAAGAGAACACTTCATTAGTGAGTGGATGACTCACCAACAGCAAAATAAAAAAATACATATAATAAAATAAATAATATAGATTGCAGGCCAGAGCACAGCCATGAGTTCTGTCATATACTTCAGATTAAATATAGATAATTTTGTTCTGTAGTAAGACTTATCACCTACTGTATATGTAATATGTATATTATTATATTCTTATATTATATGAAAATATACACGTATATGTTGCTGTAACAAGAGAATTTCTCTCTGGGCATCATTAAGGTCATATTATCATTTCAGCCTCTTTCCTGCTATTTTGTACGACAGTTGAAAGAACAGTTTCTAGCATCCTAGCCATGCATGAGGTGATCCCCACCTCAATGTAAATGGGTTTAAATGGCCATATAAGACCATAAAACCTATAAAACAGAGAGTCTACACAAGGCAGATCACATCTATTTATTATATAAATACTTTTTATAGTATTTTATGCAGTTCCACACTCTAAAAAATTTGACTGAGTGTAATATTTGTGTACCTGGATACATAGTTTCTGACTGACTGACTGAACACACCATATCCAGGTAATCAACAGAGGATAGGACAGGAATAGTTAGAAAATAATTGAGGACCAGGTTTGGGAACCCCTGATATAAAATACCATCATATGCTGTGGCTTTAAGATGTTGCTTTACTGGAATTATGGGAAAATTTACTGTATTAAAAATATGGTGGAAGCTATTTCTAGTGTATCCACTTGAAAACAAAGAAGCAGAGCATCATCACTAGATTTTGAATGTGTGCACAGCAGGATTACGGAATCAAACTGATCTGTCCGAAACAGCGGGGCTCTTATTTTGGATGGACAAATAACTTTTAAAGTCATGCCTGACTTTCCCACTTGTTTGGCATTCCCATGCAGCCTTTTCTATAACAGCAGGGTGAGACGCTGCACCACTAAAACCAAGTCAACCTTTCCACCAGAGACATCATAAAAGTTGAATCCTTCTCTATCTATCAATCTCCCCTTTCACCTCTCCTTTTGGTCTTCCTCACCTGTCATCATTTCTCCTTCTGTCTTTGGCTTTTGTTTTACCCCTAGCTGTTTTCCCCCTTCTCTCTGTTAAGGGGGATTAAGCATTTTTCCTGCTGTAAAGGGCAGAGGAACCAGTCCCCATCAAACAGTTCCTCCAAGCACTAGCAATCGGGGTGGAGGGTGGAGATGAGGGCAGTGTCAGGAAACCTCTGATAATGTCACAGAAAAACTGTTTAAAACTTTTATCTTAGTTTTTTTTACACAGAAAGTTAGTGTTGCTCTTCCTCTCTGGGCACCAGGTGGACACAGTATGGTGTTGATGTAAGAAGGTGGTGACAGCATCACTTTGATGATGACAGATGAGGGAGGAAGCAGATAATGGCCGCTGTCAGTAACTCTTTTTTTATCTCCTGTCTTTCCCTTTCTTTCTCTTGTTTTATTGAAATCTGAAGAGTTCCTTGCTCTATTTGTCTCCTCCATGTCACGCTTTACATTCCCTCCTCTTCTACCTTTGTCTTTCTCTGTCTTTGTCTTTCTGTACATCTGTATATACAGTGAACTTCCCCTGCTTCCTTTTTGCCCTCCTATGTTTTGTCTTCTCTTCCCACTCTTCTCTCTTTCCGCCCCTCATTCTCTCTCTCCGTCTATCTGACTCCCAGAAGTAAAAGGTCTGCCTTTTCTCTCCGCTCTCAGATAGATGAAGGTGGGTTGATGTGGCTATTAAACTGAATGAGATAATAATATTACCAGCCATTACTCTTGGAAGCTCTCTCCATCGTGTTGCGATTCTGTGCGATAGCATGACACTGACCTCAGTTTAACTCAGCTCAAAAGGTCAGAACTGCTATATCCAATTTGTGACTTGAGATTTGGTCGATTCTTTTACAGCACTTTTATTCAGGGGGTCTGTCTCAATTTAGTGGTCAATTTTCATTCTGACGCTGGCAAATGTCAGGTGGGGACTGAGAGAATGAACTATGTCTGCTGCTAACTCCTTACTGAAAGCAGTCAAGTAAGTACATCCTGCCTGGCAGTGCTTTGGGAATCCCTTGAATCAAGCAAGGGGAAGTTAGCGAGGAAAAGAACATCTGTTTGCCATGCTGCCTATGAAACTTTAACCTGAGTTTGTGACTACAAAATGGATGGATGAGTGGATGAATGGACAGATGGATGCTGATTAGATAAACGCTGAATAAGGTTTGGGAACATAAAACTGTTACTGCTTAGTGTGCACAAGATCTTAAGAGGGTAATTACTTCAGTTTTATTCTTGTGGGGAAAGTATTGCTGTTGCCAACATTAGGTTTGCTAGAACAGGGAGTATCTAGTCAAAATTAAAGCTACATCACGTAACTTTGTTTTGTAGCTTTGAACCCGTTCTATTTCTGCAGCTACATCACTCACATCCACGGCCATTCTCATGTGCAACGCTACCGCTAGTTGAAAAGTGACTTTGTACAGCAGCATTGCAGCAATACATGTTTCACACAGGCGCTGAAACCCTGAACATATCCAGACATCACCCAAGAGGGCTGCATGTAGAGTATGAATGTGAGTGAGATGGTCTGGAGGTTACCCTGACTTTAATACGCAAATCCCATAGTACAAAGTCCAGGTAATCTTGACTGTGATCTCCACTGTGTCATGTCTTTCCCTCCACACGCTTCATGAAAGCGCCCCCGCCCCTCACTGAAATAAAGAGTTTCTCCACATGGTAGAATGTATACACCAAACAATGCCTCTGTCTACAGCCGCAAAACTTTGCAAAATGTCTGGGCCTGATAATCCTGACATGGACTTTAGCTATGATGTTTAGTGGAATGAGAGTTCAGTGAGTGGGCTTGATGTTTTTATAAGATTTGATAGGTAGCAGGGTTGCAGGCCATATCAAAAACAAAGTCATGGTCAAACAACACAAGGCCTGTATGTAACCCATAAAGTCTGACATCTGTTTTATCACATTAAAATAAATACACCATGCAAGCGTGTAATCTTAAAGAAAAAGCGTTTGATATTTGCAGTAACTGCAAGATTTACCTAAAAACCAATCCTGCACTTTCACCTAAAGAAAAGGCAGCTAGCTATTGAGATAACCGCAGCTTCAGCTAAAACCGATTATAATTAGTGTACGTTTTCCTACCTGTTATGTGTTATATAAAACAAGATGGAGTAGAAGTGTGTAAATGCAACATAATCATAAATATGAGTGTGATATACAGTGCCTTGCGAAAGTATCCGGCCCCCCCACATTTTGTCACATTACAACCACAAACATGAATCAATTCTATTGAAATTCCACGTGAAAGACCAATACAAAGTGGTGTACACGTGAGAAGTGGAAC
>JAUYWH010000012.1:10100986-10151184 GCA_034779795.1 Ctenopoma multispine | reverse complement strand
TCACGTGGAATTCCAATAGAATTGATTCATGTTTGTGGCTGTAATGTGACAAAATGTGGAAAAGTTCAAGGGGGCCAAATACTTTCACAAGCCACTGTATGTTTGTCTAACCTGCTGGGAAAAGCGCTGTTGGGTCTGGATCTGGTAATGCTCCTCTGTTGTCACCCTCGTGATGCTGGCCGCGGTCGCCCGAGGCAGCGTCTCCACTTCCTGAATGGCTTCCATCGAAATGGTTTGGGGGAGTACCTGGAAGAGTGACGTCACGTACATGATGACACTCTTCTTGTCAGGGTGAGGCACCGCCACATCTGAAAGGCACAAAGGTAGAGAAGAACTTTTTAAATGATATAATGAAACTGTGAAAATGATCAGCATTTAAAAAATCTGTGGAGTGCCCCTTTAACTTTACTGCCTCATTTGTTTCTAGTCGTGTCTGGACAGACTGGCAATTAAGTTCTGATTTGAGAATTGTAGCTAGCCAGTTTGGCTGCTCCAAATCAACTAACAACTAACAAGTATTAAGTGGCAGGATTTTTGGCACATTGTGAAAGTCATTGTTTAGCTGGCTGCAGGGATAACAGTATATGTTGGGCCACTCATTTGGTCCAGACTAATATATCTTAACAACCACTGGACAGATGGAGAACGGTAAAAACATTGGTGAACTCCGTCTTTTCATCTCACTAAGTCAAACTCTGATGTTTTAATACTTTGGTTTATGACCAAGAACCTTCAAATGTTGTGATACAGTAATTACCAAATGTTGAGACACTAACAGGGCCTTACGACCCTAAAAAGTGAAATTCGGTTCAGTTCTCATTTGTAAACCACTTCTTAACAGAAACCACAGAAACAATGGAAACTAATGCATTTCAGCCACAGCATCACTACATTGTGGTACTTCTTTTGATTTCAGCTAAACAGCCAACTCCTTAAGCAAGTTCTGAATAGAGCTTGCTTTTCCATTTAGAGCTGTTCATGCTTCTGCTGAAAGCTGATGTCCACAATGAACCTGAAAGTAGAACCAAACCTGCTCAAAAAAACCTTTCAGCATTATTACAGACCGTTTTCATTGTCTTTAATGGGATCTGGATTGTTGTTTGTGCAAAACAACATATCTGAAGACATTAACTAAAATATCTCTATTTTCTCTTATTCTATATAGTGAATTTATAATTGATAAATCAACAATAAGGCAATGGCCAATTATAAGTCACATTCGAGACTGTAGGGTGATGCAGTTGATTGTCTTTCATGTCATTTTCCTTTATGCTCACTGTTTATGTTTTTTTTTCTTTTTATTTCCATATTAGCATTAGTGAACTTAGGTGGCCTGACCAGTGAGGCTGGGGCAAAACTAATAGAGGCAGATCACAGCAGGGGTAGATAGAAGATAAATGAACACCACAAGAGACAGAGAGAAGATAGAAAAAATGGTTGAACTGAGGGGAAGGATTTAGAGAGGCAACCGTAGCTCATGACTCTACGAATCATGAACAGTAGAAAGGAAGAAGAGATTAGAGAGGAAATGGGAAGAAAGAGAAAAACAGCCAGACACAAAGTGACAGAAATGAGTTTGTTTGCAGTACATTCTTGCCAAGTATGTGTGTTGGTAGGTTGGTTATAGATGGATCAATGTCGCGTAAGATAGATATTTTTGGGTGTGGAATACTGATTTATGAGCATCACAGTGAAATCTGACAGTGGTATTGTTTACTAGGAAATAAGAATACACATAGCTCCATAAATTATCCTACCATCTGCGAGTGTGTGTCCAAGTGTGTACACATTGCTCTGTTTTACAGTTCCATGATCTTCATTTTAATGATTTCACCTCAGCTACTGTTCATGTTTGTGCATTCTTATTAGTGTCTGCCAGTGTGTGTGTGTCTGTATCTCAGTGTGTCTTGGTCCTCACTCTCTCTGTTTTATGGTTAAGACTTCTTTAAGGTTAAGCTTAGAATTAGGGTTTCTTTTAGGGTTAGAGAAATGATGATGCTTTTATAGGTGATGGTTGAGGTTAGGTTAATGGGCCTCACAGAGACTTCTTTATGAATGTATGTAAAGATACTAATGATGTTGAAATGTCATTAGCTTGGATTAAAATAGCTTCTTAAATGATTCCCTAGAAAATATGTGGTTTTCATAGCAGTACTTTGCATACGACTGAGAACGCCTGTGAAGATTCTCACTCTTTCAGGTTATGATTATCCCAAAGGTGCAGGAAGGACGTTTAATCAGTCACTCATAGTCTTCTTCAGGCTTCGCCAGAACTGAACGACTGGTTAAATACCTTAAAGAACATTAAGCAAGTCTAATTGCTTTTGAGATGCACCTTTCGGACATGAGTGAGAAACAAGCTACATTATTCTATTCGTGACTTCTCCAAGTTGCTACATCTCACATTAGGTCAGACAAAACTTTAAGAAGCAAACGTTTCCAGGAGTGAGAAACATATGTCTAACCAATTTTCCACAGTTTTGCTGGTGTCCTCAAGAGCTGCATGAAAAATATGGTTTCCCAGAGATAGAAAATTTGAGACCCGAGCTGTAACGCGGCTGCTGGATGTTAGCTTTGATTCCAGGCTAACAGAGTGAACAAAGGCCTGAGAGCACAGACAAACACAGACAAGAAAAGGAAAAGAATTAGAGAGAAAGTCTATTGAGAGGAACAGAGTGAGATAGAGAAGGTAAACAGAGGAAAGAGTTATGGAAAGAGAGCAGCAGTACAACTGAAACATTATTAAAAGAAACGGAGGCTATTCCAACTAAATATCTAAAAGAAAGCCCACTACCTACACCAAAGGAACATGTTTGTCTTAATATTAAGAGTTCAACTAAATAAACCGGTCAGTGAACACATCCTGCCTAATGTTGGCGTATGTATTAACCAGAAGCTGGGACCACAGCAGCTGACTCACCAATGTCTGGGATCAGCTCTGTGTCCTCTGCACATCACATGGAGGGGAACAGCCTGTTTGAATCTTATCAAAACTGATGTAACTTGTGTTACATAAACTAGATTGTTTCTTCGGTTGTTGAGGAACACATCTGGACAGATGTTTTATTCAGTGGAACACAGTGGAACATCTCAGGAAAAGCTGAGCACATGACCACAGCAATGCTCCAGCTTGTGGATGGTAATAGTTTTGTAAATGACAGACTCCACTTTAGAATTTTATTAAATCTTCAAAAGGTAAGTAAATAATATTCTGCTAACCTGTTGCTCAGTTTTTGTCCCACTGGTTACAACCTTCAACCACGGTGACCATAACTATTACAACAACCATACAACACCCGCAACATGACACATCATGGACAATTAATTAAGGTCCATGTCTGGATGGCATGTAATGTGATGGGAGTTGTAACTCACCTGGAACAACGTTCTCTCTATCAGCATGTGTGTGTGAGTGTGTGTGTGTATAAAAGTGTATTAGTTACCCTCAGGATCCAGCAGCCTTTCTATCCCCAGGTGTTGTTCTGCCTTATTAAAGGCGTGTTCCAGTCTGTCGATCGCAGACGTCTTCTTCTCCACTGAGCTCCAATCAAAAAGCTCTGGTCTGTGGAAACAAAGAAATCAACAGGGATCATATTTCTACTGAATCTATAGTGTCATCCATCCACATTGTCTCAATAAATAAAGGCAGTAGTAATATAAATTATAATAAAAATAACAACACCAATAATCATTTGCTCAAGCATGTCCTTTTATAATTTACCCCAGTGGAAACGATTTATCACAATGTAGGTTGAGTCAAATAAGAGACAATTCTCTATAAATTTAAAAAGGGTGATGTGGTAGTAACAGCCTGGAGATTAATTGTCTTAAAAATCAAATGCATTTTAATTAACTCACTTCAGCTGATGGAGTCAAGTTTTTTCTTGCAGCTACTTTATTGTAATTCAGCAACTATGCATTGTGCTGTGCAGTGAAATGTAACTGTGCAACTTTCCAGTCATCGTGTTAGTGACACATAGACATGGGTGGATTACTGAGGTGTACCAGAAGATACATGTCTTCAGTTGTGTTACCATCATTGCACATGGTTTTCTAATGATCAGTTCTCCTTTTAAATTAATACATTAGCATTAGCAAACAACACAACAGTACTGGTGTTATGAAATCTGCTTTTATTTCACAAACATGCTCATTTCTATGTGGGTCCAAACGTTTGACTGGTACGTCTTTCTCTGCTAACAGATACAGACACACTCACAAAAGTAGTTCTACAGTACCTGTGGCTGTGGATGAGGGCATTGAAGGCCAATCCATCATTCCAGCTGCTGGAGAAGTTAACCACGTTGACCTGACGACAGAGATAATGGATATTAAAGGACCTGCCTTTGAATGAGGTATGACACCCATTGTTAAAACTGTTGCCCCAATACTAGGCACCATTTTCATTGAATTGAAGCCATATTTTCACACTCCAAGTCTCAGTATGGGCTTTTAATAAGCGGAGTGACAGAATACTGGCTAAAAATGTTTCAGACGCGATGCAAGTTTTATACCATGCTTTGAAAGTAACTCCACATTGCTCCTTTATTAGGTATTAAGCTAGTTAGATAGTTTGTCATTATATTCCTCATAGTAGTCTTATGCACAAAGAATAAAAGTAATTCAGGATATGTTCTCTCTGATTAGTAAATGAACAGCACACTCACAAAGGGGAAACTGAAGAGTTGAACTGACAGTTGGTGAAAACAACCATTAAATACCATATGTTATCCAAAAAGCAGCATATGCTTAAAGGCTTGCGTAAAGTTAAAGAGCGTGTGTGTGGGTTTTCTAACCATCTAAACATGTTTTTTCAACTTAGGCTCAAGTCTCTCAGTCTTTCAGTTTCATACTTGGGTTATAAAATGATAATCATCTAATGGCACTTATCCCACATCTGGATCAGCACCAAAACCTAATCCATTATTCTTTGGCCCAAAGCCTACCTATTCACTGAATTTCATGAAAATCTGTTGATGAGTGTTTTGAGATATCCACTCAGATGGATATGCAGACAGCTAGAAAAGTAGAGAAATGTTAGCAGAAGTAACATTTTATAACACTATGCGCCACAAATATAAAACAGAGGTACAATCAATTATACAATTACATGATCAGTTAATACGTTGTGTTGAGGATTCACAGGATAATAAGTTCCTGAAAATGAAGGAGAGAACTATGGTAACAGTAGATCCAGTGTGTCAGCCTGTGGAATGACTATAAGACACAGTGAGAAGTACAGGAACATACCTGAGGATACTGGCGAGTGTTCTGACGAACCCAGCTCAGCAGAATCTTCTCACTGTTGGTCTGCTGTAGGTCTGCCATCACATCCTTCATCACATCCTTTACCTGCACACACACAAATGCAAAGTACAACTTTCAATGAAAATGGGAAGCTCCGGGAAGCTTTAATGTGCTCAGTCTACCTTTATAGAAATCTGACTGTTAGATTATGAGAAGCTGCATGTGGAAAATGAAAGTTTAGGTCCAATGTCTAAGGACATAATGAAAGTGAATACGTAGAGGGTTCATCCTCTGAGGGATATGAATGTGAAAAGAAAGTTTCTCCTGAGACAAAATACCAACAATTATGTTAGTATTCATCCTGCTTTTGACCAATGTGTTGATAAAAGGGAAACTCTCAAGGGACCACTGCAATACTGCAAGTCAGGTAACCATGTTAGCTTGTTGTAGTGTGAGTGGGGAAACTCATACCAGAACTGGCCTCATATAATAACTAAAACTCAGTGGAAAAGGAAAAATTGATACAAGAACCTAGAGCTTGTCATTCAGCATTTGATAGTAATACAGCACACAAAAGAAATGGATTTTTAGTCAACTTAAATTGGATGGCTGGTGGCAAAATACACTGAAAAATACCTGTTTCAGCCAAATTGTATGTTGAGATAACAGGCCTAGAAACAACAGCGTGTACAGTTAACTAATGGCTGTATTAGTTTTCAAATATCTCTGACAGAGCAACACTACTGAAATGCAAATAGTGATGCATTGCCATAAATACACATTTTTGAAAATCTGCAGCTTTCTAGCAAAGTTTTGACATAGCCTGTCAGTGGTTACTTTGCATACTCACACACCTATGCCACCGCATGGCAACACACACTCAGTAAAAGTGCACATAATACAGTCAAAGGGCACGTGTGTACACACATATTCATGCACAAGCCTGTGTGTGGATATGGCTGCATCCTCACAGGCTGGATTTTTGGCAGTTGTGAGTGACAGTTTTGGAGCACTTGTTCAGGGCTCGGGGGGTGGGTGGTGGTGGTGGGGGGGGACGTTTTACTTTTCAATGCCCAGTTCTGCATTACTTATGCATATCTTCCCCTCACCTTTCTCTCAGCCACATATGCACGCGCACCCACACACAAACACACACACACTCAAAATAGGCAGTTTATGTTTCTCTCTTCTCGTCTTAACTCAGCTCTCCTCCTCCTCTACCTCACCCTCTTCGCTTTTTGCATTCTGCCTCACACACACATTCATGCAGGGAGGGAGTGCAGTGAGTAAGAGTACTGAAAAGGGGCTGGACAGATGCCGAAAAAGCCTTGTTGTAAGCCATAAACAGATTGAACAATGTAGCCAAAACACACACACACACACACACACACACACACACACAGACGGACATACTGTTGCGCAGAGAGTAAAGTAATTCACACACACGCAGATACACACCCAAACGCAACTAAACTATTAATAGAGCTGGATGTAATTTGGTGTCGAGGTGAATTCCTAGCAAGGGGACTCAAGATCTCTCTCTCTGTCTCGGTCTCACACACACACACAAACACACAGGTTTGTTAGCCATTCCTCATATAATGTGGCCTGCTGGGTAAAAAAAGAGACTCATTTGGGAGTAGGTCACTGCATGCATTTCCACTTTAATTGAAGGGGAGCTTACACAAAGCCTGGTGCAGACACATGCTCACAATGACACAACTGCACACTGACCGAAATCTGCACATACACACAAGCAAACGACACCCTGCAGGACGTAGCAGGTTTTGACAGGTATAATCACACAATACATACACAGACACACACACACACACATGCTACCCACACTCAGACACACTTAGCCAACACACACACCTCATTATAGAACTGTGTTTTGCTATTAATCGCGTCATTAAGTCTATGCCAAAACTAGCGTGATTGAGACATTAGCCTCTATTCAAGCTAATGAGGAATGAAATACTATTAAAATGTGTTGTAATTTAAGCTATTAAAACTACTAACTTTACATGAAGTTGGTTTAAACATTGGTCCCATCATAAATTTGATTTGAACTTTAAATACAGCTTAAGGGTAGAGGTAGCCAACAGCGAAGGGGTAGTGTTACTCTCCGAAATGGCACAAAAAAATGACACAAACGTTAAAGGAAAGTTGGATCGCTCTGTGCTAAATAAAAAACTGTATTATTTCAATCAGACTGTTAGAAAATGAAGTGGCAATAAGCGGCAATCAGCATTTGTATCTTCTTTTCTGTCAAGTACTAAAATTATATATCATTATTAATATTGTGTACTGTAAATATCTGCACTGTCAGTTCTAGCTGAAACAACCAGCTCAGTGACATCTGTCATTTTAACCAATACACGTTTTCTACACTGACAGTTGCTAATGATCAGTACTATGCATTTTACAAACCACCTGTGTTTTACAGGTAAAATAACCCAATAGAAGATGTAGCTTAACATGCAACATTGTGTCTGTGTAACATCCTCAACTTCCAGATTTGTGTACTGTAAAAATTTTTCTAAGCAACAGACTGTATATTGTAACAGCTCATCCAATTTGTGCATCGTTGAGAAAAAGCAAAAAGTGGTGTTAAAATAAAGCTTCCTGGACAGAAATCTGTATTTGAGGTCATCTCACCAGCATTAATGCAATCCATTCACTGACAGCTTATTTGTGTTCACTGTAAAATGTGGTGCGACCTTCTAAATGGGCGTGATTGAACACAGTGCAATTACACAACAACATGGATATTCATACAATTCAGAATTTAGGGAGATCGTTCGGCATCATTTTGTGTTCCAGCTGGCTTTTGTTTGATTCTGCAGCGGGATGAGTAAATACTCATCAAGGTCAAGGTAAATGAAAGAGCATTCAATACAAGCAAACACTGTTGTGTGAAACCCAGCAACAAGCAAAATGCTCAGACTGTTGAAAAAAATAGTCAAAGTTCAAAATAATGGAGGCTCATTTTAAATGATGAAAAGTCAGCCACACTCACAAAGACATCCTGTAAATGTGCACGCACACACCTGCCAGTGGAGAATGATGCTCCAGATGAGCCCGAGGATCAGTTTGTGATTCCCATCAACGATGTCTGCCGCTCCGATATTCACCAATTCAACCTGTGGGGTCAACAAGCACACACAAACACAAATCTAGTTGGTTTGTTAAGTATATTATTATTAAGTCCAAACAGGTCATCATATGCTTTCGGTTTGTGACCCCTTAAAAAGAATTCTTTGTGAAAAGAATGTCTGCTGCAGGCACGCATTATACACTACAAGAAAATACATTTAAAAAATATCATATTATCTGAGCAACACCCGTACATGCTCCCCAAATCTGTTCATGCTACCTGTGTAACTGGAGCAAATCATTTAAACCACTGTGTTTTTTCTTTCTCAGATTTCTCAAATAAATGATGCACATTTGTACCACAACACAGTTTTTCACCAGTAAGCTTTTCCAGGTTGTATGAAATGGTGCGTTTACTTTAAGGAGGGGAGAGCAGGAGGCAGGGAGAGAACACTGCTTATCCTTCCTGCACTCACTCAAGAGTTTGATGGTCACTGTTAAAGTGTCATCATTTTACTGGCAAACAGGGACCACAAGTCATTAAAACATGCGCCAAAATGTAACAGAACCTGTTGCTGGGATGGTGTGTTACTGCTGTACTATAATGTGTTGTTTTTATTTCTCAAATGAGAAGCAACTGACTGCTTAGTTTGAAATATCTTAAATGAAAAGAAGTCAAAGCTTTTTGTAGCAATAATAAAGATTGTATTCCTTGTGTGTGAGATTACCTATTAACTTTAGATTATTTACTGTTGATTTTGTCAGCGGATTTTGTGTTTGAAGAATAAAGAACTGATCAGTGTCTCGGTCTGCAGTGTGGAGAATAAGCTTCAAAGACAAGCTCTGCTTTCAGGTTAAAACCAACCTGGACAGTGTTTGTCACATGCACTAGCAGCCTTTGTCTGTAGATTTGACCAGTTTATGTTGACGAATAAGAAGTAATGTCAGACCTTTGACAGGAGCAATTGTATAGTTTTGCTAAATTGTTCATTAGTGTAGTATAATAGTCATATACTGTATTTATGTTTATTCCTCATTGTCCCTGTTTCTGCTGTATGTCAACGTGTAGTTTATACTGTATTCTTTAAAGGTGACTTCAAGACAGAGGTACTTCTGACCCTATCTGACACTAGTGGCATGTCACTGAAAAGGTCTTAGAAACGTATCACTGGATAGGAGTGGAAACTGTGGACACACTCTGTGTGGCACACACAAAATACATTTTTCTGTTGTGGCTATTTTTTACGGTAAACCTTAAAAGTGAGAGAAGAAATGAAATCTAAATGTAGAACGAGGGGAAAAAAACTCTTCCTGGCTGCCTCACCAAAAAAGCATTGAGAATGGTTCAGAAAAAGCCTGGCAAACCTCTCTTGCCTCTCTAACACACATAGCATGATACTTGGAAAAGGTGTGAAATAGACCACAAGGAACCTCAGGGTAACATCTAGAAAACTAAATACCTCTAGTTCAGCAGCTAATGTCAACATTAATAAGTGGTGGTAGTGTCATGATTAGGGCCTTTTATTTGCTATGTAGGGACCTTTATTAGTGGAGCTATGAATTCAGAGTTGTAAAAGCAAATTGTACAAGAAACTTTGAAGGTGTCAATGCTGCAGTACACACAAGTTATTCTACCAGTGACTGTTTAAAACAAAATAAATGAAATATTCTCCCACAGCAAATAATTAGCAAATTTTTTTTCCAATTTGTTCAACTGAATTTCCTTTAGCTTTAGGACTTAAACGTGTCATAAACATAATATATTTTTGGTCATATTTATGTAGAAACTGAGATTCTAAAGGGTTCACAGATTTTTTTAAGCACCACTATATGCCTAAGTGAAAGATTGACATAAATGAGAGGATAAAACGTGCTCTTGGACAGGAGAGTAAATGAATCTTTAGAGAAACCTGAAAGGCAGTTTTATTTAAACACAGTGATTTATTTAATATATATTAATGCAGTCAACCTCATATGATCTTAAATATACATGCATAATCACATCAGGCTGAAGGTAAATGTGTGTGTGAATGCGTGCATACTTACATTG
Source organism: Ctenopoma multispine (assembly GCA_034779795.1). Taxonomy (NCBI): domain Eukaryota; kingdom Metazoa; phylum Chordata; class Actinopteri; order Anabantiformes; family Anabantidae; genus Ctenopoma; species Ctenopoma multispine. The sequence goes on along the minus strand of JAUYWH010000012.1, from coordinate 10,140,788 downwards.
TTCTTCTGCAAGATCTGCAGAGCACGGTTAACATTGTTGAGTGAGTGAACACGCGTGACTCCTCTCTCCAGCTTCACCTAAATATACACACACACACACACACACACACACACACACACACACAACCCAGACAGAGGAGATTATTGAGGCATAAACAGACCTTGCCCAGGGGCATCCATGAGCGCTACAAACGGTCGCATTACAATAAAAGTGTGTGATTGTGTGTGTCTGTGTGCATGCTGGAGATGGTGTGTGTGTGTGTCAGGGTACGCGTGTGCCATTACAGTAAGGTGGTAGTAACAAACAAAGAACAAAGATGTTAAAGTCTCTCCATGAGCTCGATGAGAAAAAAAAGAGAAAAATAAAAATGAGGATACCGAAAAGGACAAAACATAGAGGAAGAGAGGGAGGATGGATTCCGACAAACAGAGCCAGAGGAGAGAGGAAAAAACAAGGTGGGAGTAAAAGTTTGGTTAAGACTGTGGGATGTGCTGGTCTCTGTGTTTGGTTTGATTTAGCTGTAAAGTCTTTTCAGTTGCCTTTTTTCTAGTTTTAATTTCTTAAAATGATGGTTTTAGCATTGATGTTAGAAGTTTATTAGTTTTGGGCTAAACAGAGGTGAACAGTCTGTTTATACCATGTGAAATGTCAAGCCTATAACTTCCTTTTGGTTTGCCTGTAGATCTGTTGCTACATTATGCACAAAGTGTATTACAATCACTGGCACAAAGGTGCTGATTGTGAGATAAAGGATATATTAGATTTCCTTGTAGCTGACGGGATTTGTATTTTCAAACATTACAGTTATTTTTGTCTCGCTTATTGTGCCCTTTTGGAATACCACTGGCATTTTCTTTTCATTTGGTGATATCTATGCTTGCATCAGGCCATTGATCTGCTCCATGTGTGCTTATTTGACTTTGCACTATATTGTCATCTGAATTAAAAAAACACATGATGTATAGCTAATGTTACAACAAAGAGAAAAATCCTCAGAAAAAAATGGCACCTGTAGGGTCTTTATTTAAAGCTTATTTTCCTTCTGAATACTTATACTGTCATAGGCAGACATATGTTGTATCTGACCCATAGATCTTACTCTTTATTCTTTTTTTCTTGGTGAGAACAAGGCCTCTAAGCTAAGCTTTAAAAATACACCTACCTGAAAAATAGTTCTAATGACATATAGTATCTCCAAGTATGAAAAAGGAGAAAAACACAATAAAAACTACAACCTAAGGAAATATTATGACTATGTACATAACGATAAGGCCTAATACCACCTGTTGGACTACTACAATACTTTCATATGGTAGTTTTGTTGCCTTTAATGCCAGCCATCAGCAGTAGATTTTTTTTACACTATCCTCTTCTCATGACAGGCAGCAACACTCATTTTAAAAAGTCTGACATCTGGTATTTTTTGTGTATGCAGATGTGCATGTGTGTGCCTGTGTGTGTGTGTATTTATACTGTACCAGCGCATGTCCTGTCAGCCCTTCCAGCAGCTCCAGCAGGCGTCGTCCATCGCACAAGTCTGAGAACAGATCCTTCACGGGTGGTTTCCCTGTCTAAACAAAAGCGTATAACTATCAGTCTTTTAACTGCATCTACTAAAATTAAATCATAATGTGCATTAATTCTAAATATATTTTAGAAATTCTACAAGTTTGATCTGTACTGTAAATATCTACAAGTCCTTTAATGCATGGCTATAAAAGTAGACCCTTCAGTTTTTAAAACCTGTGTGGAGAGCAACAACTGCAGGTGGTGATATGAGATAAATTTTCTTGTTCCATGAAAAGGTCAAATGGGCCAATCCCCATACTGGAGACTCTCCTCTTCAGTGACCAAAACAACAGCAGAGTACTTTGAAATAGCTATAGAGACATCTGTTGAGTAATCCCAAGCCAGGTCTGCGTTAAATGTGAAGATAGCAGTTGATAATCAAGAGGTTGTTCTTTATCAGTGCTGACAAATCAAGGATTATATGCTAGCAGTTACTTCACATTGGCAAATGCTGCAGGCTAAATACAGTGTGAGTGACTTTTCTGGGCCTCCACAGCAAGTCTTGGGGTGGGGAAAAGGAGGAACTGAGGAGGTACATCAGTATATTAAAATATACTAGCCCTAGGCAATATGATCCTAAACTCATAACATTAAATAACACCAATCTAAAACAATAACTTAACACTAACACATTCACATTGTCAAAGACTCCAAAACAGCAGCAACCCACATGGCGGAGCACATCTAGAGAAATAATTCAACCTCACAGAAAGACCATATTTTAAGAGGATGTTCCAGGCGGAATGAGCTGCTCAAGAAATAAACTTTCTTATCTAGTTTGGGAACTGTTAATATAATTAGTCCAGGGGACTCAATGCTGGTCACACGAACACGGTTACAGTAGTACACAGAAAGGACTGTGCCTGTGCCTATACCAGACACTAGACAGGAACTGAGTGTACAAAATTACTCGTTTTCAGTAGCAATACTGTATTCTTATTAGCGCTCCGTGATATTATGATATTTCAACTATTTATTCATAACTTTACCTAAATATTTCCACTATTTTATTGCAATATGCATTATATTATGCTTTCTGTTTCAATGGTATTGTTATCACATTTGGCTGTTAATCATTTATTACTTTAAGCTACTATTTCAGTGTTATTTTCTGTACTTTTACCTAAGTGATTTAACTATTTATTCACTATTTACACTGCTTGCTGAAATAAAAAAAATTTATATATAACTACTACTTTAAACTGTTTATGTATTACTATTATGCTAACAATTACAACCTTTCCATGCTATTTATTACTTTTAACTAACATTAAGAAGTTTGTCTATTACTTTTAATCCACTATTTATCAATTAGTTTTAGCTAAAACATTTAGACTGTTATATACATGACCTCCAAATCAAGCTAAGAATTTCAAGTTACCATTATTATTAGCTTTCCTAATCAAGCTACCAATTTTACATATGGCTAAATATTTCAAACGTCTGTCCATCACATTTAACATTAGCTAAGTAACAGGTTCCACCATTCAGCTGAAAACATTAATAATTTAAACTGGTTTTCTAACTTCCAGCAAAATGTTCAACGTACCATAATTCTTAGCTGACCACATAAACCATTTGTCGATTCCTTCTGTTAGCTAAACCTTACAATTGTTTACTCACTACATTTAGCTGTTTAACATTTTTTTTCGATTACTTTTTGCTAATTCTTTCAGCCATTTGTCCATTACGTTACATTTGCGCTAACTATTTCAAATGTTAATCCATTTATTTTAGCTAAGACATTTCTACAATTTAGCTATTGCTTCTGCTAATACGTTTTAGCATGCCTTACAGCTAACTGTTTCATTTATCTTCTACATTTAGCAACTATTTTCCAAAAAATCTAGCAAACGATTAGAATCTTTTATCCAACACTTATCCCGTACTTTACCCGTTATCTGACCGTGGACTGTTACTTTGACTTGCTAACTAGGTTTTACAGATTTGTATTTGTTACACATGGCCTCAATGTTAGGCTACCTGAAGATGCAGACTGCTTACTTACATTCTTTGTATGTGTGCTGAATTTTAATTTGTTCCCTATTCATTTCAAAGTTACTTTTACATTAGTAGCCTCTACAAAGGTACAGCTCTTAATTTGAAGCTGAGTTATTTTAGTGTAACATGGACACTGAAAAAACCTTCACATGAACACGATTACTGTCATAACATTTCAGATCAGCTTATCTGTCCTAAATATTCAGAAATACTAGTTGATTCTAGTTGTGCACGGAGAAACAGCTTACTGAAATAAATAACAATGATAAATTGTTAGAGGGACTGGTAAAGACCAGAGCGGGGGAAGCATATAGATAATAAAAAAAGTTGGCTACTTTCCTTCTTCATGTTTTGCCAGCACCCTCATGTACAAATGACTTCATGAATCTTTTCTGTTATTACTGTCTTGGTTATTGTAGCATAATTCTCTCTTCCCACATCAATCATGCATTATTCCAACCATGCCTGCCATGTCAGGGTCCCCCCACTCCTCCATCTAAAATGCATTAGCACCAGCAATGAGACAGAAAGAAAGAAAAAACAGTAGAATTGACCCAGAAACACAATACCCAATAACAAAAGTGAGTACACCCCTGGTCGATATCGCTAAAATGATATTTGAAAGGATTTTATTTGTTTGCAGCCAGAGCCCAAGAGAAATGAGGCTTATGTGTTCAGTGTGTCACACTCTAAAAAGATCAAGTCAGGGAACATGGATGAAAACTCCCCGTGGTCAGGTCCACACTATAGCCTAGATCAAGTCCGACACTCTGGTTTCATACTTGGCAGGCAGTTCCTGATCATGTGTCTTATGATAGAATGGTACAAATTTGAATTATTTGAAATCTGAGTGATGTTACACAGTGACATACTGAGTTTTCTTTCAGAGGAAAACGTTATAAATCATCTAAGAAACCTTGTCTTCCTATCAGTGTCTGACTTTCTCCACATTTTCCTTTCCCTTTCTGCTGTCTCTCCCTCTCCATATCTTATATTTTATACTCGGTGTCTCCCACATACACTACACATCATCATTCACTAAGATTTCATTCTCCTCCTCTTAAGTTCTTATTTTCCTGCCTCTGTCTGTCTTCTCTGCCCTCAACCTACGCCTCTCGGCATTGTCCTGAGACTCGTTGTTATTGAGTCATTCTCCACAGCAGGGTACAGCAGCGTACAGTATGTGTGTGTATGTGTGCTGGGACTAGATGCATTATTTGAATTTGACAGTGTGTGGGTGAAAGTGATAAGTGAAGAAAGCATGGATGAACATAGATAAAAGAACAGGAAACGAGGTCCATTAAAGAGCCATACGGACATTTGAATATTACTATACCGGAAGGCAGTAAACACACTTTGCTTCCTTTGTCTTCTGGTCACCCAAAGCATGTATTTGATGTTTGATTTTACAGCACATCAGATTGCTATCTATTCGTCTTGCTGTTTTTGTGGCCATTTACATTGCAGCACTTTCTGCAACAAAAATACCCACAATTTAAACTTCAGTCTAAAGACTCTCAAGTATCATTAAGCCAGATGAGCTGGAGGGGCAGTTGCACCAAATGGCCCTGATCTCTGACCCGCTCAGTAGGCAGTTAGAATGTAAACAGAATATTCCTTCCAGCATCACTGAAGTCACATCAGTCTGACACAAGATGCTGATCTGTGAAAACCAATCAAGACCATGTTTTGCAGCTATGTAGAGCTGTTTGAAGTAGTGTATATGTGCTGACATTTATACTCCAAAGTAAAAACCTGTTTCCAAAAATATTGCATTGCTTTGTAAGAAAAGCAATGCAATAATTTGCAGTTATATAATATATATAATAATAATTTGCAAGTTTTTCAAACCTACAGTACTGTGCAAAAGTCTTAGGTCACCATTAGATTAGTTTTTCAGCAATGCTATAATGACCATATATATAATTATTTCTCAGTTTTCAGAGTAGAACTAGATAGAAAAAAAGTGGTTTCTTGGCACCTGTCCTTCCACAACTCAGCCTTCTTCTAATTGTGCTGTCATGGACTTCAACGTTTAATATGCTCCGTGAGGCCTGCAGGATTTCAGATCTAGCACTTCTTTCTCTTTTTTTGTATTTCTGAGAGCATTGCATTGTCTTGGAATGAATGTGCTGTGATGTCCAATCCTAGGAAGACTTGCAGCTGTCTTGAATGCTCTCCATTTTTGAAAAATATTTCTCAGGGTAGAAAGTTGAACTCTAAACTTGTTTGAAAATGGCTTTGTAAACCTTTCAAGATTCATGTGCACCAACAATTGCTTCTATATTTCTCTCTTGGCATTGTGTTTACACACCTGAATGCTCCATACCAGCAAACTGCCAAAATGTCGGCACATTGTGCAAAAGACCTAGTTTAGCATTTTGTGTCAATCACAGGAATTGCTCCTTTAAATGCTTCGTTTACCATCAAACCAGGAGTTAAGTTTTATTTCAAAGATTCCAGCCTGCAGAATACCAAATTGAAAAAGTGTACACACCATCAAAAATCTTTGAACAATTATGAATGTTACCGCCTCTGGTTCACTTTTACAGGAACCAGTCACTAAATGATAATGATTTAGAAGAATCTGATATTTAATCAGATATTTTATACCTTGAATCTTTTTTTTTTTCTAATCTGTACACAGCGTAGGCCTTTCCTTTACTCACTGCTGTTGCTGAAACACACCCAGCATGCATGCCCAAATCATTACATTTTTAGGAAAGTCTTGATGGACACACTTGTCCCAAAATTAAATATGAAATGCAAATGAAGGAACCATTCACAGATGATAACAGATTTAAAAGTATGGATGGTGGAGCGGCACCTCTCGCAATAAACCCTGGGGGTGTTTTTTTCTCTGTCTGGTAACTTTTACTAAAATAAACAAGACAGCAAAATCCATTCCTTGTGTACCAACTGCCAAAATATCATCAGTCAGAATTAGTACATTTCACTATACATGTTTTCCATACTTATTAGCAGGGAGTCTAATCAGGACACTGAGGACAATTTTAGAGTAAGAACAACTGCATCCACTTATATCTTGTCAAGTGAGGGAAAGAAGTCGGTATAGCAGTTCTGTATGGGACTATATGTGCTTGAGATCCTCTGATTGGTTAGAAAGGCAAACCTCGCTAACAAATGTTTAGAATCTAGTATCTCTGCAGGCAGTGCTGTGCAACGAGACTGGGTCACAGGAGGCTTCGGCAGTGCCTCTCCACATCCGGTCCAACTTGGTCGGGTTATCACATCAGTTGCTGTTTTACGAGTGGCCAGTTGCCAGGCAACAAGTAGAGATACCAGAAGTTTATTGCTGCTGGCTAAGAAGTAATCCATCAAATAGCCCCCCCGTAACGTGGCAAATTGTTTTCACACTTTGGTTTCGGGACACATCAAATCACATTTACAGCAGTTCAATAACTAATTACATGCAATTACTGTAATAAGGTATATAGAAATATGATTTTGAAATTTAGATTGTGATACCATTAATCTGAAAAGCCAGTGATAATCAATGCTATCACAGCATATTTGTTAGATTCATATACATTTCTGTGTTGTCCTTAGTTGTTGTGGGCGTTGATTGTCTTTGAAAATGCAAAAATAGAAATCCTTTCCTAATGTAGGGAAACACACATACTGTAGTTTTTGGGGTAACGCGAAGGGCAGCCTGTTCTCTGCACCTCCCAGCAAATAACTGTGAAATCACAGGCTGCTTCTGAAGCACGCTCAGCCCTGATTTCTTTTATGGATCTTTTCATTTTCTTTCAACTAAAAGTGGGATTTGCAGCCACACACACACCACCAGCCACTCTGCAGCCACTACACTGAAACACAAGACGAGAGACACACGCGCGCACATGCTAATACTCGAATAGAAATAATGACACACAAGTACAAGTTTCTACGGTCACGTGAACAAAATGGCGAATGGCTTGCATGTGAATGTTTATGTGTCTGTCACAGTCCATTTACACTTCTGTAGGCGAGGATGCTCTGCACTTGACTGACAGTGCTGCTGTAGATTACAGCTTAGGTCAAGTAAGTATAACTGCTTTTGGTGGAATTCTGACAATCATCACCCACATTCTAAGCAGCAGTCTGAGTTACCTCACCAGACACAAACTATTGAATGAATCACATCTAAAACCCACTTGCTGCACTTAGGATTATATCTGTATGTTTGTCTTGGGAGGTGAAGCTGTCAAAAAGAAATTATGTTTCATATTTTTCTGCTGCTCTGCTGTTTTATTGGTTTCTTTACCAGCAGTTGTTGAACTGTATTTTTTAGTTAGTCCCTCCATCTGTCTATAATCCTAACCACTTTAGCTGTGATTGGGTGAGAGGCGGGGTACAGTGTCTATCACAGGGCTGGAATATAGAGACAGACAACCAGTCAAATTCACATTCATGCCTATGGACAATTTAGAGTCACCAGCTAAACTACCATGCATGTCTTTGGACTGTGACAGGAAGCCAGAGAACCCATAGTAATCCCATGTAGGCATGGGGGGCCGCACAGAAAGGCACCTAGTTGAGACCCGGGTCCTTCTAGCTGTGAGAAATGTATTTTATCACAGGATAAAATAAAAAAAAACTCTAACTAAATGTCATACAATTCACAAAGACTGAAAGATGAACTGATTAGACTCAGACAAACTATAATATGAATCGTTACTATGTCTTCTGTGACTGTCCTGTTATTAGAAATTACTGGAGAGGGATAGCTAATGCCCCACAAGATATCTTCAAATGTGTGCTAACCGTAGAAAGTAAGATAATATTCCTTTCGGCACATACCTCAGATATGGCTAAAAAGAGTCAAATATCAAATGAATAAACTGCTTGTGGCTGCTAAAAAGACTCTTACCAGGAAACAGTTGTCACAGGAAAGCCCAGTTGTAAATTAATGCATGAAAATTAAGGATGAATTGAAATCCAATTAGTTCATCGTGACATCATAACTGATGTGACCTCACGTCTTTCCCATTCTTATCAGCGCAGTTTCTCGGGCAATGCCTGGAGGGAATTTTGTTACAAGTGGCGCTAAATACCAAAAAGTGAAGCATGACCATAAAAGGTTCCTAATGGTGATTGTATTCACACTTACTGTGACCCATTTGAACAAACAGGTGCTTTTTACTTTTTTCTTTAAATAGTCTTTCTTTCCAATGGACTCTGGAACAGATTGTTTGCAGTTTGAAAGTAAAAGCTATTAAACTATAAATAAACCCATTTGCTGATCATGAACTATTCAGGAAGCTACATTATAATTGAGCTGTACAAGCGAAGTATATATTTATGTAAATCACATGGCAACCATGGTAACATATGTGCAAGTCAGAATGACAGAGCAGGAATTATATCCTGATTAATCAGTCAAAGCAGTTAGAAGTGCAGGATTTTTTTTCTCCACATATAGGGGAGGCGAGACTTAATTTATTTGTCATCCTTTTCATCATTTCTTCTCTCCTGTGAGCAAACACTGTGTCACAAGGTGAAATCTCAACAGTTTGTCCTTCGTCACTTATGTCACACACAAACCCACCGTCAACCATAAAAACAAAACAAAAGCGGGGATGTTTTAAGATGTCAGCTTCTGTAATTGAATTTTCTAACAGGTCCTCTCGGGTGGTGCAACAATAAATCACAGAGGAAAGATGACACAGAAGATGGGCCATAACCAGCACAATCTAATGTAAGGACAGGTGGAGAGTTAAAGAAAGCGTTTTAGCGACTGAGTAAACAGCCGACTGAAAAGGATCACTCTGTACAAATTGCATTTCTTTCAGTCTGCTGCCGACCACTTGTTTTCACTCTAGAGGTGCCTGGATTTCACTGAGATAACACTCGATGTGACACGTTTAATAGCAGCATCTTGCTTGCTGGTGGCATTTGAGGGGCTGCTTTGTTTTCGTAGTGACATCCGACATCACTTGTGTGACTTAATAGTCAATTGATTCATCGTGTTAGCATAATTACAAAATAATAGATGCTGAAAAGTTTTACTCCTTAGGACTTTAGTTGAAGGCTCTCAGCGCTGTGTGCACTTAGTGATGTGTGTAGGCAAGGTCCAACTACCTCGGGGCCCTCTAAACCCCCAGGTCCATATCTAATTCAATTAATATTTAATTAAAAACATTCAATTAAATTGTCACTAGCTTCAACAGCCAAACCCAAAGAGAGGCAGTATAAAAGGAAAAAAGAGAACGGGAGACTTTTGGTCTCTGTGGTAAAATCTCATTACAATGAGCTCTATTATCTATCTCTCATTTACCATATATATATATATATATATATGTATATATTTAGTAGAGTAGGGCTGTGTATACTGTGATGTAGCCCATCTCATATATATATATATATATATATATATATATATATATATATATATATATATAAATACACACACACATACACAGTACCAGTCAAAGGTTTGGACACACATAGGAACTGCCATGTTTTTCATGAAAAGATACGTCTTCAGTTGTGTTACCGTCATTGCATGTGGTTTTCTAATTATCAGTTCTCCTTTTAAATTAATGCATTAGCATCAGCAAACATAACAAGCTATTGGAATACAGTATTAATGTTAGCAGAATTTAGGTCTCTGTATGTTTATGGAAATATTCCTTTTAAAAAACAGTTGTTTTCAGCTCCAATAGTCATTTACAATATGAACAAAGTCTACACATTCATTCTGATCAATTTGATGTTATGAAGTCTGCTTTTCTTTCACAAACATGCTCATTTCTCATCATGTGTGTCCAAACTTTTGGCTGGTAGTGTATGTCCTCCGCAGCACATGCTGAGTACTTCTTGTCTATAAGACACTTTTCAGTGATATGGAGATGTTGAGCCATCACTGCTGTGGCCTTCCACAGTGTAGTTCTGTGCAAGCTGCTGCTTCATTATGGTAAATGTCATTGGTTTGATGTAACAATCACGATAATACGTGCTGAGAGTGAATACAGTTATTATGGTACAAGTACTTTAATACCTTTTGTGCATTTATTAGGTGTCTTTTCAGGAGAAGTAATTGCTTGACTGATGTTTCACTTCTTCCATTGTTACATATTGTAGTTTCCTCCCTCGGTTCATGGCAGTTACCACATTGTAAGTGCCTACATTTCATTACTGTGTTTTGAGAGGGCTAACATACTGCTAACACCTCTGTTTACCTCCGTTATCTTCTCACAGCAAATATTTTCTACTTCTACTACTACATTCAGCTCTGTAGATCACTGCTCATGCAATTGTATGTGAGAACATTTCTATTTATAGTTTGGACAGTTAACGCATGAAATCTAAGCTAAATATTCTGCGATATACATGAATCAAATTAACCATTTACTCAAATACAAAGAGTTGCAGCTGAACTCAGTTACAACATTTTCCTAGCTGAGAGAGGAGATGTGGAAGAGAGAAGATTGATGGTGCCAGCTCCAGCTGTGGAGCACTAGTGTCAAAGGCAAACGGTGTGTTGTATTGGTTGTCTGGACATTTTTTGGTTTTAGACAAGAGGATGCAACAGAAAGAGGTGTTGAAATTGCTGGGATCTGGTAGTGACCCAGCCAAGCAACACCACCTCAACCAACAAGCCAGGTATACAATTTACTCTGATGTCATTGGCCAAAGTGTAAGAGAGTATGACATCATCTGAAGTCAGATCAAAGTGCCACTAGGAAATGATTCATTTGAAAGTCAAGTTCATTTAACAGATGAATAGTGAGAGATTGAAACTGGGACTAATTATCCTAACAAGCTGGGACATTGAAGACTAGGCATGTAATGACTCTTTGAATCCACGCTTTAGTTCAGACCTCGATTTTTATTGTAATTGAAACGCCAAACACTATTGAGATGCTTTCTGTCCATGAATGCCTCAGACACAGTGTTACTTTCTTCACCTTAAGCCTGCACACAAATAATAACTGATACTTTAATAATACTCTTCCTCGGGGAAATTGTTGTGGACAGGCAGTCCCTTTGAGGCACCAAGGGTTTGGGGTTCAGTGTCTTATCAAGGGACACTTGGCCATGAATCGGGGGGGGATTGTGTTATGTATTGATTTCATTGTCTGTTTCAGAACTGTTAAACCCTTGTAAACAGAAGCTTAGACTTACTGAATATCTAGGAAACTAGTTGTTTTTTTCCTGACAAAACATAAAGAAACATGAAAAGAAGACTGATTCTTCTGACAAAATGCAAAGTGAGATGAGCTCCCAAGTTAATCTGCAATGCAGAATACTACATTCAATTTCACAAACAGAAAGCTGTACAATATTTTTTATTTAATTCATAACTCTTAACACACATAACTCTGATTCCTGCAAGTGTGCAGGAATTAGTGATGCAGACAGACACACACATACACAATGATTTTCCAGTCAAGGATATTGCTAATTGCCAGTTCCAGACAGACATTATTTAAAGCAACAAAATTAAACACAGTGTCTAGCGTGAATCTTTTACACCAGATGCTCTCATAGCTTCTAAACATGTTTTTCTAGATTAGGTGAGTCAGTGCTAAGCCATGAGATTTCACACAGATTTCATGCTTTTGTTGTCCAAGTTAAAGAACATGTCAAGTGTTTCTTACCTCAGGGTTTCATTTTTTTGCCAATTAAAAACAAATAGACGATGCTGGATGAAAATAAAGAAGAGAAGCTAATTGATTTGTGTCACCCGAAACAGTTTTCAAGGAGAAAAACAATCCTGTGCTCATCTGCCAAGGTAACCTGAAGGTAAAAACACATAATAACAATATATTTACATTACCGTGAGCAAAAGCAAGAAAAGCTTTAATGTAGGATTGTGTGACCCTGGTTTGCTAAATCACCACGAGACAGTACTGCTGGAGGGTACATTATGTTTATTTACAGAAAAAGAAAAAGACAAAAGGAGAGGAAATCCAAAGCAGAAGCACCACTTCGAGTAAGACTTCAGTGAGTCACTTCTGATTTGTGCTTTACATGTGTACGTACAACAACAACCCTGCTGGGCAGTTAGTTTTACATCAGACAGACGGAAAATCTTTTCCATACACTCAAGCCTCTTACTGATGTGATATTTAATGTAGGAGTCGAGGATTGAAGATAAAATTGATGCGTCTTGACAAACGTTTCTGTTGCTGGTATACAACAGGTAGAAAACAACAGGGATAAGATACGACTTGTGACCCTTTTGGCATTCCGTATATTACAAATATTACTTTAGTCTATGGAGATATCTGCTCAAAACTTTCCAGTTAAAGACTCCCCACTCTATGCTTTCTTCACTATCAATAACCTAGAGCTGACAGACATTTGCTTGGGTAAGCTCAAAAACAACAAGACTACAACCACACTGAAGACTATAGCCTCAGCTCTTCTTTGTATAGCCTCAAACAGCTGGTGGCAATGTCATGGATATCTGAAGCAAACTTTGCTAAAATCCATTCAGCAGTTGAAACACTGGCTTAGTTGCCACTGTTTCATGGTGCCGACTAAGCCAAGTATTCTTCTCTGGTCTGCAGGCAGGCTTCAGACTGCTTCAATCTGGTGAGGATGTTGGGATATTTATTTTCAAGTCAAATGCTACACAGTGTCAGACCTAACTCCATGCAGCACAGCTTAAATTAGCATTTAAATTTAAAGCTAGTAATGCTAGTAGCCTGTATCAGCCAACAGAGTGTACGCTACAAGTGCGGATACATGAATCATCAGAGCAAATGATTGTGCACGGACACATGGATGAGTGTGTAGGTCTGTGTCCTTTAGCACAGCAGAGATGACAACAGAACAACGTCTCAAAAAATACTGTGCATTTATTTAAAGGTGAAGCTGAGGGGACAAGAGGGATGTGAGTCTGATGGGTCGCACAGGCACTCGTGTGGATTTATTTCCTTGCAGTAACACTCAGACCACAATCCAGTAAACAGTGGTCAAGTGGAAAAATCCAAAGATAAAATATTATAGTTTACTCTCATTTCACCCTGGTGGCCCATACATACTTTGTAAAGACTGTACACTCCCTTGATGGTAATTAAACACTCCAATGCACCAACCCTGCATTCCTCTGTGCGTGAGTGTGTGATGACAGCTCTGGGAATGTTTTCTTCTAACAATTCTTTACAAAGCAGCTTCCTTCAACTTTATTTTTGAACCAGTTTCCCATTTTCCATTACCCTATTGGGGGACCAATGATCTGACACTTCACCCTGAATATCTGTAATGGACACCTTATAGTTGTTCTGCTTTTACTTATAAGGTCCAAATCTAAGACAGATTAGTCAAATTAAGACACGCCACTAAATCTAGATGCTACAGAGAGATGATCTTGTGAGAATAGGCACGAGGCTGAGGCCTCAATCTGTCCTTTTTAATTATCGTCCTGCATCAGTACAGCCATGGTGATATGAGAGAGAAAAACAAGCTTGTATCATCAGCATAATGAGTAATAATAATACTTAAACAAGACAGAATTCTGTCTGTACTGCTTATTCTCTCCTCTCACATCACCTCTTCTTTTCCTTTCCAATCTACAGCTTCATTCCTCTCTTGGCCCCTGTTCTCTCCTCTGCTATCTGACAGCTTGTCCTGTTTTTGAGGACCTGAGCAAATAGTGACAGTGAGGGTGTGAAATTAACACCAGCCACTTGACCAACTCTACTCTCGCCTCTCTTTTTCATATGTTTCTGTCATGTATGACTGCACAGGACAGATTCATTTGTGCATCTGTACCTCATGAAAAAAATCATCTATATAACTATTGATTAATGTAACGTAAAGTATTGTATGGCTGTATTAGTTAGCTGAGTTAGTAAATGTATCAATGTGTGCGTAAAATAAGAAACAATAAAAGAGGAAATGAACTTGCCTATCTTTGGGTGGATAGACAGGTGTAAATACGGAGGATGTTTGTTCATGTTTGCCTCACCACTCAGAGGTGATGGTTAAAAAAAGCAAACGTAAGGTTGTGTTTAATGTGAAGACCATAGTGGTTGGTCTTAAGATGATCCAGAGCTGAGACGCTACTTTCACAATGACACGTTGTGGGAATGGTAGGATATGTCTGATTGCATGGGAGACATGAAGTGACAATCAGTAATCACCATCCACCACAACTGAGTTTCACCTTACTGAATCTCTTTTTTAGGTACGTGTCACGTGACAGCTCGACGAGCTGAGCTCTCGCTGTAGTAGTCAATAAATCAGTCCCACAGTTCGTCTGGCATCATTGTTTGTTACATATTTAGTTATTCACATTTAGTTATTCCTTCTTTTATAAGCTTGATATTTTTGCATCCATGTAGTAGAAACCCGCCACCCACTGGCTGGGAACCACTGATTTAGTCTACGTACCCCTTAGGCATTTTTCAGGAAGCTGGTTGTCATTAGTCAGACTGTTGACATATTGTCATCTCATTCTCTGAAGAAAACCTAAACCCAGAGATCGCTGACTAACAAACTAATGTCGTGTGGTGATACAGGCACAAACCCGTTATGTGTGATGATAGAAAGTAATCCGGGAAATGCTGGAATCATCTAGGTGAGATATAAGTCAGCTTTAATAAAAATAAAAGCGTCAGAAAAGTCAATTGCAGATGTGATGATGTAGAGTTTGCTCTGCTGGAATAGAATCAGCTGCTGATATTCTTGAATAAAGTTCCAGCTATGGTTGGTAAACAATAAGACAAAAAGTTTCCCGCCCCAGTGACAGATCTTCATATATTCCTGAAGTGCCTCTTTTTATGGTTTGTTGAGTAGCAAATCACACTAACATCAGACACAACGCTGCTCGACTGCCAACCATCTCTGCAGCTTTGTTTTAAAATATATTCCTCACATCCATCATTACCAAACCTTCCATTTCCTACCAGAACGCGTTCTCTCTGCATTCCCTCACCCTGCTGATTCTTGTCTCTTTTTCTCCCCTCATATAATCTTACCCTCTCCCATCTGCTGTCTCACTAGCTCTTACTCTCCTGAGGCCTGGGTGTATGTGTATGTGAGAAACTCATCTATCTAGGATGGGGTATCCATTATGCTTTGGTGAGTTTGGATAGATAAGGGGATATCGCTCTTTCTTCCTCACTGACCTCTTTCTTTTTTTCTTTTTCCATTTCCTTGTAACCCACCTCCAGATTTTCTCCCCCCTTTTCCCATCTCTTAGTCATGGTTGAAGGGGACAGAGGGGAAAGGAGAGGAGAAGGACTGAAAGGGAAGGAGGTGGAAAGATAGGGAAAAGGGGGAAAAGGAGAAGGAAAGATAAGACAGGAATCACAGAAGGAAGAAAAGGAAAGCAGGTAAGAGAAGAGGAGAAAGGAAGTGGGAGAAAGGGAAGACACAAAGGAGGAGACAAGGAAATGAAAAGACAGGAGAGGAAAGGAAGAAGAGATCTCTAATCTGTCCTTCCCCTGGCTTTAATCATGTGGTTTAGATCAGACTGTGTTTCAATAGCTGTACACACACACACACACATCGATATGCACACACTCACCTAAGCCGCTGTCACCATGGCAACGGCACACCTCTAGCGCCCTCGTAATCAACTTTGAAAATAGGAATAGAAGCAATGTGTTGGCACGCACCAAATACACACACCGCAAATAAACACACACAAACACTGAAATGTAATTAGAATTAAATTCCAAACAAGTGATTCCACGCCCGCGGGGAAGCGAGTAAGCGAGTAACCGAGTTACGGGACAACAAGAGCACCAGACAATCAGGCAGCGAAAAGAAAAAGAGACATGAGAAAGTGCATTTTAGGAAAATACTATTATCTTAAAATAATTCCAAAAAGCAGCGTGAAGAATCACAACAAAAAACAGCTACCTGGGAAACATAAAATGTGCAACACAGTCCTGCCCGGGGGTTTTTCTTTATCCTAGCTGCACCAACCTGGCTCTCCAGAGAGAAGAGTCGTGGTGGGAATAACCTTTGTGTGCCTGAATTGCAGGCATAAAAGGAAATGCCTCGAAAATTGTCTTTGACTCTACAATGCGAACAGAAAACAGCCCTAGATGAAAAGAGGTGGAAAAAAAGACCCACACACACACACACACAGAGAAAATGAATCCTCTTCCTCCTGTTCATTCAGGAGGAAATAAATGAAAAGAAAACAGAGGGAGGAGGAGGAAATGAAGGAAGAGAGGAAGTGTAGTGCATTTCTATGCTCATCTCTGTAACTTCTTCACCCCGCTCAGGATGTCACGGAACAAGATTAAAAGTGTGAGAAAGAGGTGGACATTATCCCACTTCTTTTTTCCTTCTTTTTTTTTTTGGTGATAGCTTTTCCATTAGGTGGCTATTTTCAAAGCAATGCTACATTTTAGGCTTCAGTTATTAAAGAGGCAGAGTGGGTTCTAAGAGCACCTTTGTATGAATAAGGTCAGCACATGCTCATTCCACAATATTACATTTCTTCTGCTTTAATTATTATTTGCTAGACTGACCTGTGTGTTTAGGGGTTTGGATCTTCTGCATGATCCACTCAACAGGTCCCCCACCCTTAACACCCATATATGACAGATATGTCATAACACCAAAACGTATGGAAGCAGATGTCAAACCTTTTGGCATCAGGCGTCAAAATAGCAGCTGTCCTATCATATAACGTCACCAAAATGGTGTTATATGCTAGACTACAAGTCTGCAAACAAAGTGATTTGGTTAGGGTTAAGTCATCTGGGTTAGGTTTAGGCACTACATATAAATTGTTAGGGTGGGTAAACAGGTTGAATATTTGCCTTAAAAAATACTGGTTCCTTAACCTCAAATGACATTGATCTTGTGAGAAACACGTCATTCGTTTATGACATGACTGGTTATAATAACTGCAACAGATGGATGAACTTGAGCTTCAGTCTTCTGTGTTTTGTTGTGCCAAGTATCTACCCTGACCTCTTCCTGTCAAGCTTAGAAGGGTCACAGAGTTCTAAATACTAGGTGGTCATGTAATGCTCACTACAGCTGCTAGATGTCATCAAATGGTCGCTTTTGTGGTGGTACAAACGACCTATAAAAACAGTCAGTGGATCCACTTCACACGTTCTGCCTGACAGTTTTCTGTAACCCTTTCCAGCCTGGTGAACATCAAGAGCTCTTCTTCTACGGTCTCCACAAATCTCCTCTGTTCAAGTCATAACAAACCTGTTTTATCAAATTCAGATTTATTTCTCATTTGTCTCATTGGGTTTCCTTTGTCTAGTTGTAGGACTTCATACTGATCACATATTTTATTGACACATATCTAACCCTAGATATGTAGACAATTTTAGACACATACTAGCTTCACATGAGAGGCAAATCCATGATTGAGGGAGACATGATTAGTTACAAACAGAGAGGAATAACTGCTGTGGAAAACCAAATACAGAAATTACAGATAAAAAGTAGGGAAAATGCCTGGAGCGCCCTGGTGGTTACAGTGCACACCACATAACCAAAATGTCCTCAGTTCAAGCTAAGCTGGCGACATTTCTCTAGTCATGCCCACTCTCTCTTACCACATTTCCTGTCTGTCTCATCACTGCTATTAAATAAAGGCTAAAATGCCAATAAAAGGTTGAGAAAATGCCTTTAGAAAAGAGCACTGGTGATTGATATGGATCAAAAATTCAAGTTACACTGACTTTTTACATGACATTTTGGTGGAAGCTGGAGTTCGGGATTTTTAAACTTGAACTTAAAAACTACAAAAGTTTCTAGTACCAAGAACTGTAGATGATGTATAATTTGTACAGTCTGTCCCCTGAAAGGTGTGACGTAGTGGAGCTTCTGCGTTTGGTCTCACCAGATACCTCACTGAGTTTTCAGAGAACTGGGGTTACCCTAGTAACCAAACATTCATGGAACAGGGTAACCTGGATGTACATGAGTGTAGCTGAGTTAATGTTGACAGTCCCACACCAGTCTGATGGAGTGTACCATGCTGCTGTAAAGGGTACCATACATATGGTACCCAGAAGACCTTATTTCACTTTGGCTCTATGTACCCACATTAAAATCTGTATCCACCAGCTTCATTACCTCTGGCTAAAACTTCACCTGCCTAAATGTGCCATGTTCTGCTGTTTACAGCCTACCGAGAGATCGATCAGACCGCCAAACTCTAAGTCACCAGCTGGTCTGTGTTAACAATCTGTGTGGAATTCTGGACCACACAATCATCCTGCCTGCAACCACAACAGCAAGCTGCCGTAGGTGCTGTTTGCAATATATTATCCTGAAGGTGTTCCAAAGTTTTCTATCTAGAAATGGCAGGTTTTTCTATTCCAACCTCCAAAGAGTTCAGAGTCCAGTTAGATAATCTGGCCGTGTATACATTGAACAGAGGATATACTGCAGTGAACAGGGTTGATAACAGAAAGCAAGCAGGAAGTTGTCTTACCTTAGCCAACTGTGAGTTTACCCATTTTGTGAAAGTCTTCTTCTGAACGTCTTCTCTTTCATCTACCAAAAGCAAGAACACAGAGTCAGTCAGGAAAAAGAAGCTGTACACACAGATCTGTGTTTGTGTATGTGTGTGTTTTTGATAGTACGGGTCATGTCAGACGTAAAGGAAGAGCTTAAAAGGGAGTACACGCACACTTTCAGAAACCCACCATGAACCATCTCTCGGACTGGCTGATTGACAGTTTAAGCATGTACAACTGTGCCTCTTTGGATATCTGTGTTCACACACGCACGCATACACACACATAAAAACGCAAGCGGCGCTCAGCATGATAAGAGGCTCCTCTAATCTTGCTCAGGGCTAATTGCCACTTACAGGCCTTCACCACCTGGCTGTCGCCGCCACATGACAAACTGGAGTGAGTTGGCACAATTTTCACCGGTCCACATTAAAGTGGAAGAAAAAAAAAAGGAGCATATGTAGTGTCGTTCCGAAAAAGTGACTCAGTGACCCAGAAACTAGAGTTTGCCTCTGTATTCCTGAATGTGTTTTAATTTGGTTCTGTCAATCATTTCGCGAGAGTAGGTGTTATTACTTTTTATCCAAGTCTCATTTTGGAATTAACCCCGTTTGTTGAACAATTTGCTGCGTTACATAATTACCTAATAAGACACTTTAAAGTTCACAGAATGTACCAGAAACTTTTTGTCATAGAAAAACTAATTCTCTAGCCTCAGCTGTACTCTGAAAGATTTCCTCACCATGGTTATTACAGCCTTGAAGAGCTGCTAGACTGGCTGTAGAAACACATCTGTCAAGTATAGTTAAAAAAATCTAATGATCAAATCATAAAACAAAAACTTCAAATGACTAGGACCACATAAACAAGCACATTTTGCACATCTTGTCCTCTATGTCATACAAAGTTCAGATCCACTGAGATACTGAATGATGCTCATGTCTCTGAACAAATGATACATGCTTTTCATTTGCAGCACAACAACACATCGTGGCCTCTGACGTCTATTACAATATGATCACTTACTGTATAACAACACCTCTTCTCCGCCTCTCTCATTCAACCGGAAAATGGGTCACTTCCCATTACTATGGCTAATAAATTACACTCTCATCCTGTAAAAAGAACATCAGGTTAAATATTGTACCAGCCCAGTTAACAGTACTCTTTCACTCTGTGTGTGTGTTGACACCGAACAGGCATTGACTAATGGAGCTGATAATGAAATTTCTCCTTTAATTAAAAGGTCCCACGTTGAACTGTGCATTGTAGTGAGACGGTGGACACACACAAACACAAAAGTATAAAAAAGTATATCACACACACATACTGTATGTAGTGTGAGATAATAGCAGGCTGAGCGGTGAAGCATGAATGAAATGGGAACACGTAGCAATCTCATCTAAAGCAGGTGATCCATCCACATCTGTGTACTGTCCGTGTGTGAGAATGTGTGTGTGTGTGTGAGTTAATGTTTCCTATGCTCGATCTTGATTTAGATCTTCCTGCATTGATGCCTGTGACAGTGTAATGCTCTTCTAGATGAGTTAAATGAGGTGTTTCCAGATGTGTGTGTATTATTTTTGTGTGCAGGAAAAATTTTTGGCAATTTTTTACAAATGAACCATCGTTTACATGGCTTAATGATTTAATGATATTTAATCATATTATACAATTATAGATAATGTTATAAACATTTGAAACCTAGCCTTGAATCATCATTCAAACATTATGATAATGATGAATAGAGGGTGACTCTATTTTAAATTTAAAAAGATTTTTTTTTATTTTAAATAAAAAAATTTGAAGTAGTTTGACATTTGAATTTAATAAAAATCAACAAATCCATTGCCATATAAGCACATGTCAACAAATTCCTTCATTGCTAATACCATTGCATGACACACAAGATGATGCTCCACTCTGTGCAACCATGTGGACAATTTCTGTGGTTCCAGAAAGTGAGTGACTGTTTAGTGTTGTGGATCCTACCATGTCATTTTCATAAGGCAGGATTATCAGGTTATTGCTTAATTTAAAACATATCAATATTTTAAGCTTGTAAACAAATAAACAAATTGTAAATTTTTTGTTTCACATCAAGTGTTGGGTGTTACATCCAATAATGACTAGTATAAGAGATAAGAGACAATTTTTATTTCAGTAATAATATTACAATTACTCTTTCTATTATTGAATCAATTATGTTAACATTTGATTAGCTAGTTGGAACAGGTAGACGTGGCTGGAGGATGTTAGCCTCCACCAAAGACCAGAAATGCGCCTTCTCATTATTCCAACATTATTTAAATGTATTTTTGTTGCGGGTTCTTAGCTGGCCTGCTAACACTAGCCACCGGCACATCCACATTCAGGAATCACTTAGTTTAGTTTGCTTAGTATTGAAAACAGAGTGAACTGAACGACACAATACTGGACAGACTGTGTGAGAATTAGCAGTGAGGACAGGAAGCAGTCAGAGACTAAAGGAGACAGAGCAATAATCAATGGTCCATTTAAACAGTTGTTCTGCTACTGAAACCTGCAGCAGCTTCACTCACACACAGAGATATGCATGGACACACACAGGCATACTCATGATGCATACACACAGCCACATGCATCTCATTAATACGTGTAGCTTGCGCTTTCTTTGGGGACAGAAGGAAAAGGAAAGAGGAGGAAAGAAGAGGAGAGATCAAGTGGAGGTGTGGTGAAAAAAAGGATGGAAGTAAATGCAATCCCAGGAGGAGAAAACAGAAAACAGATTGAATAAGGCTTGAAACAAAAGGGAAAAGAGAGGACCTGAAATGACTGGAGAAAAAGTGGTGAAAACAAACAGAAAGGACCGAGAGAAGAATGTCGAAAGATATATGAAGATGGTTTAGATAGAGATAAAGGCAGAAACCTGGAGCACAGAAAGTCAAAGACGATCATAAAGCAGCTTGTGAGATAATAACAAAGCATTAACCACTGAACCAGGCAGGGTTAAAACTAGCTTCATCACCTTCTTATTGTCTTTCTGCTCAGCCGCTTTGATCAACCATAACATTGAAATCACAATGGATATTAGCATAGAAACCATGGTCAGTCATTCCCAGTGTCCTCAACAATGTTGGTAAAAGCGAGAGAAAGGCTATATTACTTTGTGCAATATGGGGCAGGGGAAGATGCAAACAATATTGTCTGTCTGTTTAGTTTCATGTCACAGAGAAGAATCTTTCCAGAGTAGTTTTTGCCACAGGTAAAATATTCTTCCAGTGATATTTAAACAAGCTCAGTGCGGCTTATAAAGGATTTTTTTGACAGCAGCCTTGTAAGAAATTGGAAGTGGAAGTGCTCAAACTGAGCAAAGATTTCTGACGTGACCCTGTATCAAACTGCATGACAACCAGTGTGGTAGAATTCTGAAATCAGCGGGGGCGACCAGGTTAGGCCTAAAATTGGGCTAAATACATGAAGTGTCTCCTAATGATTCTGCAGGTAATGAGCCTCATGAGGTGGTGGAAAACATAAAAAAGGTATTTTGGTGAAGGGTAAGTTAATAATAAATATCCATTCGTTTCAACAACAAACAGATAGCACATTAAAAATGCTGTATTGCACCAAATATGCACTCTACACATCTCATTTCTTAAGGTGAACACAATCACCAACAGTGTTCATTTCATCCAGGAAACATATGATGACAATGATAAAATATGATGACTGTTTCAAGCTCTTTATGTAATGAATTTTGCTTGACTTCCTTGCAAAATGTTTAAACTCGCAGTTGTATATTTTTCAATTTGTGTTTTAGCGCCCTGTAGTTTTGACGGTGACGTAACACCTCAGACCTTCTGACTAAAACGAATCAAAGATAGGTGCCAGAATGAACGCTGATCACTTTCACTTGTTAATGAGCTAAACACCACTTTAAAAACATGTAAAAAGCTTGTTATTGTAAGTGCACTGTATGTCTATAGCTCATCAAATCTATTGTATCTCATCACAGACTGGTCACCTGCACACACAGTGAGTCACTGAATCCTCTCAGTTTATCAGTGGAGCTGCTGTGTGGACGCATCTTGAATGAACTCTTAGTAGCAGTATTTAGGGGGGACTCCTGGTAGTGGCCCCAGGAGATTTTATAATGGCAATAAACGAGAGTCCTATCTGTAACGAGAGTAGCAGGATGATGCTGAGCACATGGGACAGCTTCAGGGTCAGCACTCTGGACAGCTCCTGTGACAAGCACTGGAGTAAATAAAACTCATCAAGTAAAACTGGTTTGAAGGTCAACATTTTCCACTGGCATTCAAAAGTGTGTTTCACCGTTTTCAATGAACAGTAGCCAGCAGATGACTACTATTACTTAATGGTGTTCATGTGAGAAAAGCATGAATTACCAATAAATAAACAACTAGTACCTACTGGGCTTCATACTTTGTAGAACAAAACTCCACTGATCTCCAACTGTATCGTACTCTGTTCCCTGGAGAAAGTACGTTCGAACAGCTCCTGATGAGAACGAAGCCGCACTGGCAACAGGGCGTGCAGTTAACTAGACAGTCAAACAGCGGGAGACGGCCACGCAGACCTACAGCACACTACAGCAACGCCCGCCAAGCCTCAGCACTTGGCAAATAACAGAAAGAGATAAAAAGGGGACGGAGGAAGAATCGGATCACGGAACCGCATGCACCCAGAACAAACGTAACAGCATAAAAGAAGCTGACTAGATGATAGGAGTTCGATCCAAAATGGGCCATTGTTTCAACATATCAGTTTTTTGGCTAATGAAGGCGAGGGAAAGTGGAAGATTGGTTTGATCAGCTATGGAGTCTGTCAGAAGATGGGAAAACCATTTGGGAAGGGAGTCTTAACTACAACTCATAAAATATGGATGCAGTAGCATAAATAACAGGTGATACACAGAGGAGAAACACATAAACTAAATAAACTACACCTAGAATCCTCACTGTTATGCATTAAAAATAAATCAACTGATTAAAGTTTTAAAGATTGATCCTGTCTCCCTTAATGGCTTTTACTTTCAAAGTGGCAAAGGACAAATAGAGCGCTCTGAAATAGCTAAATACATTTTCAACTTGCATTTTAGGGTTTCAACAGATGCTCCTTTGTAGTGTGGCCTACCAAAAAAACAAGCTTACGGGCTTGGCTCATCAAAAATGCAAACAGCCACATAATGAGTTCAGATTGAGAAAAAAACAAGAAAGAAGGCAAGAATGCAGAGTTCTTTAAATAATCATGTATTATTAGCAAAGCAAGTAGCCAGATACGATTAGTGCTGGATAAAAAGCAAGGGCACAGCAAAGGTAATGGTTTGCTTATATTTTTATCAGTTTGTTAGACAGAAATGAGAGCATTAGAGAGGTGCAGCGTGTCTCTAACCACCCCCGTTGACACAGAGGTGTATGTAACTGCTGTACAGTGTTTGACCCACTGCAGCATCAGCATGTTTAAAAAATTGACCTCGAGCAGGGACTCAAGAAATTAGGAATTCAGAGAGGAAGTACACAGCCCATACTAGTGTTTATGACTGTGTGGTTTGCGATAAAGTACTGAAAGTACCTGCACTAGGTATGTCCTAGTTATAGACTGTTCACCTGTTGACTGCAATAAGTCTGCAGCTACAGCAAGGGGTAAGACAGCTTTCCTGCAGGACAAGACAAGACTTATACTTTAATACTGTCAGTATTACACACCAACTCCTGAAACACAACATATCCCATTTTAAAAAACATTACAATCATTGAAGCATCTTGTGCATTAGTGCATGGTTACAGCCAATACCCTTCTATACATGACCTTCCCCAACTGCCACTGGGCTTGGGACCAGCACTGGCTTACTGTTTGCAGGCAGTGGAGCTCTATGTGACCACTAATCAGAATGACTAAAACAATGACACGTGCAACAACATTTATTTCTACTACTACACTATTAAGCTGAAGGTACATTAAAGTTGTACAACAGTGACAATTTAACTATTAATCTCCATATATTTGCTGTAATTTCTCCCACATCCAATGTGATCCTCTACTGCTGTGCAAATCAACTTGGCATTCGTTATCTCTCAGCCTGCACACACTGTATTAAACATTTGATTTATGTAAACCTTTGTCATTAGAAGAAATCACCCAGTACTCAAGCACACTGTTAATAAATGTTCTCCATCATGTCTGAATGTAAGAGGTTATAGGTTATGTTTATGGATCAGCTGCAAACATAGTAACCTTTCCTTAGTAGTTGCAGTCAAGATTACACTTAAATGAAATGATAATTAACTTAATCCGCCACTAAATGTCATTTACTGTATATGTCATATATGTGCCGGGAGATTATGCAGAACCTGAACTCATCATCTTAAAGAATATTACTAATATATGGGCACTTTGAGTCATTATTGTGTCATTGATAGTAACTGATCTGTGAGTCCAGTCTCTATAGGCCTCTCACCATCCTAATAGAGCTCAGTGAAGCCATGAGCAAGGAAGCCCCATGAGGGCAAACAAGTGATCCGTCTCCATGGTTGGCGTGGCCCAGCGAAACAGCCACGTTTGTCGCTGTTTTGGCACCGGCTGCCTAGCAACGGTCACGGCCATTAGCCACGGAAGGAATCTGAGACCAAATCCAATCAGATCAGGTCATTACTGAGAGATGAGACGAAGAGGAAGTGATGGAGAGAGGGAAGATGAGGAGCACAAGAGTGAAGAAGTGGAAAAAGCGGAAAAACGGAGCAGCGGTGGACGATAGAAGGAAAGAGGAAGAGGTGGAGATAGTAAGAGAAAAGTGGGAAAGTAAAAAATAAAGAGAGGGAACCAAAAGGAGAAGTGACAGCAGGAGAGGGAGAGAGGAAAAGACGATTGGTAAGTGAGAGGCATGGATGACAAGCTTATGTCAGTCTCAATGTCAATTAGCACCATGCACACACACTCAGAGTCAGACTAATGGTTAGTGCTACACACACCATTAATGCTCACCTAATCTAGTGAGCCCTCTCTCTCTCTGAAACACACACATTTCAAACACACAGACACACAATATCATACACTAATCTTTTTGGAATGTGGTAGCTACATTCCGAGACACCTAAAAAGAGAGATCTGTGTTTGTGTGTGTAGATGTGTGTTACATTTCAAACTAAATCTGCCATGCATACACTTCAGCCTTGTCTCTTCAGCTAGAGAGGCGCAGATGGACCAAACCGCTACTAAACCGTTTGTGTGTCAGTGTGTTAAGCTCACATGCGTTAAGCTCACATGTGTGTGTGTGTGTGTGTGAGTCTGCAGCTGTCCACGAAAAAATACATTTACAAGCTTCAGCCAGAGAGTGGGAGAATCTCACTGTTCTCAGTGCTGCCTCTTGTGGCCAGAGGCTACACAACAGAAACACCAATTAAAAAAAAACTCTGGGCCACCTTGAGGATGAACTATTGAGATTTTGGGTCAAATATCAAAAGTCATAGTCACTATAACCTCACATCTGTTCCATTTGTGTGAACACAATGTCTTAGGACCGCCTTGAGAGCATTTCAAAAAAAAAAAAAAAAAAACAATGTCAAGGTCTAATTTTCATCATTAAATCTAACTCAAGAATCCACTTGGAGCTATATAGTCAGATAGACTATATGTCATCTATATACTCTAGATGACATAGCATTAACCCCAAATAGTATCATGAGTTATTTATTTTTTTATATCATTTATAATCCTTCTTGTCACATAATCACTTAATGATCACGCTCCATCATATCTTAAAGACCTCATAGTACCATATTTTCTTAGCAGAGCACTTCATTCTCAGAGTGCTGGTCTACTTGTGGTTCCTAGCGTTTCCAAATGTAGAATGGGAGGCAGGACCTTTAGCTATCAAGCATCTCTCCTGTAGAATCAGCTCTCACTTCAGGTTTTGGAGGCACATACTCTCTCTACTTTTAAGACTAGGCTTTTAGGCAGATGGCCGCCAACCCTAAGCATGGTTCTGAAGGAAGTTTATTCTGTTAAAGGAATGTTTTTCCTCCCCACTGTCACCTAGAGCTGCTCAAGTGGGATTTGTTGGGTTTTTTATATAATTCATAGTTGTACTGCTATATTCTTTAAGGTCTTAAAACTTGCATTTTAAAGTGTCTCGAGATAACTTTTGTTGTGATACACTACTGTGATGCACTACAGTATATAAAAGAACTGAATTGAATTGGAAATATCAAACAAACAACTTGTAACTTATAAACTGCAATTTAACTGGTGAGGAGAAGCATACGACTGCAATACATTAATTCTATTTTTTATTACTTTACATCTGCCTAAGTTGGATTGGAGTTTGATGGCATGACTCTAAACCAAGCACTTAAGACACTCTTTGAATCCAAAACCTTTGAATCCTTTATCAAATCTATTTAGTTTTAGTCTAAGCATTTGCAGGGTAATGCATTTGATAGTAAACCACAACTCAAAGATCTGTAATCACCTTTTGATGGTTTAGATGCCAGAAACTACTCTGAGTGGCAGTCTGACTAATGTTCACAACCTGAAAATGTGCACAAGCAGCATTACCAGCACTCGCCCACTTTTGGATCAAGCTTGGGCAGAAAAAGAGATGAAGAAAGACAAAATGTGCAGCAAGACTAAATAAGATGGAAGAAGAGTTGAGCGAAGGAAAAGAGCTAGAAAATGTACTGGAAATGGGAAGAGAAAACAGAGAAAGAACAATAACAAAGTAAGGGAAAGGTGGTAATAAATGAGTGTGAGATTGGTGAAATACACAGCATGTGCTTGAGAGAGGGAAAGATGAATGAAGACTAATTTCCCTTGGCTGGTGAAACCCTGTTATACTGTACATCCACACCCACACAGATGGAAACATATGGCATTGTGTGAGTGTGTGAGTGAGAAACAATAAAGAGTGTGTGGGAAGAGGCGTGATGACTAACTGCATCAAACCATAGTGTGAATATAAAGATGGACATTGTGGCATCACCTATTTGTTTGCACTAGAGTCAGTTTGAAGCCATCTGTGCCATCTTCTCTGCTTGAAGCCAGGAATTTCTGTTTAGTCGCAGTATGTTGGACCAAACAATAGCCATGAAGTGTCAATCCCATTTGTCCATCAACGCCCATGCTTTAAATGCTTTAAAATGCAATAAAGCCCACTATAAGTCAAGCAAAATATTTTCAGAGCCAGCATCTAACAGTCATCAGTGGCACTGCACTATAAAATACAAGCATCGACTTCAGCCTCCACTCACGGTAGCTGGTGCTTTTGTCAAACACAAAGAAGGGTGTGTGACCAGAAGCCACAGTTTGGGAACAAAATGTGACTCAAGAGCAGCAACATCTGATTTTATTGCTATTAAGGTGGAAATGATGTCAACAAGCTGGCACACACATGCACAGCAGTGAGAATATAAAGCTGCTGTGGAACCTAACTGAAAGAGTAAATACACTCTGTACATCACTCATAAATCCAGGTCAGGCAAAATACATCGGAACTGTAAGTACCCACTGAAGGGCAGTAAAAAACTATTAATTCCTCACAGAACAATTAAAATGAGCAAAGAAACAGCTATACACGAACTCTTTTGTTGCTTCTGTTTATTCATCAGCATTTGGAATAAGGGAATGAACTTTACCATTAACTATCTATGGGACAGGGCAGGTTTATACAGCACATACAGTATGATGCTGCTTCTGTTTTTCTAATCACATTTAGTCTCAGTCTCAGGGCCCTTGCTAACCATGTCATAATTGGGCTAACAATTAATAAAAAACATGCAATGGCTCGGTAACACCTTAATTTTTAATGTTAAACAAACATGCATTATATATTATATGCCATATACAGTAATATACAATTTTTTCAACTGAGCACAATCATAACATGAACACAATGTGCACCTCTCTTAAAACACGTCTTTCACATTAAATATGTGATTTACTGCTCATAATATATAGTAGTTATATGACTACAATTTTTTATTCTGCAGCACTTTTAAATTCATTCAGCTTTTAAACAGCTGTCCATACATAAAGCTATTTAAGCCCATTTCTGCTGTCCCATTGTGTGCTTACTTTGTGTGTGCATGTGTGTGTATCTGCCACACGGTGCAGCTCCCTTCTGTTCCAGATTACCCCTGTGTGCTCCTTTGCCAGGTAAGGATTAACCTCACTACAAACCCAGATTATGCGCACACATACATACACACAACGCAGACACAGGAAGCAGTGAGGCAGAAAAGCTAACACACGCACATACTGCAAAGAGAGACACAGGGTAGAAAATGTGCAGCAGAAAGATACACAGAAAGAAAGACAGTAAGCAAGACAAATACGGAGACACACACAAAAAGCACACACTAACGTCTCTTCTGTCACATAGTGTCATGATAATTCCTTTAGACAGATTACAGAGGCCGTTTCTCTGCCATAAATGATTTTCTACTTCCCCACTGCGCCCCTTGCCCATCTCCCATCTCTTTCTCATACCAATTTATGTCTTCGTAAAAGCAGACTTTCTTGTAATTACCTCTTCTATAAAGAAAAGTAATCTTTCTTCCTGCTGTGTTTTATTAGACAGGAAGCCTTAGAGGGCTTCTATGTACTCCGTCTCTTTTTCCGCCGAGTCTTTGGAAACACTAAACACAAGCAAAGTTTGAAAGGCAAGATACAAACGCAAACATAAATGTACCAAAAACAAATACACACAATCACAAACATCACCTCATTCCCCAGTCAGACTGAAGCATCAGCCACCCAGGTTGCGGATGTCTTCTGAGGGCCCTTGGGACATCGAGACCATGTCAGCTTTCAATTCAAATTCAACATATTAAAACTCTTGGAGCTGGGAGCTCTGATTGTGCTCTACCTCCAGTTTCGTTTCACTGCAGCTGTCTGAATCTGCCTGCCAGTCTACTCACTCCGTGGGCACTTTCAATCGTGCTCTTCTCTCTCAACTCATTTTCATCATCTGAGAGTGGCTCTCTGTATTTTCTCATCCCTGTAATTGGAAAACTGTGCAGATCTGCTTTGGATGGGGATTACTGGTTCTGGCATCAGATTTCAGGCCACAAAAAACTAGATATAATATCAGAAAATTGCCCAAATCTAAAAAATGATTTGTGTTAACACGAAAAAGTCAATGGCACATTCTGGGATGCACAACATTCATTAAGTTACATGTAGGTTCCTGTATGTGCTATGTATTCCCATAATCCTCTGTGCACAGCTTTGCACAGACGTGTTCAGACATGTAAAATGCACAACCATGACCTCAAGCGTAATAGAGTACTGGCCTAATTGGCTTCTTTCTCCATCTCCAGTGGCTAGCAATAACTTTCTATTAACCTTCACTTCTGCAACAACTGTATATTATTTACTGCCTGGGCCAAAAAAATGTTAATGGATGTTCACAAGTGCTGGCTTTAAGAAGCAGCTAAGAAATGACCAGTAGCTGAACGCGTAAGATCAGACTCAAACATGGTGGCATCAAGAACACAACTATGAATGGAAATACACCCAAAGACTAAATTATCACTAAGAGCAGGTGCCAGGCCAGACACATTCAGTAGTACTTACAATCAGAGTAATAAAATAGAGTGTTGAGACACAGTTGCATTTGTGGAACAAAAAGCCCAGTTAAAGCAGTTTAAAAGTGCCTCCGCTTCAGTGGGTAAGTCTGGAATAAATGCCTCCTGATATTTGTTTGGGAGACTAAGAGAAATAGTAATCCAATTACTAAAAGAAGTGCCATGTCTTCAAATTGTGTTTACAAGACTGGAGGAAATTACAGGTGCAATCTGATTTGTGGAGACACTTCAGAGACATCATTTCCAACTGCACAGCTGTTAAATTACAACTGAACAGGATGGCATGGGGGATATGTCATCCAGTCCAGGTTTAGAATGAATGTTAAGGCCAAGCAGGAAGATGCTTTTTGCAGGAGAGTTACACTGAACAACAATGGCCACATTACATCGTTGGTATCATTAAAATACTTTGACTAGCCGTCAACAGTGGTGACAGATGAACTGAAAAGTAAATGAACTGTGAAACATGTGAGTACAAGCTGATCTTAAAACAGGCTGAACTCCTGATTGCTCATCTTCTGTTGTAAACCAGCATAAGCTGCAGCGTTTTACTCCATCAGCTGCTCAAGCTTTGCAGCAGCCGAGTACATGCAAACATGCACAGACTGAAGATGTTATTTTGAAGGGATTTCAGTTAGAGTTGGGGATAATCACTACTTCTCAATAAAACACTGGGCACACTTGAGCTGTGTGCAGCATGAAGTGCTGATGGTGGATCTCTGAGATGAAAACACTTACTGCTGTGTAGTAACAGTCAAGAAACAGCGCTGTACTGAGATAAACAGAAAGATCAGCTAACGTGGTCAAATGTATGTGTGAATTGTGGATCAATGCTGTGTTTGCATTAACAGATTTAAAGTAGATTTAAATGCATACTGATAGAGTATCAATAGCTACATTGAAAATGAATGCAAATGCACCATAAACACTGCTAGGAATTTAGCAGGGCATCATATAGTTTCTCTGCTGAGAGACTTTTACAACAGCCATAGTATGAAAGAAGCTGCAGGTCAACAAGTCAGAAGCAATGAGAGCTTGTTGAAATGAAGAAAGCATATTTCTGTTCGATTATAAAGACAGCAAGGGATGACAAGCCCCCCCTTATAACAACATAATCCTGAACAAACATTGCTCAGTTAAACAGTACCTCAGAACACTTATCAGACCTGAAGGGGCCTTGGGGAATGGGAAGGGTTCATGGATATTACATATGCTGTGTTATGCTAGTGTGCGTTACACATTCCCTTTATTTGTTTTCTGTCTCTCGTTCTTTTCTTGATCATTTTCTCTTTTTTTTCTCTGCCTCTTCTCCTGCTAACCATTCCCCAGAGGGGTTAGCCAAAGGTCCAATTTGCTTCGTGATTTTCACTTCTCCAGTCCCTAATTGGCTTGAGGGGATCTGAAAGGGATTTGCGAAGGGGCGGAGCAGGCCTCTGTGTAAAAGTGGACACAAATTATGAGCAAGAACTGAATTAATAAAGCCTCCAGTCTGTAACTGCAGCATGACGTCCTGTCACCCCATTACTGGTTTTGTTTACACTTTGCTTTATTGGATTTAAGACTTTTGACCTCAGGGAAAGTTATGGTATTAACCCACTCCCACGAAATGTGTTGTTCAGGCCTTGGGCCAAGAAACAATTGATTACATTTAGGTGGTGGTCTTAAACCTGAATATGCCTGGGGTTATCAATTTAACCTAAACCTTTAGCCGAAGCAATGCAAATCAATGTCAACCAATGTCTTTGGGGCATAACCCTAAAGTTGGAAAACTGACACTAACCCAACTATGAAATTCTGCATTTTCTCTTACCTCACAAGTTAGTGTGAATTAATTCTAGGATGCACCCACTGAAACAATGTATGCTCATGTAGCGCAATGGTATATGTATAAACCATCAAGCCACCACCCACTTGTGCAATGTGGGAGTTAAAACAAGCCCTCAGTCCTGAAAGTTAGAGGAACACTGTAAACACTAGCAGGACCCACATTTAATGAAAGATCACAAAGTTAGTGGCTAAAGTTAGTGGCTCCTTAACTGTCCTGTTTTTATGTTCATTTCATGTCTCATTTATCTCAGCTCTTGTGGGTTTGCCGTAGAGTACAAGATTGAGGTCACGTGTTTATTGAGGCTTTATTTTACAACTACAGCCTTGGTGCCTTCATGTTTAATCTGTCCTGTCTGTCTTTACAGTCAATGTGATTACATGGTAACATTTTAAGAGTTTGAAAATAAGATGAACTATTTCATAAAGTTGGCATTACTGTCAGGCGCCATGTTTACATGTTTCATCCAAATCACGTGTGTCTGTGATAACTCAAGAAATTAAGAGCCACGGATCACAAACTAATCCATAGCTCTGCTCCAGCTCTTCAGAATCTCTCTCGCATCAAGACAAAAATGGGTCCCAGTGCCCATTAAGCTGTTTGCAAAGGCGTTCACGAACTCCTGCTGGCAATATGAACAAGATTCAAATAGGCATAAAACACCAAACAGTGAAAGATTGTGACCCCTTTGGCTTTTTTACATCAAGGAGTAGAAGAAAAATAAAATACTGTAATACAAATTATGTATGGGGAGTTTTGCTGGTGACTGAGACTCAGCTGTGCTATGTCATGGCCTCGACTTGAAGGTTTTGATTACAGCTCTGTCTCAGACGTTCATATGACCTCACAGGCAGTGATTAATTGATAAATATCATCTTTTGTAGGTGAATGATGATGAACTTTAAAATCAGAGGGCACATGGAGTGTGCAGCGATTTGATTAATGTGGCCCAATCTGTTTTGGTTTTTCTCAGGATGCTTGACTGTGTGCCTTATCAGCAGCATTTATAAAACTCTTTATGTTTCTCACATTTTCCTGAGATGGATGAACTCTGTGGGTCTCATCGTCATATATTCTAATTTGTGCGGGGCTGTCTAATTGTCATGGCTAAACCTGATGCCCAGCTGCATGGTGGACATCCAAGGAGAACAATGAACTGAGAGACAAATTATTTGCTAACCACCATACTGTATGTCCCTGAAATGAACTTCTGAAGGAAGTTAGAGGGGTAAATGAATGACTACCCCCGACCAGCATCAAGCGTTTAACAGCTCATTACGCTGACCCCAGCAGTGCTCTTCTTTTCACCTCCTTTTGACAACTACTACGTGAAATCTGTACATTTAGGTGAAGATTTGGAGAGATGCTTCTCTCACTGCCATAGCATAGTTTGGATTTAGTATAAGTGGCCTCAGTGGGAACAGGACTAGCCCTGGGCACTGTGTCTTGCCCTAGTACAGTACTGAGTTAAACAAGACAAGAATGCTTCTTTTTGTCCTCTATCTTTACGGTGTTTACATTTTCCTTCCTGCATTCATCTCCATATATTTCATTTCACCCTTTCTACCCAGTAGATATGTCAGCGCTTGAGTCAAGGGGCCAGGCTGACATTTTGTTGCTTCCTAATCATATAATGTTGTTCTGAAGGAGTCTGTTTGAGTAGGCAGTTGCTGACTGATAGCCAGGCTCCTCCAGCGGCACGAAATTACACTGGTACGATGCCATTTAACTCTGTGAGAAACATTGTGCTTAGGTAGAACTGTGAATTAATCTAGCTTCCTTTCTCCCTTTCTGTGAAATGCCAACGTCCACTTCTCTCTTTTGGCTAATGGCTGAGAGCCTGCCTGACCTGCAGGACTGAATGCTGTGCTAAGGGACTCACTGACAGACTGCAAGGTGGGGAGAACCAGGTCACTGTGATCTATCTTTTGCGTGGAGTATCAGAGCTGACAAAGCCACCACACACTATAAAACTATAAAATGTACCTTTGCGTGTAGTGTTGTGCAAAATGCAAGTTGGTAAAAAGACACTTGTTGTTTTTAGTCTTTTTAAGTCAATCAAAACAAAGTCAAGTCAAGTTTGTCAGAGCAATTTAGAATTTAAGTCTGAATTGAAGTCCGACGTCTGATCAAGCAACTCCTAAGTCTTAAGTCACACTGAGGTAGACAAAGTGTCACCAGTCTATCACGAGAAGCTCTAAGGGCAACCTAGACCAACTGTTGATTCATCTGTAGTTCACTGATGTCATACCAAGAGACCAGGAAGAAACTCTCTATTCCAGCAGGTGGCGGTAGTCTCTATTTGTAATGTATGTATTTGTATGAAGAAGAGAAGATCAAGGACTGCAGATGATCAAACCATCAACAAAGCAGCACTCTGCAGCACCACTCCCCACAGGATCAATTATTTCAATAAAAAGGCAATCGTCAAGTCTACTAAAACAAATCTGAAGTCAAAGATTTCACCTTTCAAGTCTGCCACAGCAAGTCTCAAGTCAAACTAAGTTTAAGTCAAGCCTGAAGCTATCCTTACTCTAACTAACAGGCTGCTAGATGTAGCTCCATGATATACACACATCAGCATTATCAGTCTAACATAACTGAGCATTTAACTCCAGATAAACTTCAGAGCTTAGCTTCAGCATGGGTTAACTTCTAATACTACCATTAACATTTATATATGCCAAACAGAAAGCAAATGTGTTATGACATTGCCAGCTCAGACAGAATTCAATTATTTCCTATGTAAGTAATAATTTCACTAGCTGCAAATAAATGATGTCTTCCGCTGTAAACCACAGGAAACCACAGGAATGTTGTTCTGTAATTGGAATGGAAACAATGATTCTTACAAGGACAACTATCTTACGTTTTTGTTGCACCTGTTTCCATGTATTTTTCTCAGTACAATAAACACATTCAATGAGCCCATTCTGTAGACTCAAACAGAAAGCTGTCAGTTGTTCTTCCTTTCTAGGAACTAATGAGTGCTTTAAAAATGGTCTTTTATTCCCCCGGCAGGTCCTAAAAGCCCACTCACTTTACTGCAGCCTTTTAAGAAAAGTGGGGAAAAAAAAGAGAATAAAAAGCAACTTCATATTTTTGCATCCCTGCTTCACCCTGCATCTGCTTGACTCTCATGTTCTCGCTCTTTCCCCTCATATCCTTTTCTTACCAATTCCTTACAAACCTTCTCCTGTCAGCCATGCTACCTTTCACTCTCTCACTGTATCACTCTCTCGCCTTCTGATTTTCTCTCCATCTGTCTCACTTTCATTCCCTTTCTCTCTGGCTCAGCTGAGAAATACTGTAACAGAGCCTAAAGATACCAGCACTCCTGCCAAGAAGTGGGAGGAAGACAAACAGTGCCACAAGTTACTTCATTGTGAAATATCTCTACCACTACAACTGTCTGTACCCAGCTCTGTCAACCCATCTCATATTTCCCTTTCTCAATCTCATCTTTATCTTTCTCACAGTTTATTTGTCTTTACCCCCCTGGCCTCACTATTGGCAACAGTGGAAAAATATAACCATAAACGTATTTCTTATAAAAAAGGAAACACACATCCACTCCAATAAACAACCAATGGATGTTCCTGAAAAATGGTGAAAGAAATTCTCAAAAGGGGATTGCATTACATTGGTGAATGCTAATGACATGCAGGCTACCCGCTATTTTCAGTTACATTACAATTACTGTATCCACCCATTCTGTTTGGAAGCATAGTGTACCCCTAAAATGCACATCAAAAAACAACCAGTCTGTCAGAAAACTTTTCCTATTTCTAAAAGTAATGCTAGTCATCACCATTTCATGCCTTGAGAAAGTTGGAGCTGTGCTGGTGAAAGCCTCTTCAACTAACAGCTGACTATGGCTGTTCCCCTCCTCCCTGAAATATTTAAAAGTTATCCACTAAAAAATGGAGCTGAAGAACGTGTTGTGTTGTAGTTAAAGCCAACATTAGCAGTTGGAGCTATCCTCATTTGGCAATACGATGCATTATTTATAGTAAACGCCTCCAGGCTGCTGACCTCTGCTTTAAACTCTATTCTTCAGAATTGTCCAATTTAAACATAATTCCTATGCACAGGATCCAAGCCCTCTAAAAAACAGACCAACACTGTCTTTAAATAACTCATCACACTGTAGCTATCCAGGGACTTTCAGCAGAGCTTCTTCAGCGACACACTTTTTCAGTGACACTCTGCTTCAGACACTAACACTAATTCTAACTTGGGACTTGCCTGTCACCAGCACTTGACAGAGGCTGTGAGGGGAGTAGGATCATGCCACTGTCGCTATCCCCATGCAGATTTTTAGTGTCTAAGATCCAGCCACAGGGACAAGGATGCTTGGGTAACCCCTGAACCATTTTAATGTCTGACACTCCAGAATAAACTCACAATGCACTGCTGGCTGCTATTCTGTAAATATTCACAGTGGTGGATCAAGTGTTCTTTACACAAAGAAAAGTAAAGCCACACACACCACTCCATACACCATTAACCCCTACTGACCTGTGTTGGCATTTTGGTGATGCCCTGACTTTACCACAAAAGTGAGGTTTGGATATGTCGTTTTGCATCACACACTGTATCTGTCAGAAATGATGAGGACATGTGGTACAAACAATAATGCACCTATCAAGATGAATTGTAATAACCTTGATGATCCTCTGAGTTTTCAATACGTCAGATTTAGCAGTTTTCTTTCAGCTCGTCTTGCTTTGTCTCTCCCCTCTCTTCCCTCTTGCGGTTGTTGCTGCCAGCACAAATCACCTATACTGATGACAGCAGCTGATCAATAGCCTGCTAGTGCTGGTCATGCTTGTCAAGTCAATTTCTCACTAATGAATCGAGTTTGACTGTGATACTCTGATGAATTATCTGAAGTTGTTTATTGAGCATTTGCTGCACCACTGCTGTACCACTAGAACTGTGTTACACTGAGAAAAAGAGTCATGATGATGCATCTAGTTCTTCTAAGGCCTGTTTCATTGTTTTCCTGGCTATTTGTCTTATTTCTGTGCCCAAATGAGGAAATGTCACATTCTATCAAGATATTTACAGCAGAGCAGTGATGGAGTTTGATAGCACTTTGAGCAATTTCTCAGCAATCTAAAACATCAGTGGTAAATGTCAGGTTTTACTGTCAACCTCTCAGAATCAAAGAGCAAGGGCTCTTTTCGAGATTAATCATTTTTAACAAAAACACAGAAGGAGAAATCCATCATTTAAGAGGCAGAGATACCAATTTCTCAACTGATAGTGGCCTCAAGAGCAGAAAGCAATGCAGCCACAGGAAGGGCTGCACTGGATAGACACGATTTAGTGCATGAGGCAGCAGTAAGGTACTTCCTCTGCACTGAACAAAATTGATGATGCAGTTAGCATTTCACAATAACATAGAGCATTATGTATTACTGAGTGTATATTTACAGAACATAAGGAGAGAATCTTTGAGAAAAAAATGCTCTTCAAATATCATTTTAATTCTTACAACATATAGCGGCATGACTATAGGTGATGGTCGAAAAGGAATGTATATTTGCTTCCCACCTGTTTGCACTGTTACGTTGTTCTGCTAGTTCTGATGAATTTTCTGATCTCTATTTGTCTCTAAATCAATTCTTAATGCAGCAGTGAATAGATGATGAAAGGCAGAACTGGCCAAACACGTCACAAGCAGTGGAAGATTTCATGGTCGAAGTTTACAATCACCGCCTGAAAAGAGTAAGAATGCCAGTGCAATTACATTCTTCCTACTGAACTCAAGAAATCATTTTGAAGATGAAGAAGTTCTATTTCCTTGCTTTGATGCGATTGTAAAGGGAACAAACTGTACATCAAGTGTCACGTGTTTGAAGAGATGCGGTTGGATGTTGTATCCAGGGATAAAGAAAGAGATGGCGGAGATGAAGCTGCCAGTAGGCGAGCCTGGACAAAGACCAAAGCATCTGAAAATGATTATAGCTTTCATAAGTGGCATATTAAGAGAGTGTAGAAGGTGTTGATGAAGTGTAATGACGTGCGCACACGGACACACACACACACACACACACACACACACACACACACAAACAGTCTCCCCTTGTGTCTCCTCTCAATTGTTCTGTCCTACAAACAAAGACAAACACACTGCAGGGGTGTTTCCCAAAGGGAAGCTAAGTATTGAACTCCCTTTCTATCAATTTCTCTTACACACACATACACACACACACACACACACACCCAGACTATTCCAGTAAACAACTCTCTACTGGGTAACCCATGATTGAACTTTCCTCCTGCCCACTCTACCTCTCTCTCTCACCCCAGCCGTGACCTTATAATGATCTTCCATGCTGTACCACACAAACACATGCAGACACACACACACACACACACACACACACACACACACACACACACACACACAGTGTCTGTAATGATGTGCCAGGCACTCCATGCTCTGAATCTTTTAAACAGTCCACTCCTGCACTCAGTCTCAATTGAGCGCTGTGTGTGCTGGGGTGCTTCAAGTGGCTTTGTTGTAAGCAATTTTGTTTTTAAAGTCGTATATTTTTTGGCAAATATGTGCATATTGTGCATGCCTGCCTAGAAGTTTTTCTCCCATTACAGCAAATAAAGTGTGTTATGTTGTGTGTGTTTCATTCTCTCCTTAAAAACATACGAGTTGCAGCAGATAAGCTTTTAATCACTGCAGTGGATAGTGGTAAAGTTCCATCACAATGTTTTCAGTATTAATCCCAAGGTCTTCTGAAGATAGCATTCAGCAAATATCTTTGTGGCTCTCTGAAGAGCCTGATGGTAACAAAACAAATCTCCCTGTATAGGATGTACTCCAAAATACTCCAATATTCACTTTAATTAATTTATATCTAATAAATCATCTCATCATAAATTTGGAGTTTAAATAAAACACTGAAATTGATTAACATCCTATATAAACTACAATTTTAGCTACACTAGTTTGAACATATATAATTAGATATTGGCAAAACTCTAACCATGTTGTTTAATATCACAAATAGATGATAATTAAAGCATTTTATTCTACTGAGTCAAATGGTTTATGGTATGAACAGTAAGAAACTGTAGCTCTACAGTATTAGAATCTGAAAAGGTAGGAGGTAGTGGGGGAAGCCGTGTGGATCTACCCCTGCTGTTTAGTGAGAGCACAACAGTAAAACATAAGTGGTTTGGAAATTATACTAAGTGAGTTTCCAGCATCTGAAAACATATATATATATATATATATATATATATATATCTATACATATATAGTACAGTATATACAAGATGTGTCTGCATTTGTTTGTGCGTATCTATGTTGTGTGCGTGTGTCTGTGTGTGTGTGTCTGTGTGTGTGTGTGTGTGTGTGTGTGTGTGTGTGTGTCTGTGTGTGTCTG
>JAUYWH010000012.1:10021406-10100886 GCA_034779795.1 Ctenopoma multispine | reverse complement strand
TTTCCAGCATCTGAAAACATATATATATATATATATATATATATATATATATACATATATAGTACAGTATATACAAGATGTGTCTGCATTTGTTTGTGCGTATCTATGTAGAGTGCGGGTTGTTTCGCGCGCGTGTGTGTGTGTGTGTGTGTGTGTGTGTGTGTGTGTGTGTGTGCGTGTGTGTGTGCAGAAGAAGATGCATTAGAGCCATGCTGAGGCAGCCCCACTGAGTCCCAGGCATTCCCTGGACATCTCTAAGTGGTTTTCTTTGAAAGCCACAGCCTGGCAGCAAGACCTGTATTACTGATATAGATACAGTGTAATAAGGCAGACACACAGACACACACACACATACACACAGACTGACAGACAAAGGGAATGTATCTCTAGTATCAGCAGTAGATAACAGGTAATCGGCATGCAATGAAAATAGCAGCTGCTGTGGTCAAATTACAATTGTGGATCAGGATCAACACAAGCGTGTAAATATACTGTAGTACATAACAGACGCCGTATGCACTAGCACTATAGATACATGTGTATGAGTCATAGAAGAATAGGCACATCTCTCAATCTGTTAATATGACTTTATAATGGCGCCTTTGTCTCATCTTTTCCCTGTCTGTCTATTTTTGCTTTCCATCTTTTCCTCTGTGCAAACGTTTCTAATCAGAGATGTTGACTGGCTTATTGATGGCCACTTTCATGTCTGACAACAGAGATGCACACAAACACACAGATACACTACTCTGTCCTCCTGTCATCTCCCTCTCCTTCAGACGGATCATTATCTCACAGCAGATTGGTCTGTCACAGGAAGGCACCCACAAATTCAAAGGACAGGAAATGAAGACGTGCTTCAGCCTATCAAGCTCTCAGGAG
Organism: Ctenopoma multispine; assembly: GCA_034779795.1. Classification (NCBI taxonomy): domain Eukaryota; kingdom Metazoa; phylum Chordata; class Actinopteri; order Anabantiformes; family Anabantidae; genus Ctenopoma; species Ctenopoma multispine. Next base: position 10,100,004 of record JAUYWH010000012.1, on the reverse strand, counting down.
ACGCAGGATAAGGGAGGTGTGTATGGTCCTATCAGTGTCTCTGGGGAGTGTCATGTGACTGAAGTGGCAGGAAGTGTGGTTCTACTGAAGTCATGCCCAGCTTGGCAGATAAAGCATCAAAGATGTCTGGGTGAACAAACAGCTTCTCAGTTGAAAGTAGCTCATTTTAAAGCAGAGTTCATACGAGGCTGCTTTGTGTTTAGGTAAATGCTACAACACAAAAGTACAGAATGTACGTCTGTCTGATGTTTGTGAAATAAAAAAATAGAATAAAAACAGGGATGCAACACACTACAAGGTGCAAAGACCCAGCAGCAGGATAACGCAAAAGCTGATACGACTGAGCTGCACCAAGTTTTAATGCTGTCAGATAAGCATGCTACTCTACCACCATCCTCACAAACTGCATACACCCCTCAACCTCCAGTAGGAAGTTAGGCCACTTAGATGTTGCCTGAGAGGCAAAATCCAGGGCTAAGCCAGTAAATAAACGTGTATCCCCAATTGCACTTTAAAAATATGTATCTGCAGTGCAACTCTGATATTGTCACGCAGCCGAAACATTCATTCTCCCCAACCCATTCTCTGTTTCTGCGAAGACAGGGCGTGATGGAACCAGCCTAAAGCACAAATTGGCCTTCAAAATCCAATGCTGCACAGTACTAACTGAAGGCAACTCAGGTGAATATGTTGAATATGCCGATATGTCAAAAGCTTGGATGTCCAGAGTAAGTACTTTATCTGAACTTTGTATGAGTCCTTTCAGTTCATGATAAATGTCCTTCAGCTGCTTAGATTAGAGAGATAAGAAGTTCCTAATTTAGTAGCAACTTTTTGTGTAATGAGATGAAATGAGAAACATTTCTCTGAAAAGTAACCTTCACAATATTCTGAACTCATCAGTGTTTCATGGAATGGAATGAAAAGGCTTTTAAAGACAGTTTCCCGCCCTTAATAAACTTGTAAAATATTTGCACTTTGCAATTTAACAGAAATGATTATTCTTAAATTAATGTTAAAACAATGCTACCTGTTAAATGCTTGTGTTAGTCTATAATTAAACTTTCGATGACTGTGACTTCTGCTAGTTTAAGAACCTGAATACGTTACCACCACTGATCCTGAAAGCATTTGTGTTGCCTTGTCTTAATCCTTGAATGGACTATTCTCCCCTTTATGTTATCATCTTTTTTGAACTACTCTGTATGTGCCATCGGTGCGATTCACAACTAATTTATGAAGTAAGACCACAGACGATCTTTGTAACGTTTCACTGATAGTAACACATGCTTGCATTGGTTCAAAGAAATGTGAGAATTGCCGTTCTCATGGGATTACTGCTTCGAATTTCCAGTCGTTAGTCACAGACTTAACTCAGTATTAAGGTGTGTGCTGCTTCATAACCGTCACAGACAAAGAATCTTCGTTCTTCGAGCGAATCTTCAAAGTTGATGGGAACATTCTTCATACTCATGTGGCTTGTCCGGTCTTTGTAGATGTCCACTAGTCCATGGTTTCTCTCAATCTATAATCTACCATAAAGGAGTCTATACTTTACCTGTAGATAGACAACTGAACTCCAGACAACTGAAACTCACAGGGTTTTTACAATTGCAGTCGCTTCGGGCAACTCTGCCAGCAGCTGTATCAAATTGTCTTTTTTGATGATTGATTAATTTGTCAAGGGGCCACTGTGCCATTCTATTAAATTTATAACAATGTTTCTGTCACTGCTGAAGGCAACATAACCCACCGTAATCGCCTCAATCTGAATCAATAACTTGAAAACAAAATACGTGCTCATGGCATGTGCACTTAGAGCTACGTGTTACTGGACTTTCTTTATGTAAATTTAAATCAATCTGAATTCGTGATGTAATCTGAAGAAGAAATAATCCTGACCCTTCATTTTGTATCCACCAGAACAGTATATGCCCTGTGTACAGCTGCCAGTTACCCAACGTTACTGTACAATAAGAAGCAGGGGGGGTATGAGTGGAACAATAAGAGGCACAACAAGAGAAATAGACAAGCGGCTGACATGCAGAAGAAGAAGAAGACCAGAGGAAAACTGTAAGAACTAAATCAAATAAAGTGATACAGACAATCAGATATTTGCATTGATTTCCTCAGACTATTGAGTTAAGACCAGCATGATAAGGCCCATCTATCTGTGAATAAACTGGCTGTGCAAAACCTCCAGCAGCCACAAATGCAAAACACGATTACACACATGCACTACACTCGCAAAACAGTCCTGTCAGTACAATAGGTGCACTTCTCTCACACTTTCTTACCCCTCCTCCAGTCTCCCATCCTCTGCCTCACCTTTCTTCTGCTACGTGTGTGTGTATAAAGTATGTAGACACACAAAAATAACAATCGACCAGTTGATACAAAATCAATTCACAATTGGATTGCATTAGCCGGGCTCAGTGTTATATCTGGACAACAATCAGACTGACTGACAGTCACCCCAGAATAATCTTCAGAAGTCATGCATTCACAGTGCTCCTACTGTGCAGCACAAACTTAAGGAAAAGGCTAATCTCTGGATTGCATCAGTTTGCAATGAGCTTTTCGTTCCACGTTGCTGAATTTCGACAAGTCCCAGTTGAGCACAATCTACAACACTGGTGGGAATGAATTAAGGAAGGAGCATCCGTGGGTGGGTTCCAATCTCCAGACTGCTTCGGTGGGTAAAGGGAATTGAATTTACAGTATATTTACAGTAGTACACAATACGCATGTTGGAGATAATGTGTTGCATGAAAGTTACTGTTGCATTATATTTTCTTCAATGTTTGTGTAAATGCTTAGAAAACACTTCCTCTGAAAACCAACAAAACAACAGAACTAAACTCCAAAAGGTCTCAGAAGTTGAAAATCTTCTCTACAATAACATAGTTTATTCCAGGAAATTGCTAAGCCAAGGAAGCATTACTGTTTTATTTTCCAACATTAAGGTCTAATGCTATTTCAAAGCTCTCTCCACAGAGCAAAGAATATAATATTGGTGGAGAAATACACAGTCATTTATTTCATGATCTACATAGTTAGCGTCACATTCTAGAAATGCTGTACTCAGCCCTTAAAATGTGCACAAACTTAAATCTCATCTTCAAATTCTCTAAAGGAAAATACACAACAATTTGGCTTCAGCGTCTCCACTGGTAGCAGACACCACACGTGAAACATGAGCAACCTGATTATTAGCTTCCTGTACACACACGCAGGCTTATGATAATCTTTGTTGGGGCAGATGTCCTTGATTTGACATCTCAACAACTCTGTCATCTCTGTACTGAATTCCCACCACAGTTGAGAATGAACCCAGGGTGGCTGCCAGAGCTTTGATGGATTGGCCCATCAGAGTTGTCTGATCACTGTTGAACACTTTTATTTTAACAATGGGCCAAATCAGAAAGTGTAACGTGAACAATGTTGCAGCTTCAGTGACAGACCCAATATCTTTCTTCTCTCTGGAGGCTTTTAGCTACGTTCAGATCGCTGTCACAGTTTGCATATTTACTGTTGTGTTTCCAGTGTTTCCAGCAAAAGAAGCTCTGGAGAAACCCACTGTATACTACCTTCCAGTCCTTAAACAGCTGACAAAGTCAATGACATGCCTACAGTAGCTCTCCTAACAGAAAGTTACAGAAAGTACCAGAATCGTGTTAAAGTGAATATTTCTGAATGTCTGTGCAAAGTGATTGTTACAAGCCAAGCATTAATATGCTTGCTATTCTGTGCACTGTGGTAATACCTGCAGATTTCACATTAATTACTCCGGTTGAGCATCTAATTAAACAGATAAGATGAGCGTGTAATGACTTACTGACATCTGGAGGGAATACTACCAAACCCTTTGAAAACAGTGCAGTAGAATCTGGCTGCAGGCGAAGATGGCGGATGGCAGGAAGTAGTCAGTATTAGGCACAGTTAGGGTTAGGGTTAAGCTACAAGGTCGAGGGGTTAAGGTTAGGGAAAGTCATTGGTGAAGAAGGTAAGTCACAGAAACATTACAAAAACTCATTTATTAATATTCTGATCAGTTTGGGTACCAACTTCAAAGAGCTACAATCGTAGACTAAACTGGCGCAACTCAGTCCTGTGAACCTGAAAGACTTTCTCATTAAAAAATGAAAGCATGATAGTGGAGGAGCTGAGGTCAGTGATATGAAGCAGGGATGCAAACTAGTCACCTTTAAAGTTAATGAGCGGATATTTCTTTTGGCTACTAATATCTAAATAATAAATGAATTCATATCCGATATTTTTTCTAACTATTCCTCAACCAAAAAGCTTAAAATATAAGTCCAGTGTAAAACCCTATGGGAAACCCTAAACCTGTAAGCACTGGCGTTCAATGCTGACACTTGGTTTTGTGCTGTTTTAGGTTTGTTTTTACTACTTCATTAACTATTGTTCATTATCACTGATGTGATGAAATGGTGCAATCTATGATTTCTTTATATGTTACTGTGATGCCTTTAGGTTCATGCCTGGTGAATTCTAAATAAATCAAGCCCACAGGTGGGCAGCGTTGCACATTTAAGGAACGTTTTCTTGTATATAATATTTTCCTTTATATTCACGTTCTTTACATGCTAACCAAACCTATTCTGGTGATAATGAGACGTATGCATTACATAGTCCGACTGATGAGGATGTTCAGCTGTCTCTTCTTTTTGACTTGAAAGATGTCTTTGTCAGATGAATGTCTCAAGTGGCAAGAAAGGTGCCTGTGTATGTGTGTGTGTGCGCGTGTGTGTGTGTGTGAATGAGTGAGTGAGTGAGAGAAAACGAGAGCGAGAGGACAGGAAGAAAATAAGTTATCCTATCTCTGGTCTCCAGGGGATGCAATGCAATCTGGGAAACCAGTGACAGCACAGGTTTTAAATTTCCATCCATTCTTGCTACATCTCTCTTCTGTGCTGTTCTCTTCCACTTTTCACCATGCATTTCGATCCGCTTTGATAAACTTTGCTTTTAAAGCACTTTGTTTGACATCAAGTTCATGACACGGACCCCCACCCCCTCCATTCACTCCAACACTTCCTTTCTCCATCCATCTCTCACTTTTGTCTTTTTCCTGTTTTTATCTCCTGTCCTGTCTGTCCCTCTGATGCTCCATCTCTGTCGCTCACTCCCCAATACGCACACACACATACACACTCAGAAGCTTAAAAATTCTGTCCACGATCTACCACTTACAGACACAAAGGAGCACTGCCAGTGCTGACCGGGGGGCTAAAAGCATCCTCTTTGATACGAAAAAGCAATATGGATGGTACTGAGTGATGCAGACAGGGCTACTTTTGTGCTACACCACAAACATAGCTTTAAATACAAAAATACTGATGCATGCATGTGCACACACTCACACTCACACACACACACACACACACACACACAAATATTAGCCAACAAGTGCTTTCCTGCCATTAATGGACATCACAACAGCAGACAGAATACAAAGTAGACAGGATCACACAGAGAGATGCCAAAGAAATGTCAGCGGGCCATATTTGGCCACAAAATATGTGTTGGCATGCTAATAGCTCCCAGCAGATTATGAGATAATACTAGGTTTTCGGATGATCAAACCTTCCATTAGAGCTGCTGAATTCTTCACAAAGATCATGAGATGTAATCTAATGTTGCCTGGAGCAGTCAGTTTGAGACTGATCACTTCCTACTGGGGATACAGTGTACAGCAAACACTAATCTGTTAACAATTTATCAGATTTTCTTTTAATAACTAAACCGGCCACTTTGGCTGCTTTTCAAGGCTCAGACATCATCTTTCACTTAACTTGCAACTAGTGCTTTACCTCAATTAAACTGACACTTCAACTTGCTTTCACCTATTACATGTCAAGTGAAATTTGAACCGTCATTACAGAACCACTGACAGCACAGCTGCTGTGCTTGAATACCATTTTTATCACATTGTTTTTCCAATTCAGACATTTCATTTAAACAAGTCAAACACAATCTGGTTTGGTCCTTGAAAAGTATAATTTTCGCCAGGTTCTCGGAGGGTGATCATTTTTGGTGACAGGAAATTACCGTGTTTTGTCGATGTGATGATGACACTGACTGCATAAAATGATGCATAACTATTATAAAGACAAATGTAAAAGATAAGAAATCTTTCTCTTCTAGGTGGTCAGAGGAGCAGTTCTCCTCTGACCACCTAAAAGAGGCTATGAGATTTCAGGAAATACCTTTAGAATTTGTGACATGCAACAAATGTCCCCAGCCAGACTTGAACCAGGGAGGTTGTAGATGGTTAACTAGATGTGCACTGGCAACCATGTTTCTCCCAGTGGACACCACCAAAACTCATTTTAATGTTTTGTTTTGTGGCTTAAAAGATATACAATTGACAGATTTAGGCTTTCTCTAACTTTAACCAAGTGCTGTGTACCTATATGTAAGCATAAAAACCTTTAACAATGCTGTAGTAGTCACAAAACTGGATGGGATACCTTGTCTGGGAACATTTTACTGATATGTTCACTACCTATGGCTGCTTTTGCAATTACATTTTCTACCAAATATATTTGCGGCTGCAGTTTAGTTGCGAATAAATATCATTTTTGAGGTTGTGAGAAAAAATGTTTTTTTGATTCTACCTTTAATGCGAACTAGTGCATTCATACAGCCAGCGAAACATTTTCAGACTTCAAAGAATGTCTGCAATGTCAATGCCAAATTAAAGGTTCAGGCTTTCATAACTACACAACATGAGAGCATAAAAAAACACAAGAACTGTGTGACCAAAAGATAGCCTTAATTCAACTCCTGGAACTGCTCAGAGCAAAACACTCCCCACAAAAACTTGAAGAGAAATGTAAAATACCGTTTCAGAGCTGTTCTGTGGAACCTTCACTTTGATCTACAAGAAAAAGCCTATGTAAAAAAATAACCACAAACAGGCAGACTGCTTTTTGACCCTCGTTCTCTCTCCTGTCTTTTCTCCCTTATGGGTCTACCTCTCTGTTCTGCACTAACCTGAGCAGAACAGAGTTTCTCATGTCTCCTAGTTTAGGGCGACTGATAAGAGCCTGCGTGTCGATCTGGTTCATTGATTACCTGTACTTAAAATCATCCGTCCATTCCATCATATATCTATTTCTATTACCGTCCATTGGTTCTCATTCGTATAGTCAACTGTGCAGATTACTATGTCTATAATACAATCCAGTTTGCCGTGAATACAATTGTGAGTGACAGCATTACAGTTCCAGACATTTCAAACTAAGATTTGACTAGCCTTTTGACAAAATAAACCTTTTCTCTGTCAGCAACTCAACTTCCATTTTCAAAAAGGCAACGTCAAGAACCATGATGCCGCATCCGAAGTCAATATCTTCACACAGCAAGAGTGTAAAGAAAACAAGGGAAAAGGAAGGAAGATTCCTGTCGCTGAGAAAAATGAAGCAACATTTTGCAACTGGTTAGCTTGCGGCTAGCACCTCCACTGGGAATCAGTATCAATCCTGCTGCTCCTCGGGTAACAGAAATTGAAAGTATTTTATTCTGCCCCCTGTCAGTTTGCGCAATGAATTCTTGCTGAGTGACAATGACATACATGCATTTAATCCAGTTTGTCTCTTGTGTGAGACAGCAACTGTAAGATGGATGGATACATTTAAAACAACAGTAAAGGTTTGAGCTAATATGGATGAAATTTGTATAGCAAACAGGTTTTCAAATGCTTATCCAAGTTATCCGTTTCGCTTGGCAGCTCACCAACTACGCCCTAGTCTTTACTGTGAAGATCTGCCGATAACTCTTTTTGATATTTTTTGGTGTGACCATCACCATTGAAAGAGCCCGTTTCAGTGTAACACGTTGATGTTCAGACATAGATAGATGAATGGATATATGGATAGAATATATAGATTCTGGTTAGTTATTGCTGTCCTTGATAGGCAGTGACTATAGTTCATTTCCTTTGTGGATCTCATTTATATATTAGAGCAAGTCACAAAGACCATCTCTATTCTGTTTAGTGGCCCAGTCTTTGGCATTGATGAGAAGAAAAGGAATGCAGACAGAGGACAGCTGTATTGTTAAGCTCTAGCTAGGGACATACAGTACAGTACACACACACACACACACACACAGGAAGTTTTTATGTGGTTGAATTTATGCTCTCTGCCAATCGAGTTTGCACCGTGAAGGCTTTTGAACCCTGCTCTGTGACCACACTGCAGCCTTATAGACGAAACATTATGAACTCATATGCTGTGAAATCGATTAAGCTCCACGAAGAGTGCAAAACACAATTTGCTGTATAAATGCTGTGCGGTGCAAAGGCAGTTTTTCATGTGGGCATCATCTAGACCTCTCTCTTAGTTTTCATCATCCTAAATTCATCTCAGTAATAAATGAATCAGCTCAGCTATCTAATTGTTAAAAAGCAGCTGGAGGAGATGGAAGAATGTGCCCACCCAAATCTAAAAACCCATCATTTCGCCGTTAATGGTGGCAGTTCATGAGGGGAAACTGTCAAAACAGAAAAGTCTTTCCAGTGCAGTTAAATGCAAAGGATGATCAGAATGATATGAGAGAGATCACAGCTGTGTTACTCACGATCTTCTTCAGATCTTGCTTCAGCATGATCTAACTGAAGCAAATCGTTTTTTGTCAGTATATAAATCCTTGTGCTTATTGTCTGTACAGTACATGTGTGCAACGTAACATACTGTACTATTGTGCAGATCTAAACAAACTCAGGCCATAACCCCCAAGTACCAAATTAATTCCAAAACAAAAGCCATGATATTAGTTTTGTTGTTATAGACAATTTTACATCTTAGATCACTATGATATAGAATAGCAACACTAAAATGACACATTGTAGTCTAACAAGTCCACAGTTTGGACCATCATTACTGACCATTAACAGTAGCACAGCACATATTACACATGTGCTAGTGTTTGTTTTTCAGTGCAGCAAACCGGCAAACCGTTGCACACATATTCCGTTTGGCTACTTAAATGCAACGACATTTGCGTTGGCATCGCTGCAAGCACACAGCAGTCCTGTGCAAACGCAAGGCGACTGGTAGGAGTGAACCATGACTTCAGCTTGTGTCTATATACTGTATCTGGGGTGTTGTGTTATTGGCTATTGGGATTTTAAAGATCAACATGGAATTTGGCATAGCTCATTTAGATAGGATCAGTCTTATATATATAGTACACCCGAGTGTAAGCTACAGACGTTTAGCTAGCAGAGCAATATGATTGAAGTATTCATTGGATCGGAGCTGCCAAAAACAATTCCAAAGAACATGTTTGTGGTCTAATTTATTCATTTCATTTCAACTCTTTCAGACATGGCAGTCACTACTGTTAATGCTGCACACACGGTTCCTCTGTTACATTGGCACACGTACCCATTTATATGTTTACATTTACTCATTTAAAAACCAGACAAATCTGTTCAGGTCGGCCCAGAGGGTAGTTTCCATGAAAAACCAGGCAGACGTTTGATATATACAGCAGTAAATAATAAAAGCTCATTAGTTTGTGTTGTATTACTAATGATAGGGAGAAGCTAAATGGCATTTCGTTTCCGGTTATTACTTTAAAAAATGATCAACCATTTGAATCACACTATATTTCTCTCTCTGCTCCTCTAATTATCCCTCTCCCTCACCTTCCACCTCTGTTAGTCCATTATACACACACACAATGGGAGGGGTAACATGAGTGTTTGAAGTCACATAAACAGTCTCACAGGATGAGGGCCCAGGTGATTTATCAAGGGCCTCAGCGCCGCCACAATAAGCTAGCTGTCAATACAATCAACACTTCTGCCAACACGCACACACACACAACCGCTAAGCTATTCATGGCTCTATCTCTTGCCATAGCTCTATTTGGCCGGCTAGACAGATGCACACACACACAGACTTCCATCCATCTGTTTTTCATTGCTCCATTCAGCCAGCTGGTCAGACAGTCCAGCAACGATAAACAAGGAGGAATCCAAGCTCTCACTTTCAACCCCACGTATCTCTTCTCCTAACAGAATCGTCCTCCTTTTTCCCCTCACGTGCACACCAGTTGCAACCGCTGATAACATCTTGTATGTTAGAAAAGAAACACGGAGCACCTTGTGCTGCTGGCTGCTAACAAACAACAGATATGATACATTTTTATGTAGTCTGGAAATCACTATGGTGATACAGCAAAACACAAACACACAAACAAATAGTGTTTCCCAACAAAAAAAGACAGCCGCTGCACCATAAAACACCAGATTTACAGTGTTTGACAGTCAGGGGATATTAGTTTACCTCTACATTTTCATTCTGCTCTTGTTATTATGTCAACTTTCACAATGATGTCGGTCAGTCCAGTCTCACTGCAGTGACCAATTATCACTCAAAATATCTCCGATATTATTTTATTCCCAATGATTTATTCGTTTTATTTTTTTTTGGAAGAGCTTTTTGAAGTTAGTATGAGAACTGCAAACAAAACATAATCACTCATTACCTTTCTGACACTTAAGAAGTGATATTATTGTAACATAATAATATCATGTGCGGGAGGCCCAAGCCTCCATGCAGCCCAAAGCAAGTTTTTTTTGTGGCCCTCTTATTTTGTTGATAATACCGATTAATGATCATTCACACACTATACTCTATAAACCTTTCTTCTGTCATTACGAATACACATTAGGAGAACTTTTTGTTGTTGCCCGATATAATCCACAGTCATAAAGGTCATGGAAGCAAATGACAAATCTGTAGAAAAATCTTTCAATTAATATTTGGCGAAGTCAGCAACTCCCCCTACTAGCCACACAGAGAAGCCACACCTGCTTGCACACAATAGGCTCATCTAAGATGAGCAAGTTCTGCGTTCATTCGATCACCAGTGATCGACATAGTGCATGCCAGTTACTTTTCCGTTTGACTTGAGCAACGATAACCTCGTGAGACCAAGGCGCCCCTGATTTTGGAGGCATGCGCTGCAGTTTCTTTTCACTGACTGCAAAATGTCGGCGCATGATCAGACTTCTCTCACCTGATCTGAGATCTGACTGGTTCAGGTGTTGGATCAACAACAGGAGATTTCACAGAAACATTTCAGTTTATTTACTTTGAAATATTTTGATTCATTACTTTAGATCAATTATTTACAGACTAAATGTGTTGAATTATCAGAAAAGCTGTTTTTAGTCTCAAATTAACTGTGAGATTCAGATTACTAAAACATTTTTCAGTTTCAGTAAACTGTCTAAATATGTGACAGATCAATAATCGAAATATCTGCCTTGTGGTTCTATTGACAGATTAATGTTTGGATTAATAGTTATCAATCATCAAACTCACATGCTTCCATTCAATTTAATGGATTTCAGGTGAAATATGTGAGTCATATGGAAGTTAAGCCATAAACTCACCAACTCCTGTGGAACTTGCTCTAAAGTTACTGGAAACTGAGAACAAAATAACTTTTAAAATTATTTTATTTAATCTGCATCTGAGCTCAGGGTATTTGAGGATTTGCAAGATCCAGAGACAGCAGCTTGAATGCTTCTAGAAAAGTCAGAAAATGTCTTGCCCCTGCTGCAGTTTTCCAGGCACAGTTCATCTCAAACGGGCATATGAATCATCAGTCACACATGCAAAAAAAAACTAAATAAACTTAAGCAGGTACTTAGTTCGCTTATACCTTGGGTTGGCTTTGTGTGCAACCTTAAACAACTGAATGTTTTGATAGAGACCTTTGCTTCTCACTAAGGCGTTTCTGCTTTTTTTAAATTTCACTGACAGTTACACATTACTTGTTGCTTATTGGCCACAGAAGTCTGCATCATTCCTCGTGGTTGACAGGTTTATTTCTTATGACATGGCACTCCAAAAGCAAGATTCACATTCCAGTTCAATAAAAATCAGTCTTCCCTTTGTTTCATCACCCTTCTCTTTCTCTCTTTCACTCAAAGCATATGCTGGTTTTAAACACTGCTCGCTCAGTCACAGCAGATCCCCCAGGATGTGACAGGGGCGTATTAGGGGGTGAGAGGTACACCGCCAAGGGTGACAGAACAAGAATCATGTGTTGCAGTTGAACAGATGGCCGGATGGCAGTGTTTTCCTTGACCAGCTTCCATCTACCTCGGCAGCCCCCGGCCCCCACTCTACGTTACCGTGAGCTACACTAACCCGCCAAACCAAGCGTGATGAGTGTGCTGTCACCCAGCAGCAGCAACAGCACTAGACTAATCAATCCACAAGCAGAAAGACAGGGTAAAGAGACTATGCAAGGCAGCGGGAGGAAAGAAAAAAAAAAGAAGTTGATGTGTGATATTGGGATAAATACCCCAAAAAAAAGGAAGAAGCAAGAAGGGACAAAAATGGAAGGAGATGCAGGTAGATAGAAAGTTGGAAAAAGACAGGAGAGAAAGATGATGCAAGAGTAAGACAGAGAGAGGGAGAAGAGGCAGGTGGTGTGGGGGGGATTACATCTGTCCTTGTCCAAAGAGGATAATGAGGCGAGTGGAGCTGATCTGACCCAGTGTGGCAAATCCCAGTGTGCACCTGGTGCTTGGGAGGCATCGCGCAGGACAGCCACACACAGCATGACACACATTTAGATGACTGCTCTTGTGAGGACTATCCCTGACTGCTAGGAAATTAGCAGTGTTGAGCCAGCTTATCAAAATTTGACAATAATACTGAGAGGTCAGGTGTTGCTCACAGAACATTCCTGGATCTGGGAGGGGGTCAGCAACTTAGTCTAGGACTAGTTGGTCATGAAACCCCAGATTAAGTGCAGCCATTTTGAACTTACTGCCATACATGGGATCAGAGACGTCACTAGGGTTGAAGGACAAGGGGGGCTTAGCCCCCAGAGTTGTAGAAAGGGATTAGCACGTATAGCGAGCGCAAAAAAATTTCACCAAACCTAAATAGGTTTCATTAATTTTATTATCTCTTGTACAGCAGTTCTGCTGCTGCTGTTATCTGGTTCCCCTAAAGATCCCCTGCCTTTGGCTTAGTCTCTATGGTGTCTAATGTGTTTTTTACCTTTCTGTGTTTTTTAAATGAGTCCATGAGTTTAAGTTTTTTAACAGCCTACATGTTGGGGTCGCGTTCATTAAAAACATGCTAGCAAATATCATCAATGCTTTTAATAATATTAAATGTGATACATAATATTGAAAAATATATAGTTTTATAACTAATTTCTTCTTGCTTGGTGTCTTTTCAGATAAAGTTATTTATTTCTGCCTACCACTGATATTTTTCTATGGATCAGAAGACAGAAGATAACATAATAAAGTGCTGTTATCATTAGTTTATTTACTAGTAGTTTAATAACTGATTATAACAGCAGCATTATGCAGACACTGAGATCTGATAACTAGACCTGTTTTTATTTATTTATAGTAACATTCTTGCTTCTATTTGTTGCATGCATACCTGCACTCAGTGATATCTTGTATGAAATATATATTTATATGTATATATGAATATAAAATATTACGATTATTACTATAATTTTAGGGCGGCTTGGGAACATTTTAGGGGGCCTTCTCAAAAAGTATAGTGCTCCGGATCTCCGGAGCTTTTCAAATCAATTGGAACTCAATTTAAATCTTCAGACAGGCTGCTGGGATAAAGATGCTTCCCTCTTATGTACTGAAGAAGCATAGAGCAGTAATAAAAAAATACTAACATAAGTTACTTACAAGTACATGGATATTTTAGTCTTTGACTGAACATGGTTCAGACCGGACAGATCATCTGCAAGTCGAAACCAGATTGAGAACAAATGGATCAGAAAACATACTTTGACTAATTACCAGCTAGTTAGCAATTGGACAATTTATATGTTTCTCTAAATGTATGGACTCAGCAGTCAGATTAATAAATAGATGTATTAAATAAGACGTAAGTTCACAGTATGAATATTGATTTTAATGCTGTATGATGTAGCTGGCTTGTGTTCGCTCTTCCTGGTGATGATTCCAAGCACAAATCTGCACCGTGTGATGGAAATTTCAAATGGCCACTGTGGGAATAGGTTTGCTGCATCAACAGTGACTCATGGAATGCAATCACCCTTGGGCATCTGATTATCATGTAATGCTTTTCTACTAACTGGCTGCTGGAGAATCTAGTCATAACCGATGCATGTGATGCTGAAGAGAACCCAGCAAACAAAGGAACCAGTGATACTACAAATATCTTTACATTTTTCAATGGAAGGTAAAAGCTCAAAAATAAAAGACTATGCATAGTGAGAGTGAACACACAGCAATCAGAGAGTGTAAAACTGGAATGGAGTCTTCACAGCTGATGCCAATCTCATTCAATCAGGATAAATGTAGGTAAGTGACACTTTACTTAAAGATGCAGTGTGTAAAATTTAAAGGGATGTGTTATATTCGCAATGTTTTCATTAGTGAGTAATCACCTGAGAGAGACTTTTGCCTTTGCACATTTACCTCTGGCAGTTCCTCTACTTTACCTGGCCCTGACTGCTCCCACACACATTCACCTATGGCTTTAAATACTAAATTTATTATGAGTAATTTTAGTCAGACATTCAGCAAATCCAAACAATTTTAACCTGATATTTAGTACATCTAAATTACTTTTAGCAAGATATTTAGAAAACCCAAATACAGTTCTTTGTAAAATTACATTTGCATTGATTAAATATACTGTAACTTCATTCAATCACTTATCTGTCACTTACATGTTGCCCTTGTATATTTTTTTAACATAGACACATCGACCCGCCTCTTTCGCCCTTGCCTTTTATCACAAGACACTTGCTCTCATCCAGCATCACTCCTGGATGCTATCATGGGAGCGTGAAAGGGATCTTACATCTTTCAGCTCAGCACAGTCAAGCTGCCCACCAATAAGCCTTACCTAGAACAACAAGGCTCAGGTGGTGGTGCAGTGTCACCAAACCATCCACTGATCTGTGTTGCATTCATACTGACAGACAGGAACTATGTGGGTGTTTTTACTTGTCATGGTTGGCTCACAGCCATGATGCTGCCAGCAAAAAGTCAGCCCCAACAACTGGCTGGCCTGACCCTAAAAGAAAACTCCCTATGATATTTCTATGGCACAACTGTGCTTTAAACACGATTCGTAGACAGGTCTGCTGCAGGTCACTTATACACTGAGACACTAATAAATCACTTAATGAGGAAGGAGAAGACATTATTTTAAGATTATCAACTTAGCAACTTAACATAAGGTGCAATCTATTTACCTGAAGCAGAGAATATTTCTGTCTTAAACCAGTATAATTTTATTTGTTTGAGTTTATTTTGGTAGTTTTCATTTCTAACAAGTCTCTAAATTTTACAGCCTTTAATTTGATATGCTAGCTGGAGCTTAATAATGAGTTATGCGTCTAAAGAAAATTTACAGTGAAATATATTTACAGTCGCCTTATGGTACTTTCATATATTTTCAATTGCTTTGATTTAACGGCCCATTATGACAACTGTATCCCTATGGGAGCGATACTAAACCTGTGTTGGTCCATATGTGATTAAGCATTGTGCTATTTTTATCTCCCAAGGGATCACTTTAATATTCCCACAGCACCAGGCTGTGCTGCGTGTTTCACGGTGTCCCATCATATCTATCATAAGCAGCTTATTTTAATTGGCTGTCAGTCCTGACCTCAGATTAAAAAAAAATGAATCATTTATATCCAAAAATCTGGCTGCTCGGTATGATTTCAGGATTTGGAAGGAAAATGGTTATTTTTTTGGAGAGTTTATTAGATTCAATGAGCGTGCCCGGAATGAGGTGTCATTACCCCGTGTAGAGGGTAAACAAAACAAGAGATTTAAAAAAAAGAGGGGGGGGGGGGGGGGTTTGGGGGTCGAGCTGACAGTATGGGCGAGACAGGACAACACACACACACACACACACACACACACACACACACACACACACACACACAGCTGAGACTGGATGCCCTCATTCGCTGGGGGGCTGCCCATGGCTCCCTCTCCCTCTAAATGTAATTACAGTTTATTGGGGTGGTGGGAAAGACATCAGTGCTGCCAGTGAACCGATACGGAATCTATTTCTGTCCTATTAACAGATGACTGGCAACAATGCGCATGCATGCTGAGGAATGTCATGACGGCGCCCTGCCCGCCTGTTGTCACCCAGAGTTCACCGCTCAACAACATGAGGATAATCACCAGCGGAAATCCTGCAAACTCCCACATCCCTGCCTCCTGTCAAGACTGACGTGACAGCCGCGTGCAGCTGCTCCCGTGACAGGCACGTCGGCTCGCGGACTTGAGCGACTCCCGAGAAATTGCAGTCAAACCGCAGGGAGCGCGAGCAAACGGCATCTCCTAAAGTGTGCTGTGCGCATTTCTCAGCGCCAGTCAGCCCATGCTGCTTTCCAGGGTCTTACCTGAAAGTGTGCCATTCCAGCCGACTACCGCCTCAGCTGCTTATAATCCGGCTGAGCCGGCTCTGCTGGACAGGTGAATTCCCGGAGGTGTTCCTCTAAATTCCCCCAAACCGTGCGTAACCGTGCTCCCGATTATCCAGGTGAACGCGCAATCGCGGCGGATGCAGGTGCGTGTGTCTGCCGACACAGGTTGATACGGTGATCAACTGTCACGCAGGTTGTGCGCTCTGGCCGTGTCGCCGCTGCCGGTCGATCACAAATAGCCCGGTGATGCCCCGGTGTTTTAGAGCTTCCCGGTGCCGAGACTCCTCCTCCTCCTCCTCCGGCAGCGGCGCTCTCACCGTCTGGCGTGGACCGGTGTATGACAGGAGAAGTCTCTCTCTCTCTCTCTCTCTCTCTCTCTCTCTCTCTCTCTCTCTCTCTCCCCTCCTCTTTGTCTCCCTCTCTCCTCTCCCCTCTCCCTGAGTGTTTTCCTCATGAGAAACTTCCTGTAACGTCCCGTGTAGTATCACCTCACGTAGTTAAAGGTCAGTGAACTCCAGCGCGTATCCTTCATTTAAACTTTTCTTCAGTAAAGTAGCCAATCAGCAGCAGGGCTTTAGACATAAACAAAAAAGTGTCCCCACCTACATCTGGTAACACTAACCCAGGATCTACAACGTGTAGTTTCTCTGGCAGCATACATTTTGTCTTGTTCATTTGTGGGTGTATGACTAAACATAACATCATTATGTTATGATGTTAACATCATTACTGTCATTGGATGTATAACTTCCTGCTTCAAAGCCAATCAATAAGTTGATTCACTTCACCTCCATAACATTAGAGGATTTAAAAGAGACGACATTGCAGAGTTGAGGGCAGCCAGGCTTAAGACACTAAATCTTAACGATTCCCATAATGATCCCTCGTCTTTTTAACTTTTCTGTGAAAAAGTGTCAAACTCCTCCCCAGCACTGGTAAAAACGAGTCATCACCTATGATCTATAGTAATACATTTCAATTACGCAGGTGCAACATTGTCCTCATGTAACATATCATTTCTTATTAACTTATTAACTGGAGATGTTTTCCTCTGTGGAAGCGAGGCAGCAGCGTTAAAATCAGAGAATGTGAGCCTGAATCTCTTCTGCACAGTGAGAAACCACAAACAGTTCTTAATGCTTCATCAATCAGCCTTATGGGCTTCTTCTGGACAGGATTTGATATTAAAAAAAAAGAAAACACAATGAAAACAATTCCAATTGCAGCTCATCAGCTTGACTGATGATGCATTAACTTTAATGAAGAATTAAATTCTCTCCAGCTTCTCTCTATCCATTTTGGTTAGTTTAACGCTCAGCTGGTTGTTAGGTGCCTTGGCGTCATGATGGATGGTGTTAATTTCTTTGTATTTCCAAAATACAGATCACTACATCATCTAAGCTGTTGTTTTTAGTAAATAACCATCTTCACGCACAGCTAATAGCTTTAATAATCAGCCACAGTTAGTCTTAGATTCTTGTTACAGTAATTCTGTGGGAGTGGGTGTACTGTATATGTTTTCAACAATGAATGTCTCTTTTTAAAATCCAGCGCCTCGCTTGTTTGGAAGTGGGGAACAAATTGCAGCCGGCAAAAGGCCCTCCTCCTTCCCTAAATTCCTGATTTATGCGTTCACTGCTGCCTATTGACTTTTAACCATGTCGGACAGCCTCTGTGAGAAGCCCCGCAGCTTTTTAAAGCTCTCTCCAACAAACATTCATCACACCTAACAGTTGCAGTCGAGCAAACTTCTACAAAGTGGAGTTTGATTTTAGAATATCCAAATGAAATGAAACTTAAATGAGGCACAATTATCCAGCGTGAGTATCTGCACGGGGGTGACTTGATGTCTGCTCAGCTCTGCAAAGTGTATTTTTCTTCTCATGAATAGAATATCAGCTAATTTCCTGGGTCATCTGCTGCACAGATAATTGGCTAAAGACTGCACACGACCAACTTCCACATCCAGAGAAAAAGCAAAAAGAAAGCAAAACACCAACTGGAAACCTGTGTGTGTGTCACTTATAAGGCATTTCAGGCACACTTTGCTATCAGTGTAACAGAATGAGCTTCATCATGGTGTTCGATACAGAAAAGAATCAGGCTCCTAATGAACAAAAGCCTTAGAGAAGTGATAAAACACGATTTGCAAGGCCAGAAAAAATAATAATAAGATTATAAGAGTAATCATGTATTCTCTTTAAACAGACGTACCTGACGTCATCTGTTAGTTCTACATTCAGCCCCGATCCACCCCACGAATGCCGGGATGGAATATGTTTAGTACCCCTGGGCACTCGCGTTTTGCTAAGATTTCAAAGTTAGGTACACGTTTCCTGGCATTTGTAAATATCTGAAAAACCTTGATGCATGAATGGCAGAAATTGCTTGTAAATGTACAAATGGCAAAGCTCCCATTAATGTACACATCTCCTATATTGCAAATACCGCTGTGTTTCCAAGTGGAAAAAAACATTACCATTCTGACCACATACAAAGAAGTGATTTTCACATATTGATGTGTCAGCATAGAGTTTTTGGAATTCATTTTATCTGCTTCTAGATTTTATTGCGCTGGTAACTACAAAGCTGTTAGTGAAATCTGACTTAATAACTGCTGTGGGGCTATTGAGGAGAGTGGTCGATAAGTTGTACAAGTAGGTGAGGCTCACCCTTCTAACCAATCATTGAAGGCCAATTATTCATGACTAACAGGTAGGTCTTTATGTATAGTATTTTTCTAATGCTAACAGAGGGCTGTAGTATTGAGTGCTAAAACAGAAACACAGAAATCAGTCATCGAGGTTCTTGAAAGGGTTTAGAAATAACATCAGTGATAAACACAAGGATAAGAGACTTAGTACTTTATTACTTATATTTAATAATAAGTAATAGTAATATTATTTTCATATTCTATGAACAATAATCTGGCAGTTTATACCACTCTAACTGAGAGATCACTATTTATATCAATTTAAACATTTTTAGCACTGATAACAGAACTTGTTTTAAATTACTCTTCTTTATTAATTAAATGAAATAAAAATGTTCTTAGTTTAGTCTTTGCCAAACATTGAGCTTTGTAATGAAATGAATGTAATGTTGCAGGCTAAAACATTACAGTGAAAATCTGCTTCATTTGATTGTGTCTAAATAATGAGCAGTCTCACACCAGAAAGCATTTTGGGTAAAATTCAACCTTTATGAGATTCATTTTTTAATGTGCATCCTGTCTGCACTGTGCTCCTGTGGCATACAAACACTGTTCTGTATATTTAACACCGGGACTGAATATTGAGTGAAGATATTTGCATTTTGCCCATTAGTGGAGCCCTCCTAAAGTGATAACAGCAGAATAAGTCTTAATGTGTATCCTCCCTGTATTAGAGCAGTAGGAGTGGCCCCTATTCACAGACTGTGATGAAGGCCAGGAGGCTGAAGCCGTTTGTCCACAAAGAGAATAAAGCAATCCGTCATCTAAAACTAGTTCTGTCAAGTGCAGCCTTATCTATTCAACATTAAACTCTAGTGACAGGATAATGTACTGACTGGTGTGAGCGCAACGGACTGCGCGTATCAGCGAACATCCCCAGTGAGTCAGAAGTCATCAGAAACACTGGAGCCAAAGTTAGAAGGGCTCCACACCTCTGATAAGAAGGTGTTGTTGTTTACAAGGAGAAAGAAGGTTACATCCATACACCTGGGAGCTACCCAGTACATACACACTTTTGTTCTACTGGCCTCTGAGCAGAACCACTGGGCCTGCTGGGCTTCAGGTGCAGTGGTCAAGGTTACTGAGGACATTGTCTCTCCTCTTCTGTTAGTGCCCAGAGGTATCCGGCTAATCTGAACTGCCAGTGGTCCATTAAAAGTCCAGCTTTTCTGTCTATCCAGTGGTGGGAGATACTTTATTTTCTCAAGTAATGTTTTTCCATTTGTTACCACATATTTTTACTCCAGTTCATTTCTCTATTTCAGCTTTTGTTATTCTTATGCATTTAATGATAGATGTGGATACTAATCACTTGAGCACGTGACATTCACAAGGAATTCTACTGGACACTGCTTGCAAACAAACACTTAGCTTCAACTGTGCATGTGCTAGAAAAGTAAACTAAGACACTTGTTTCATACACTGAAGGTACCATATCTAACATTATTTTTAAGGTCATTGACACTATTATTAGTTACTAGTAATTTTGATTCAGTGCGGTCATGGAAATACTCCTTCAGTCTCACTTGTGAAGACGTTGAGTATTTCTTCCACCTCCTGCTGTTTTAAATCCAACTGCCACTTTATCCAATTTACAGTGGCTATTAGAGGGTCCTGCAAAAATCTGAATCATTTTAACATCTATCAATGTGCTGTTACCAGAAACACTGGAGATTCCAGCCTTGAGACAATTTCCTTTTTTAAACAAAGCAAAAACAGAAAGAAAGACAATCTGAGCTTTAATAATCCCCACAGGGAGTCAGTAGTTCACATGTGGTGGAATTAGTTAAAAACTGGA
The DNA here is from genome assembly GCA_034779795.1 of Ctenopoma multispine. NCBI lineage: Eukaryota > Metazoa > Chordata > Actinopteri > Anabantiformes > Anabantidae > Ctenopoma > Ctenopoma multispine. The sequence continues at coordinate 10,079,020 of JAUYWH010000012.1, read as the reverse complement.
AGTAATATTTCAGAGCTAGATGAGCAAATTGAAGGACTACAGGTCCCCAGAGTGTCTACTATTAGTAACCAAACAGGAGGAAGACATGCACAGGTAGGTGTTGTAATGTAGCGATGCATTGAAATATAGTATATGTACATACAGTATACCATATGTGTTAAGAAAGAAGAAGCTCATTTAAAGATTATACATGTGCCATGTGACCTCTCGTCAAACCTTCACTTAAGTCCCTCCAGTTTGCTTACCAGCCCTAACTTGGAGTGGATGATTTATGATTTATCCTTTATGTGAAGGGGAGGGGGGGAGACAACTATCATAATCATATTTATATCATATCATATCATATCAGATATCTCCACTACATTACACCCAGAACTGATATTGACCGGAAATTACCTATTTCTCTCACTTTTATAATTTTTTATTATGTCATTTTTATTCTGTAAATTGAGTATTTAGTATTTGTGTTGGTGTTAATCTTTTCTGGTTATGGTTCTCTTTCTTTCTGTTTGAACTATGAGCTGCTGTGACATGCCGAAATTATTAAATTAATAAATTATTAATTTTTTATTTTATAACATTTTTCATCTTAAATGTGTCTTGCTGTATCTTATTTTCAGTTTATCTGTTATCTGAACTTTACCTACACAATAACTGTTGTCACACTACTGTGTCAGCTTTGTACTTTCATCATTCCACTGAGCTCACGGTGTCCTCTACATGACATTATTTTGAAATTCAATCACAAGCATTTTATTATTGACCAAATCTCACATTTGAGCACAAACGTTCAAAGGCTGGGGTTGATTGTGACAGAATAAATCATCAATGTTTCTTTAAAAGGTGTCACTCTAAAATCTTAAACAATCCAGAGCTGGGCTTGACTTGAAAAGCGAGAGCCAGCATCAATCAGCTTCACTGACTGAGTGCCAATGTGATCTTTTAAAGTGACACACAACGCAAACAAAAGACACAAAAGAAAAACAATAGAGATAGTGAAAATGTGTAAGTAGCATCCACCTGTCTTCCTAGCCTGAGTCTGTCCTTTTCAGTCAGTGAATTAAAGAAGATATCTAAGACAAATTTGTTCCGCTGCACTAACTTGAGTAGATCTACCAGACGATCTGTGTTTGTATAGTTAGTATCTATTTCCCGGTTCATTTATTGATTTGTTACTGTACAGTCTTGTGCATTCCATTAAAATTGAGAATCTAAAACTGTTTTGTACCATCATCAGGTAATAAAGTAGAACCATGTCATAAAATAAAACGTAAAGTAAAATCTTTCTTATAGCTAATACTCATGTCTCTCATTCATATTTTCAATGGATGGTTCCCGTCGGCTGTATGGTGGAAAACGATGGAAAACAGAATAAAAGCTGGATTCTGTTTTATTTTAATGTCCTTCCCCAGGAGACAAGTCAGTCTCCGAAGTGGAGAGGATTACCAATAACTGGAGGGCAGCTGGACTTATCTCCAGTGCTGACAGGGGCTTGTATTCCAGCTGTGATCTGGGAAGTGTCTGGTTTTTCCATTCACCGTCCCCACTACGACTACTGAGCAGCCCGTGAGAGAAGGGCTGAGCCACAGATTGCTCAGAGGATGCTGCAGACCTTGCTCCCATGCTGTGATGAGATTCTTGTATGTTTATATCTAGCCTAGTGGGATGCTTCAACAACAGATTCTGACTGCTACGTGTGAACGTCCAGTGACATCCGTGATGCTCAGTAATCTAGTGTAGTATTGTTACTGCTGGCTTGACCATCCTCCGGTTATCCCTCAATGGACTTACGAAATATCAAAATTCTATTCTGGGCTTGGTTGCTTTTGCCAACTTCACGCTTGCCAAACCTGTAAGAGCTAAACAAAATCCTACAACACAACGCATCATCCCCAGCAGCTGAGTAAGTCTGTCTACATGACACACAACCCTCGACTTGGCACGTTCTCAACTAGCAAACATATGCCTTTCTTTCCAGCGATCACGAGCGTCTTTAGGGGTAACCATTAGTCTGCCAGTGCAGGAAATGCCAATGATCGCGCTTGCTTATTGGCTGATGAACCCCTTAAAGGGGTTTGGATTGGTCTGACGATGACCTCCCTGTGTGTGTGTGTGTGTACCCGCGCATGTATTGGCAGGGGTGACAGATAGGAACACAGCCGGACCAGCTGGCTGAAAATCACCACAATCTGCTGCCTAGTTTAGCTGGCACAAGTACACACACACACACACACATTAGCTAAATACTTAGGTACATTTAAGTATTTACTACACATTATACGTAAAGAGTACTCATTGAGTTCTGGAAGCGAGAAAAAACAGAAGGAAAATAAAACATCACATGTCCCCAGGAAAACAGAACAACATTATTTCCCACATTTAACGTCATTTTGAAGTGAGTGGACCATAAATATAATATACACGGTATAATACTGACCTACAGTCACTATAAAGAAACAGACTGATCTGTGTAATTTGGCCCTGACAGTAGAAATACACACTTCCCTTCCAGTCCCCTGGTAAAACCACTAGTGTGTGTCCTCTCTCTTTCTCACTCTCTCTGTAGAGAAGCCAAACCATTTGCAGCTCATTAAAATAATTTATTACAATTCTCAATATTCTCTTAATTAAAATTCACTTATCGCAGTTGGGGACTTGAGAACAGGGCCATTAAGGAGACTGCTCTCTCGAGTGTTCGTATAGGAGTGTGTCAAAGTGAGTGCACACACCTGTGTGTGTGCACTGTACGCGCAGTGATGTGTGCTTGCATACCAAGCACGGGTTCTTAATCACTAACGTTTCTGGATTAAGCCATACTTTCAGGCAGTTCGTGTTAGGAAATATTAAAGCTTACAATCAGGCTTTTTCTTAACCCTTTAATCTCCAGACATAGAGAACAAAACATTTCAAGCTAGTAAACAAAGACTTCGTAATTACAGTAGAGCCCACATTATATCCCTTTTGGGGCTTAAAAAACAGCTCCCTGGAGTCCCGCAAAATGTGCCTTTTAATTTACAGTGTAGATCATCATTTGAAAGAAAGACCCTCTAAAAAATGACTTTTGTTTGTTTTTTTGGGGTGGCAAATCTCTCAGTTGGTAGAGCAGTCGTCCCTGTAGTTCAGTGGTTTAGGTTAGTGGTTTAACTGCTTTAACTTCCTCCAGGCTACATGTCGATATGTCCTTGGATGAGACACCGAAAACCCCACAGCAGCACCTTCATCTGCTCCAAACAACATTTTTGCCAAGGAGATTAAGAAAGTATGTCATTATTATTACTTTACCACAATCCAATCCACTACTGCCATAAAAACTGTTTTAAAAATGTTACAGTGTCAAGGACATCCTGACTGTCTGAATGTGTAATTAATCAAATGGACCATTTAAGGACTGGTTTCCACAAAAAATGGATGCTAACTCTCTGGATACCTGCAAAGACTATTTCTAACACTGTAGAGTGTTTTTTACAACAACCACCCAAATTCTGATTTCTAAATCCTCACAGACTAAACAACCTAGTTCATTCTTCTGGCAACAGGAAATGCTTTCACACTTCACTTTAACCACAAAACAGGATTAAATCAGGGAAAATCATCTTTATGTGCGGATTACGTATATTTTTCTTTCATATCTTGGCGATTATCTTGATTTATCTTGTTGTTCCTTAAGGGATCCCAACGCCAACTGTCTCAGACTCACCAACAGGCAGATATTGTCATGTATGAATTGCTACTGATAATACAATGAGCTTTGTGAAGGCCTAACAGCATAAATAATATCTTTTAAAAAGGCGTATTTTAGAAAGATTTGTCAAAAATGCTGTTTTCAGAATGAGAAACTCAACCTTTCCATCTTCCACTGAAACATTATGGCTGGTCTCTGTCCACTTTTCATCAGCATCATTCTTTCTACTGAAACGGATGCTGTGTCACAAGCTTTTCCGCTCAGCCTTAAATTTTCTGTATAAACAGAAGCTGCAGTGAACAAAAAGATGCCGCAGGCAAACATTCAGCTGCAATTTCAATCATAAAAGCCCTAAACGGGGTTTGTTAGATACAACAGATCAACACTGGGAGCAGATACAGGGAGTCAGAGTTTGATGCTCTCTCTCTCACTCTCTCTCTCGCACACACACACGCACGTTTGTATTTCTATCTGTGTTAGGACACTCACTGACATAACACACTCCCTAGCAACTTAGCACAACCCTAAACATCATAACTAAATGCCTAACGCATAACCTAAACCAAATTCTATCCTTAAATCATGTATGGCAGAGATTGAGGATTGGTCCAAATGTTCTCCCAAGGTATAAAAGTCAAACTGGTCCTCACAGATGTGGCAGTACACAGATTCCACTGTAGCTGTAACTGTAGATGTGTCAGCTCCAGCTGCCTTCAGGCTCACTGGGAGTTTTTGGGAAAGCGCCCAGGTTGCCAAGGACCTCAATGTCTACTGTATTGTATCCCGGCTACAGTTGCTAAGGCATCTGTATTGTTGCGCTGCCAGTGGCACTAAATGTATGCATGTTTTCCTCAGAGAGAGATCCTGCGGAGGGCGGAGTTATTAGCTTAATGAGCACTGCTCAAATGACAGTGCACATGCTCAAAGTGTGTGTCGAAAAACACACTTCCAAAAATAGTCAAACACACACTTTCACACTGGTATGCTGTAATTAGCACCTCCTTACTTCTGACATCATGATAGGAGCATTTTGTCCCTTTATGTCTCTTTATGTGTGTGCGGGGGGGTGCCATCGTGTGTCGCTGTGTGTGCAGAGTAAAGGAGGAGAGTGCTAAGACGTCAGTGATCTACTCAGCCGATGTCTGATTAAACTAACAAGCCAGGGGAGTCCAGATCACCGTCAGCTCTGAAATGTTCCCACACTGATCAAGTGTCTAAGCTCCAAGCCTGCTTGAATCCAATGCCCTAGTCGGACAACCTGTGAGCCAATCCAACCACTTGTTTACTTATTAAGCTCATTTTCACAAAAATGCAGGCAAGCTTCACCTGGCGAGCCTCAAGTCAAGCAAACTGTGCTGTGATCATGACCAGGGTATTGCTTGTCTTGGGGATCATTTAGAAAATATTACCTTGTTCCTGTGTTTCAGTCTGATAATCGGAAATATTATTACAGAGGAAGCAGCTCACCAGCAATCTTTCGCTTAATTACTTTATCTAGCACGTAGCTGGATACAAGATACAGACAAAACAATACAGGTACATGTAGTGCATGCTGGCTTATCTGGATGCTTGATGAAGTTAAACTACTTTAATGAAACAAATTCCTGTCCACGTGTCAACGTGTCTTTGGGAAAAACACTGAACACCAATTAAATCCCAAAATGAGATCCCAGGGCACACCAAGTTAAAGCAACAATACTAATTACTCATTGCTATTATATGTAAGTGTAACAGTGGAATTGCATGGATTTTTCATTTTAGATCAACATGTTCGTACCACAATCTGTGCAGTTACTGCAAACCACAGGCTGACTCCTGATTATACTAACCTTGTGCAAACAGGGGTTTAGCTGTTTCTGCTATTGTCAGCTAATGTGATGCCTCTTAGTTTAAACAAGTCTCCTCCATTAAGCCATAAAAGAGTTTGTGAATAGTTTCCTAACCAAACCGTGACATGAATAAAGTCCATTAAAATGTAAATTTGTTTCAATTTTGTGTTCCTAATCATTGTAGAGCAGTGTGTGTGCCTTTTGTCAAATAGGGACAATCTTGTTTTAGAACAAGACAAAACATAAAGAGCTCTTCTTTTGTCTCGTTTCATGTAGATCAAAGGCTGAACACCAAAAGTGGTTATGAATTATGTCTCAAAAGCACACAATGGATTCAAATAAGCGTAGGGCTAATTAAATTGTTTAGCTTGTCTTATATTTAGAAATACTTTATCTTCTGAAATGTGCCTGCCACCCTGGTTGATTAAACAGGGGGACTTTAAGCTGGCTTTAATCAGGGATACAACAGCAAGAGGACATTTATCACCACTGGAAAACATGTAGGGAATCAAAGTGATTTCAACAAGCAATCATAATAAAGCTAAAGTGGTGTGTCTAGTTTAAAGGAATACTGCATGAGTTTTGGAAATACACGTCTTTCTTGCCCAGAAATGCAGTAGATGAAAAAAAAGATCCCATCTACTCCAATATTTGTCCATTCAAGCTGGAATTAGTCTCTTTATGTGGTTATGGGGTGAAGAATACACAGCAATTTATCATCAGATTTATACATACAGTATCATGTTACAATAGAAAAAGATCTGTTGTTTCATATTATTTTTAATCGTTCATTTCATTATCACACTCATTCATTAAAGCAACTTTTTTGTCATTAGAACAACACTTTGCATCACTCCACATTGCAGGGATGCAGGCAGGCACAAACGCAAACAATCATAGTGGGCCTGCTTCCCTGCTCATTTAAGGATTACACGTCAAACTATTCTTTTAAGGAGTACAGTTTGTCCTTTGCATTGAATGCTCTGTTTTTGTGTCTCTGTGACATGAAATGGTTCAGTCTTGGCAGTATTGTCACCAAGACACATTAGTGTGCTTCTGGTAAATTAAACAATACTGATCCCAACTAAATCCCTGGAAATAATCCCACATCTTCAGGCTGACATGACATCTGTTGCCCACACACTGCTCAGTGCTTAAGGCAGCAATTTCCATTAAAAACTAATCCAAAACACCTGGATTCCATCACTGGTATAAACATTTTGTTAAAAAATGTATTGAACTGCAAAATGTTCCAGTATTTCCTCATGGTTCTGTGAAATAAAAGGACAAAACCATACATAACCACTCAGGCTGACAAGTACTTCAGCAACTGTGGCATCAAGTCCAAAGCTCCTTAATTAAATAATTCTAGCTTGAAGCTGTGTAAACTAGTCAGCTAACAGGCTACCAGGCCCTGCAGCTAGAAAACTGTCCAGCCAAGTGAGATTTGGTCATTAAGATAAAATTCTGTTTGAGCTGCACTTCTACCCAGGTCAAATTAAATAGAGTAAACTGAGCGAGACAATCACCACGCTTGAATTGGACAGTTTCCAATTAAGCTCAACCTAACTTGCAGAGATGTGTAAATAATCAATGATAGAAAAACATTTGCACCAAACTGCAGCATCTGATGGTTTTGACAATTGCGTTTGAAAGGGTGACTGATGTGGAGTGCTGCCTCTACAGGGAGCTGAATACAAATGAGGAAGGACTGCTATTTAGTTTCATATCCAAAGTCTCTTCTTACATTTCATCCAGCTCGTAAATGTTATTTAAATCAATTGATAGAACAGAGCAGATGGTAAATGTCTCAGAGTGAGGGAGACGCTGCTCAGTTTTCACAAAGCCATAAAGTTCGATCACTCTCATGCTGCATTCCTTCTACTGTAAGTCAGGATCCACAAGGGACAAGGGGCTCAGGCATTTTTGGAAATGTGCCTTATGGCATCAACCCTCAACATGTTTCAGTGATAATACCAGACTGCAGTAAATCTCTTTTCTCCAGTGTCACTAAGTTAGTTTATTTTCTAGATGCAAAGGTGGATTCAAGGTCCATTGAAATGCTATTTTAAGGTTTTGAAACAGCTTAAATAAAGGAGGAAGAGCTGTTATCACCAAAGACTGTGCAATACTTGGTACGTCAAAAAATCTAATAACAGTATACCAGCCGATATTCATTTTTAAAGTGTTTGAGAAAAACAGTTTAAGTAAACATATTCTACACATTTCTTTTAGAAATTAACTTAATCAAAAATAAAATGGTAATAGAATTACTTAACCTCTCATTCATAATATAATAGTAGTATATAAACTGCTAAATATTTTTTTAAACACTAATGTTGTTATAAGAACATATTCCAAATAACATTTTTAAATGGGTTCAGCAAAAAGAATTCCTTCTATGAAGGAATCTATGAAGCATCCATAACTAGAACGGGTGCAAGAAAACATTCATACGGTATCGCAATACTATACTGCAATATTCTGTTGTGTGATACTGTAACAAATTCCCCAAAACACCCAATTTATTTTTAATTAACAAGTTACACACATAATAAAGATAAACCCCAGACCACTAGATGGCAGTGCTCTTAATATTATGACCTATTATATATCACCTTGCTTAGTATCCCAATATATCACAATAAACTGAATTGTAACCCTTTGTAGTTATACATATCCTAATCATATAGCAAAATTCTTACCAATACACAGCCCTAAGGGGTGACCATGGTGCAGGTGGTAGGGCAGTCAGCAGTAGTCTGAACTCCAGGGCTGGTGGTTCGCTTTCTGCTTCACCCTGAACGCGAAGGTGGCAGCCTGTCCACAAGAATTTCCAATGGAATTATTATTACTATTAATATTATTAACCCACACTGTGTATGCTTAAATGATATATAAAATGTGGATTGGATCCATACATTTGTGTGTGTGATTCATTAAAACAGATGTGCTTGTTCATCATTTTAACCACTGTAAATATTGTGGTCTTCATCATAATCAAGGTTTGCTCAGTTGACTTGAGGTAGAAGACTAAATTCACACAAAATAAAGGTTTAATAAGAAATATAAATAACTAATACTTAAAATTAATAAATAGGGTTTTTAGCTGTATATGATTTTCCATTATTTGATCTGACTAGAACAATAGTAATTACATCATTGTGTTGGGCCCACCAAACGGAAGATGAAGTGGCATGTCACTTTTAAATAAAGAAAAAAATCCATTCATTGATTTTAATGTCAAACAAACACTGTGTCAGAGTTTCAGCAGCCTGGCGCATACAAAAAAACTGTATGTTCCTCAGCAACACGACAGAGAGGAGAAACAGGAACAAAGATATCACACAGGCTCATAAATTTAAGTAGAGGAGGAAAAGTTATTTATATGGTGTTATCTATCGTCCTGGCTCCCTTTCTCTCCGCATAGTCTTAATGTAAGTTAAAAAAGAGTCTGTGTCTGATGTGAAGGCGTGGAGGGTGCAGTGGAGGTTCTGGAATATAATCTATTTGCTAATTATAAACCAAGGCTAAAGCACAAGCAAGCCGCCGCTCCGCTGAGCTCAGGGCTATACCCAGAGGCTGGGGAAGAATTAGTATAGTCCGCACACGCGTGCACACACAATACACACACAGAGCCTCAGAGTGATTAGACCCGCCCTGGATGGGAACAGCAATTAACGGCAATCAGAGCCCTGTCCCTCTCCTCCCCGGCCCTCCCACCTCCTCTCTGTGTGTATCTCATCCCTCGCTCTTTCATCTGCATGTCAGCCCTTTCACTTGTTTTTTGTCTTGATTATTCGGATTATTCGTAAAGGGATCCCCTGATATTTTGGATTTGACTTGGGTTTTCTTTTCTGCGGCACACACAGATCGTGTTGCTGCTGGAGAAGGCAGGTTGTAAGCCAACGCTCTGGCTTTTATAGATAGATAATAGTAGCCCACTATGTTAGTGCTGTGCAGTGTTACTTTCAGAAGTAGCCTTATTAGCTGTGTCATCTGTTGTATAATAATAATAATAATGATTCATAATTAACTTCTGCTGACTCTATCCTGCTCTCTCACCTCCTCTCCCTCTCTATCCACCTCTCTCTCCCTCCTCAACCAGGAGGTAAACATAACCACTAAATAAGAAAGGTATAATCTAATAAGAGATCCATATCAATGCATAACGTCATTTGGACTTCACTCTCTCAGATGGGCCTGCTAAAAAAAATCGAATCCATCTCAGGAAGAACAGACATTTCCCATAAAAACACGCCTTCCAGATTAGGCTGCTAGCTAGCTAGCCTCAAAATACATTTTAAACTTATGTAACTTTACACTATACAAACGCATATGACACTTAGCGGTGGTTTGCTAAGGCTAATGTGGTCATGTTAAGAAATGGAAACTAGCCATGAGGAGATCTGTTTTAAGCAGACTAAACTCAGAGCACTAACGTGAAGCTAGCGAACTGTGTCAGCTAATTTTTTTTTTACTAATTAATATGCCTCTTTGCTAATTAATGGTAATAATTCACTGCTTGTACATTTGGGTAAATAACAAACACAAAAGCACCAAGTACAGTAAGCTAGTCTTTATCAACACATTAGCAAAGTTTAAAGCATTAGTTAGCATTAAAATGCTATCGTTAGTTAGCATCAGTTACAAACATCTTACAGACTGAATTTGAAGTTCTATATCTGCCGAGTAATATTTGAGCATTTCACTCAGTGGCCTTAGGAATATGTTTATAATTTTTTTTTATTTCCATTTTTGAAAAGGAATAAAATTAACCAAGAACAGAATGTTTGCTTTTATCAGAAAAGGAACATACGCACTTCAGGCTTTTGAGGATCCTCTGCACAACTTATCCCATTAACTCAAAGACCTGAGGCTCCCAAACATGAGGTAAGTAGTTGCTATTGGTCAAAAGACCACGTTCATGGTTTAAACAATTTAAAAGCATTCAAGAGCATAATGGCTCATACACACAATGACTGTAATGCTGATGAGAGGAAGCGAAGGAGCTTCCTCTACTGTAACATCCTGTCGGTTTGCTCTGGTTGAGTCAGCTAAATGCAGAGATAATGAGAGAATGATACAGAGAGACTGTAGAGCATTTGATGGGTGCTGAAACTAGAGATGCCGTTGCAGCACTAATCCTGCAAGACAACCCTACTGAAATTCAGCAACGTTAAGTCAATCCTTGGAGGAAGTGTTGGTCAAGTGCTAAACCAGTAACAAATAGCACCAAAAAGAATCCTGTTTTTCCATCTGGTACCACCTTCCTCTGAACCCCTCCATCCCGCTATCCATGCTGCTTCGGGAAAACCATTGTTGCAATGTGCAGCACCTTCTTTCTGCTCTTTGAACCTCCTCCAACCCATCCATCCATCGAAATTCCTCCTGTGACTTGCCCTCTCAAACCTCTGTTTCAACACCTCCCCAGTCCTCCATCTTTTCCTCTTCCCTATCATCCATTCAACCTTTCAGCCTAAGTGGCTCTCATCTGCCCTCTGGCCATCTGTCTCCATTTCTACAAATTTTTCTTTCACTCCCACTTTTTCCCTCATCTGTATTTTCTAAATCATCTCTCCCATTCCATCTTTGCTTTTCCATCAACCTTGTGACACTATTTCAGAGAACAAAAATGAAAAGAACATTGCTGACAATAGTTTTTATTAAAAAAAAAAAAAAAAGAAAAGAGAAAAGACTTAAGATGTGAGAAATAGAAGAGAGTGTGTGTGTGTGTATCTGTGTGTCAGAGTCTAGACAACAGTGTGAGCAAATAAGAGAGAGTGAAACAACAAAATAAAATTGAAAGTCAAGAATAATGGAGAGACAGCCATCAATAGAAGAGGAGACAGTATAGAGCATAAAAGAAGAGAAAGGCGTGCGAAGGGTGAGAGAACAAGGGCAATGGAGAGCAAATGAAAGTGCAAAGGCGAGATGAAAGTGCTTAGATGAAACTGAATCAGGGCAACTGGAGATCTATATCCCGCTGAGCTGCCAGAACACGTGTGGAAAGAACTAGAATGAGCTATTTACCAACACACATTCACATCCACTTAGACACGCGCCTAAATGTACACTCCTCTCAAATGCACTGACGTATTAACGATCACTTGGCTGAGAATGGACCCAGAAATGCAGAATGTTTGCAGCTCAGATGCTGTCCTGTTTGTAGTCCTTTACTAAAGTATACGCCACATCAACCTTTGAAGGTCACAATGCTGTTTGCTGCACTGCTCTTAATTAGCTTTAACTAGATTCGCTTCTGTTTGATTCTGGCATTTAATAACTTGTAATCACTGGTGGGTAAGCTACCTGCAAACATAACAAATTGCTTATTTCACATTACTCACTGATTGCATTACTTTACTATTTCCTCATCAGCAGCTCTTCCTTCAGATAAACAGTGATGATGAGGCGCCATTGGCTTAAATACAACTGTTTTAGAATTACTAGGAGTCTCTTTTCTCCTCTTGTGGTAGAGAGTGGTTTTGATGTGATTTGCTATAGATAACCTATAGATTTATTGCTATATAAATAAACTGGCTTGAGTGGAACTGAATTGAAGTGAACCCCTGTAAAAATAGTGAACAAACCTGCTAAGATGAACAAGCAACAGCATTAACTAACTTGGAAAAGTAATAATAAAGCTCACAAAGCACTGACCTGCTTAAATATGTGTACTGTGCAGCATCTGCAGGAAATGTTCTGTACTGTCTTAACTGTACAAATTTATCAGGAAAGCGCAGGTGCACATTTTCATTTAACGTTTCAATCTGATGCAAATGTGCAGATAAAAAAAAAGAATCTAATGTAGTCGACACATGTAAACTGTAAACTGTGTTTTAAACAGGCCAAAGGAGCATTGGTTAGACTTTGATGAAGATATCAAGGCTCCAAAAGGAGCATTTTCACATGTTCTGGCATCTTCTAAATGAAAGCACAATGCAAATTTCATTTTTGTACATTAATGCAGACATATAAACACATACAGATACACAACCCAATGTAGAATATGCTAGGAGCAAAGAAGCCTCACTAAAGAGCTCCTTTTTTCAGCCCACAACTACACACCTAAAATATTCTAAGAGCAAAGGCATTTAGAATTCTTGGAAAGAGATCGCTGCAGGTTTTGAGTCAAATATTGAAGGATGCGCTTTGGAAAGGAAGCTGCTGTAGGAGTGCAGATGGGCGGTGATATCAGTCTTATAAATTAAACTTGTCCCCCTTTTTCCTGCATCTTTCCCATCTTCCCGCATTTGATGTCATTTATATAACTTAGCTACTTTTTTTCCTGGCAGGGTATCCAGTCTGAAGTATCAGCTCAGAGAAGCAAGCTGTATTTCTTTAAGGGTGTTGGTCCTTTTTCTGGTCTTTTTTTTTGTACCACTTCAAAGACAGACAAACACAGAAACGGTCCATCCACCCATCGATTCATCCATTATCTGTGTGGCTTCTGTTAAGAATGATGGGGGGAGAGCGCACACTTACATACAGTGTGTGATAGTGATGCTGCGTTTGATGGCGTCTTGATAAATTAGATTTTAGTCTCATTTCTGTCACTTTTGTTGTGTGTTTAAACTGAAGATATGGATCCACACCTTGATCAGATGAAAACTAATCCAGACCCACTGAGGATTCTGATGCCGATGTGAGTGGTAATGCCTCCTACCTACCTCCAACATGACAGATCGGTCCGAGTCCTGGGGTACAACCTGATTCTGAAGAACCCACTTTCCTACTAACCCAAAAAGAGGTTTTTGTATATGTGGTTGTGTGAGGTTCCTCTGGGATCCTCGTCAGCCAGACATATTTCAGCATCCACACACACAAGCAGGCTCCTCATGGTCTGTAGTGACCCAGAAACTCCATGTGGGTCACATCACACTGTTCACTCCACTCCATCCTGACAGGGTGAGCTCTACTCCATCATGCATTTTACCACCCAACCTCTTCTTCCCCAAGAAATCAACAGTTGCTTTTCTTCTACACCATCTTTCTTGTTTTATTTGTTTTCGCCTCTGTACTCCTTCTCTCTCTCTCTCTCTCTCTCTCTCTGTTTTGTATGAACCCAACCTGTCTCTCTCACATTCCGAGCCAGACTCAAATCTCCCCCGAACAGGCGGATCTGTTGCAGCACATTCATCTTCATTGCCAGGATCTTTCACAGAGTCTCTCTGAGGACGGTTACAAACGCAGCGGTTGCCTTTGCTGCCATCTTCTGCTCACAGAAGTCATTACTCGATCGCACAGAGTCGCTGACTGAGTTGGAAGTTGAGGTTTGGGTACTTCGTGTTTTAGAGGGCAACACTGATTGTCAGCTTGAACATGAAGGGTATTAAACCTGCCTAAATGAGGAAATGACCTTTAGTGACACCAGAGAGCCAACACAACAACAGGAGTCCTAATGAATTATTATTAATATTTTAAACATAAGCTCTGAGCATATAAAAGAAACTGCCATTGCAGACTAAGCCAGAGAAAAACAATAGACTCTTAGTATTAAAAATGCATGTGATGTGCATCTCGCGTCTCAGTAAGTACGGAGGCATTTGATGAAACGGAAACATATCTGCTTAACAGGCCTGTATCTGCTGTAGCATTAACGTTGTAACATTACGTTTCAATGGTGAAGTGTCACTTCCAGCTGGTTTTTATAATGAATCATACTTAAGTGATGACTCTGTGTCTCTGGTATATGACCAGAGAGAAAGTAACCACCAACAAAACAAGGAAAGAAGGGACATCTGATGATAAAGAAATACAAGCAATAAAGTAGCAAGCTGTGCCTGCAGATAAAGTGGAAAACGTGGTGGAGGTGAAAGAGTGGACCAGAAGGAAGGAACAGAGGAGGAAGAACACAGGTGAAGTTAAGACTATGCTAACTACATTTCTATTAGCAGAGAAAGTGTGTGGGTTAAACGTGGTTTTGTGGATACACTGATACATTACATCACAGTATACGGTAAATGTTAAAACACCAGCACAGAGACAGACAGCTAGATTTAGCTCCTGACAGTCAGTCGAGTCATGTAACTTGGGTGGTAAAATATGACACACAGGGAGAGAGGAACAGGGACACACACACACACAGAGGAAAAGAGGCCATAATGACGAGGACATTAAAGTTTCACTGGGAGAGAATAAAGGAAGAAGAAGAAGTGGTCATCGGGCCACAAACTGTCAAATAAGAAAGACGGAACATTAGGAAAACAGAATAAAGACGGAGAGAAGAAGGTGGATGCTATCTGACACCACACAGAAGCCATCCGTGAGGCCAGCTGAGTGCTATTTCCAGCATGAGATGACCCACCAGCTGTACTGTGGGGAGGCGGGGGGGGGGACAAACACGGAGACAAGAGAAAGTGTGTGTGAGAGAAAGTAAGAGACAGGGAATATGGGTTTTATTTATTCATTGATGCTTTATTTAAGCAGGTGGGTCACTCAGGGAAAAAAAGTTATTTACACAGACAGACAGGAAGAGGAAGGAAATGCACCTCTGGAGAAAGACGACGGGGGAGATTACCTGTCCCAGACACTGTTTGTGTAACAGAAACAACAACCTTACCGTGCATCTGTTTGACATGAGACCATTCCAGGTCATCCTTTATTTACTAGTGCTATAAGAGGAAATACATCCTCAGAGGCCTCGAACTCATCCAGGGATCCGGTGTCATGGTCACGCATCACACAAACAACAGTTTTAGCCCTCGGTGAAGCTAGGCAGAAAGTTGAGACAATGTACCGTAACGGGCTGAACGAACTCAGCCCTGAGCGAGAATGGTTATGGGATAGTTAAGAGGGAGTTTATGGGAATTAAACATGCTCGGTGTGGCATTTCACATGATATAAGTAGCCTTAGAAAATATCATCACATCAGTGGGAGAGGCAGCCTCAGTGAGCTGCAACCATGTTTAACGCTGCATGACACTGTCAGCATGTCCTGTCTTGGGGAGCAAATACATTAATCTAAGGAATTTAACTTAAGTCAGGGGCAGATCTACAGGGGGGCAATGGGGGGCAACTGCCTCCTTGCTTTACAGGCTTCCCCCCCCCCCCAACTTTTATGTCCCTAAAATCGCTTGTTTATGCAAAAGCCTCATATAGCCTTCAAAATAAATATTAATTGACCAAAAATATACTGTATATAATTGTAAACATAATTTTAGGTTCCTGGAAAACTTTTTACTAACTAAATGAATTAAAAGTACAGTAGATTAAGTTCTTTTTCTGTATTTATTTATTTTTGTATTTATTTTATATTTACTCTGAGGAACCTTTTTTTTCATTTATACCTAAAACTGTCTTTGTTTTCCTGGGAGAGATAATGATATAATAAATAATTTTAAAGTATATTTGTGGACATTTTGTTGACTCTGTTTACATACAGGGGATTTTGACATACAGGTCCAGCATTGCCGCCCTGCCTAGACCTCTTGCCACTCCTTTGCCCCACCTTTGCCCCACCATGTAAAATTTTCTAGATCCGCCACTGACTTTAGTGCACTTAAACTTTTTATTGTGCACATGCTTTATGTAGATGACAGTAGGTGGTCGCTACAGCCGTTCCTGCTTTCCACAATGTTGGTGAACGCTGTAAGAAATGAGGGTCCACGCATGCAGCCTCTGTTCCATAAAAAACGCACACTTCTTACTACAGCTGTGAAAATGTCTTTTTGCAAGCCTAACAAATTAACCCTGATGACATCACTATTACATCATCAGGGTTATTTCAGAACAGAGAGCTGTAGTGTGGAGGTGCTGAACAGTGATTGAACAGTCTGGGATCAGGCTTTTGAGCGAGGCTCACCCTTCTAACCAATAGGAGAAGGCTAATTATTTTTCTTATTTATTGCAATTCCAAAATTTCATTTTTTTATTGATTCCAAAAAGTTGTGGATTGGAGCTATAGAAGGTGTCTTTAAGATGTGTTGCGCAGAATATTAGACAGAAGATGTCTGCAGGGACACTTGTAAATGTATTGAAAAAGGTGAGGATCACAGCTGAGGTGTGGTCTGTGGCACTGAACACTCTCTGCAGGTTGTTTTCGCATCGGTCTTTAATATCTCAGATATGAATCTGGCAACACACTCCTGACCTCACATGCACACTCACACACTCACACACTTGTGAAGCTATGATGTCCTACCAGATCGACTCTTGATGATCTCTCCAAACTCGTCCTCCACCGGCTCGTCACAGTAGTCCTCGGGGCGCACACCCTCCGCCATCGACAACAGAGCACCGGGTGTTTAAAAAAAAAAAAAGAGACTTTTCAGGGCGGGTGACTGCGCGACGAGGTTATATCCACCAGGAGGAGAGAAAAAGACCCGAAGTACAAACCCAGAACAAGTGGCCAAAGTTTGAGCGCACGATGTGGACACAGCTCCAGTGAAGACAGAGCGGGGACGAAGGGCAGGAGGAGAACCGGCCGACATAAGCGTAGAGGGAGAGAAACAGGTGTGCAGGAGGGGGCTGGGTGTCGGAGCACTCCCACCTCTAAATCTCTAAATAGCAGAGTACTTGGACGTTGCTCTCCGCCGGGGGCCCAGTCCCGTTTGGCGGACGCCATGCGTAAAACCCGACACCCGGCGGGCGCATCAGTGGACGCGCATGTCCGCACTGGGACGATGATGCAGCAGCTAAAAAAAAAAAAAAAATGGCAAGGTGACTCAACCTTGACCTCCGCGTGGGTGGTAGTCTGGTCACGTGACAGGCAAAACAAACGTAAACAAAACGCTATTTATACATAAAAGCATAAGGTTCACCTGATCAGCCTCTGTGGGTTTAATAGGTCACTGTTTAGTTTGATGTTCGTGGATGAAAGATGCACAAACTGTGCTGCTAAATAAAAACAAGCATGATTCATAAGTCTAATAGTCTTGATTTATGTAAGAAAAGAAATCTGAAATGTCAAATCACGTAGCTGTTCCTTTCTCTGCACTCTGGTTAGATGGCACTGCTCTTACACACTTACTATCATTAGATCCGTTGATAGACTGATACACCCACTTTGAATTTCCTGGCTGTTCAGAAGTAGGTCTTGTTTTACTGTAATGGCTCCATTACGCGCGACGCGGCGCGCATTTCAGATGATATTATTAGATATGAAGATATATGATGGATCATGTCTCTCGGCCACACAAGTGCTGAAAAACCCGCGGGGGCTGCTGCGAGTGAATGAGGTGTTTCCAAAAACTGACACCTCGGCACTGACTGGCATCTCTGCTGTGGCGGGCGGGAGTTAAAGTCACAACTTTGCAACTTTCCAATTGTTTTGGATCAGTCAGACCTGTTGTAAACGTAAAAATAGCCGAAACATATAATGAAAATGTGATATTTTTCCTTTAAAGTCATATAAGAAAGGTAGCGCACACAGCCCTCTTTCCAGCAACCTTTTCCAGCTTTGCCTGAGCGATCCAGAGGCGTTCCCACATCAGAGGAGATGTAGAATCTCCCCAGAGAGTTCCTCGTCTGCCACAGGGTCTAGCCCAGTTGGACATGCTCAGAAAATCTAAAATTGGAAGCACTCAGGCACCCTGATACGATACCCACTTCCAGGCTCCCTCTAGATGTCCGAACTCTGTTCCCTGTCTCCAAGGCTGAGCCCAGTCACCCCACGGAGGGAGCTCATGTGGATCCTTCAGGTCCATTGTTGAGATGGTGATAACATTTTAAAGCTTTGACTGTGAATAGCACTTTTAAACACTTGCAGTTTATGGATCTGACGGTGTTGTTCTCTCCCTGTTTTTCATACTTAACAGTTGCCAACATAGTCATGTCAAGCTCATACCCTGAGCTGCATGTAGAAGCTCAGGGTAGGCAGCGAAGGCTCACTTTGGACAGCAGGGGGCAGTCTAACCATGTGTTAGGGAGTACAGTATGTTACTCTACAGTAAACTAGGCCAGTGAGTCTTGGAAAGATGTCTAAAGTCTTCTCCCCCAGGGCTGAGTAAACAACAAAGGAGCTGCAGCTGATTCAGAGAAACTAAAGGCAGCATTAGAGTCCAGTGTAGTATTCACTGTGTTATGCAGCATGTATTGTCAGATCACTGTGATCCACGTGATTGTGTGTATGTGTTCAGAGCTAAGTGACACAGATGTTAAGCGTGGCAGACGTGAGATGTTACTTACTGGGATGATGAGCGCTAATCCAGGCTGACAACGCGTGCTGCTCCTTCACCGACCTCCAACTCTCCTGGAGGTGTTTTTGGCAGCGGTGGGCTGGCAGAGAAATCAGTTCACTGCTGGAGTCTGAGTTTCCAATTTACAGCATCAGCTGTGCTATAAATATAGCTATTACTCTACTGGTAATTGTGCTGCATGTGCTTCTGCTCATGAATGAGTAATGTGGGCAGGTGAAAAAGTCAGGGGTTTTACTTTTGTATTTAAGCCAAAACATTTATCTCAAAGTCTCAGCACTAAATTCATCGTCAGGTATCAATGTGACATCCAGAATAAAGACTTCTACTTCAAGGAGCCGCCGCATTAACACCAACTGTTATGCAACTTTATGAGAGCTTCTCTCTTGCAGGGATTTTGGATGTTCCCTGCGGTGAAGTGTGCCTGTCACAGCAGCAATCATAAACCTCTTCACTTCAAACGCGTCTCTCTCTCTCTCTTTTTTTTTTTTGTCACTCACAGGCTGTTTACAGTTGTCTTCACAGACAGAAATAATATTTAAAAAAAAGAAGAAACACAAATACAGGCCTCAGTGGAGCTAATTGTTGAAATCATGTTAATGTAGTTGATGTTTTTGCTGGAGAGAGAAACTGTTGGTTTGGTTAAGTGTTTGCTCCGACTCCATGGAGCATTGCCTTATGTTGGTAATTGGCACTAAAACTCCTAATTGGCAGAGGCAGTGTTTGTTAAGAGGCAGCCAAAAATGAACCAATCACAAAATGGCAATAGATTAAGTATCTAATGTGTTCATTCACATAATGATAATGAAAGAGTAGCAGTCCTCTTCCTGTTGGGGTTTCTTAGAATTAACTCATGATACTAATTTCTTCACACACTGGTTTATTTGAGTGTATGTTATTCTATCAAATCAGTGTGGAGACATGTCTGCAGGCAGGCGACACACCGAAAACCAATCAATACCAACCAATATCAATGCATGGGCTTAGTAATACTTTCGGTGAACACTGTCCGGTTAAAACTCTACCGCACAAAGACAAAAACGTATAAACAAGATCCAGAAATGCCGCTGGCTTCTCTGGGCCCGAGGTTATTTAAGATGGACTGAGGCAAAGAGGAAAGCTGTCCTGACATCTGACGAGTGTCACAGTTTGAATTTCTTTTTGGAAATAACAGTGCGTTCTCAAGGCTAAACACGCTTGTTCTCAATGCGCAAGTCAAAAACAAGCATCTGCAGTTTACATAGCACCATTCATTCTGGATGATATTTACAGGTTTGGGTCCAACTGTTTTTGAAATGATATATATAATATGGTATCATCTCCACAAAAAGAAATAAATACAGAATTTACACCTTAAAATGCACTTTATTAGTTGTTCTTCAGTGGTGCTGCTCTCCACTCTTTGCACTACCTGGAGAATAAGTCAGGATACTGTACCTTTATAAATTGGATTCAGGGTGTTATTGAACAGTATTTCGTGCTCAGTAACATCTCTGGTTCGATACAACAATACGCAGCAGAATAAAGATAAGAAAAGAAGGAAGACGTGACGACAAAGTGAGATCGAGTGAAGCATTCTCTTAAGTGCTTTAATGTGCCAACGTACAAAGGAGATAAATGCTGATTACTGACATCTCTACAATGGCATCTAAAACATGCCAACACACATGCACACACATGTTCTTTCTATCTCTGTCGAACACACACTCTTCTGCTGTCATTCACACACACACACACACACACACACACATATACATTCTAAATCCCTAGTCACATCATTAGACAGTGTTTCTCTCCAGTCTACTGGGAGATGATGCATAAAACAGAGCTGTCTCTGTTTGCGATCCTCTATTTGTCACCAGTAAATGAATAACGAAACAAATGCTACTAACTAAAAGTCAGACCTGGGCTAAAACATACTAAGAATCAGCATGGGTCAAAGACCCTGGGGCCACAAATAACAGCATATCTTATTAAAGTGCAGTTGTGTTTTTGTAGCGTGTTGTCCAGCTGCTGTTGCTCCACACGCGAATCACGCTGAGACGCCCAACACCAGCTTCGCACTGAAGTGCTTCATTAAAAATCAAAGCATGTGGGTCATTTTTCCAAACTAGTGCAAACAAATTTGCATTGTCGTTTAAAAATCAGAGGCTCGTAATTACAAGTTGTGTGACACTGATTTCAAGCTCCCAAGTAAATCAGAGGACGTGACTGCATAGAATCTGCTCGGTGTTACTCTACATTGGCTTTTTTTGTTGTTGTGAAAAGGTGAAAACGGTAGTTGTGTATATTTGAACCCAGGTCTATTACAGTGTTATTGTCTAAGGCTCCTCTACACCACCAAAGCACAGAATACATCTCTAGGTAGTAAAAACAAACTCACTAAGCTGTGATCATACAGTATTAAATACAGTAGCGACCATATCAAATATTCTGGTGGTGATGATCAGCTCTGTGACAGCGCTTGTGTTTCACTCCGGCTGTTTGGAGCGACAAAGTGCGTCTCATGGCCCAACAAAGCCAAACACTGATTAACTGGAGCCCCACCACCACTGAACACAGTGAAGCTGTGTGACATCTTTCAAACTAATACTGAAGTAGAGAGATTCACATGCTGAAGTGCACCCGCTGACCCACATAGCTGGAATGAATAATGGATTAATGACTGTAACAGTGGTTTCATCTCAGCGCTACATAAAAAGGTGAGCAAACTGCCACGCAAAGCAACATAAAAGAGCTGAAGGAGTCATATGACATCCATCAGTTTGTAGTACAACTTATTAGAATATACAGTGTGAATTTACATCATGACGTAAAGTGAGACAGCACCTCATCCTGCCCACGCGTTTACCTTCTCCAATTATGCTTCAGATTACAGCTTGTAAAATTCCCTATTTCATTTGGAAGCGGGTACCAATGGAATACATGATACATACCTACTGATAGGTACAAGAGAAGACACGCCTGGAAAAGGGATCATTCTTTTTGTGGATTTTTTAATTAACTGATACGTATTAAACCTGCATTAGCTGATGTTTTTGCCACTAGGGGGCAACACCAATGAGATATATTTTATGCTATAAAAACACACAGGGTTCTTCAGCTGCTGCTAAAGGCTATACTATGTTCATCTAACTTTGGACTGCAAACATTTCAGTCTTGTGTAACGGTTTGCTGAATTATTGACTAGATAAGTTGATTTTCCTTAATTTCCTAATCCTGTCTTCTTCTCTTGTACCTATACAGTATATCATACACTTATTTATCTCTGTGTAGAGGCACCCAGTAAGTATTCTATTTAATAGTGAACATACTAATTAAAAATACTTTTATCTGTGGGTTGTGAAGCATCACATCAGATCTCAACTGTGAAACTTGACTGATCTGATTTTAGAAGCAGTGGTGGTGTACTGACAGGCAGCGCCGCCATAAACAAACACAACTTTCCCTCATCAACAACAAGAGGAAATGATTTTGTCTGTTGTAAACATCATCATGTCAGCTTATGCAAAATAAATGGACTTCTGTCAGCTGCACGAGCCGTGCAGCGGCTGCACCGCTCTACCTTTTGAAGGTGGTGACGAAGGCAGCCCAGGTCCTATTTTTGGGAGACAGTTGCCTGAGAGCTCAGTGGTAAATACGTGAAGATGGTGAGTACAGACAAAATGCCACTTGCATCTGAAAAATGTCAGCTGGGGAATTCTTCTATCAATTTAGTCTCCCTGTGCACTTGTGAAATTACAGGGTGTGTTTTGAATGGAGAATGGAGGTCACGGGGTTAGGAAAGTAATTCAGCACAAAAGGGAGATGAGAAAACATGAATAGGTTTTGGCACAAAGAAAGCAGAAAATGGCTTTATCACCTTTATGTCATCCAGTTATGATTATGTTCTAATATTTTCTTTTCCATCCATCTTTACACGCAGAAACTGCACTGGATGCCAAAACAAGTGCTGATTAGAGCCAAACCATGACAGCAGGACAAACTGTGTAAACTGTTGCAATCAGCTTAAGTTAAAATCCCACTTTTTATTTCCGTTTAATAGTCACATCTTTTTATTCCGATTTTTTATATTTGTTTTCCCTGTACCAACTGATGCACACTGCTGTTTTTCACCCACCCAAACCTACAGAGGCAGGGTGCAGCACTGACACTGACAGAGACGGCAGCTTGGTGTTAATGAAATGTGGCATGAACTCGTCAGTCAACACACAGAGCTGGTGAACAGCTTCTATGGCTGTGTTTACATGCAAGCTGTAATGCAGTCAAGCAATTTTTTAGATTTTACCTTTACAGCTTTAGTTACTTGTTGTTTAATGCAGCTGTATATTCTAATAAAAAATGTTACAAACTAGTAAATGCACATTTAGCAGCTGCTGTTTTTGTTCCACACTGAGTGTAAAGTTACACAGACCTTTGTCTTTATTTTTTATTACGTACTTGAAATGTTTTGTTGCTTAAATCTGCACTGTGCAGGCTGCACATTTCTATTATCAACAACATCATATGCTGTGGAGCAAACTTTAGGTGAAACTACTGTTGTGCATGGAAACATGGCCACCGAGAGACTATCTGTCTGTGATGTGTATAGCTGACAATCCCATCCAAAAGCAGAATACAAAGAAGCTGGACCCAAAGCGGAAGGATGCACCAACAGTCACGGTGCAGAGAAACGCAGCTCGATAGGGAATTGAAATTTAGACCTGCCCAGCACAGTCCCGTCTCACACCTCCGACCATGGCTAATCAATCATGACGGCTGCATGTGCACACCCTGTGGGTTGCCACAGTAACAGACAAGTGGGTCGATAACAGAATATTGATTGGGTGTTTTTATTTTATTCCACTCGCTTACTTTCCCCTCAAGAGGAATCTAACTGTCTTATGAAAAATTACAACCTGTCTGGTCCTCTTCCACGTCCTTGTGAAAGTTGAAAGAGCTCCAGAGGAGTCTGAAAAACAAAACACCACAAGGTGATGACGATGTTGATGATCATAATGAGGATGACGACCATGTCCAGTTTGATGTTTACAGTTGAAAAAACATGTTGTTGCATGTACATGCATGTATAAACGTGCGATACATCCAAACCACACATTCTGTTTCTTGTAACAGAGTCGGTAGGTTGGGTCCAGTAGGTCTTGCAGTTTAGTTCACAAGGAAGGTGGTTGCCAGTGACTTATCCCCTAACCACTCCCCAGGATGGGCCAGCTGACTTTAGTGCTGCTAGTTCAAACATCCATCTGTCTCAGCTCTCACACCTTTGCTGACTGAAGAAATCTCCTCACAGCCTCCTGACGGAAGCTTGTTGTGATACAGTTACTGGCTCAGATCTAGTGTACAGTACTTACAGTCTCTGGGAACTGAGCCTTTAAAAGTTAACACCCTCCCCTCGAAAAATTTTGTACTCCCCCTTACTCCCCTCTCCAAGCATGTAGCAAGGTTTCCAGTTTGAACTGAAGCTAGTAGTACTCCTCATAACTCTTAGGGTTGAGGCAGTAGAGAATTCCCCCTCCAAATGAGAAGATGGTCCCCCCCCAGGCCAAGCCATAGCCCCAGTTGAACTCATGGTAGATCCTTAGGTTGATGCTCTCGATGAACTTGATTGGGTAGAGGACCAAGCTGCAGGTCTGGAAGACAACTGGAAGAGACATGCAGATGGTAACTACAAGGTAAAGTAGAGATCCTTTAAAAAGCAAGAAATAATAATCCTTTTTCAGTTGGACCAGAGTTACTACTAATCAGCCAACGTCAGCATGTCAACATACTAAACTAAGATAGTAGTAAACATGTTATCTTCTAAAGATTTTGAGCATGCTTTTATTTCAAAGAACCACTGTGCCTAAGTACAACCTCTCACAGCCTTGCGCTTCGCTGTAGGCTCCCAGTCTTGAAAATGTCAGAACAGCAATGACACTGTGGTAATAGGCTTCCTGTAGCCCGCTGTGGTCACATTCAAAAATGTAAATGGAAAACGTGTGGTCACCATGGAAACTGGGATTTAAAGATTATGTAAGAGATTAACTGGATTATGAGGAATGAACACTGTAAATTGCTGTGCAGGAAATATTTTAATATTAATATTTTATTTTTTTTGTTGTTCGTTAATTGAGTTTCCTGAACTTGATACTTTGAGTTGCAACAACTTAAAACTCTGTAATTATTGTAAAAACGTGTGCAGCTTACACAAAAAAATACACTGAGTTAAATCAACTTTATAAAAGGCAGCATATTAATTACATAGTTAGTTTTAATACTTGAGATCACAATTAGTGAAATTTAGGAGAATGATTTGAGTTGCATCAACAACTGAAAGCAATTTTTAACATTTAACCAATACATTTTTTAATAATTTAACAATTCATGTAAATTAAATAATTTGTGTAAATTGCATTAAATTCACTGTACATTCAGTAATTACAGTCAAAATAAATCATATTTAAAGGATTAAAATGAAAAGTTCTACATACAGATGCTACACAACACTGAAATACCTCCCGAAGGTTTAAGTTATCAAATGGGCTGATCTCTAAAAATAGCATGAAAAAGGCAACTTTGAAGTGCAGTACGATGTTTCACTCACAAACACAATTCCTTAAACTATTAAACAGAAAAAGCTTTAAGGTCCACAGCGAAGCCCACGTCCTGGAACATACATACACATAGTGGAGAGTACAACAAAAAGAGCTACATCAGGCTAGTAGCTCTGTTTGATTATCTAACCCGGGGTAATGTACTTGGAGGTTTCTTTTAACCTCGGTGTCTCAGAAGTTTGAAATGACTGTGTGTAAATCCAAGGAGAGGCAGAGGAGAATACAGAATGCACTAGTCACATTATGAAGACCCATCAGCACTGACATTCCCTCGATGCTGCTGCTAATGCATGATTACGATGGTCCCCATACATATTTTTTCCTCTCCACTGTTGCCTTACGTGCTTGCTCAAGTGGGACTGTTGGGTTTTCTACATTTATTTGTATATATTATATAATTTGTAAGGTCTTAAACCTCACACTGTAAAGTGCCCTGAGATGACCTGTGTTGTGAATTGGCGCTATATAAATAAAGTTGAATTGAATTGAATATTGCTCTCTGCTGTTCACTAAAAGGCACACAAACAGCACGCTATATCTACAACTGTGACATTTCTATAAAAATAACATTCAATTCCTTTAAAAAATGAACACCTGCGCTCTCTTAATGGCCCATTTGACCAGGTTGCAGAGCAAGCAGAAAAATAATTCATTTAGAAATGTCTTAACATGATGATGTGACAACTTATTGACATTGCCACCATATTTCAGTATGTTCCATTAACCCTCTCTTGTTTTACACTGACCAAGTGCTGCTCCTTAAGGGTTTAGTCTGCACGCATACAGCTGTCACTACAAGAGGAGGAGGAATAGGCTAGAAACGAATGATTATGGTTACTTAGCCAGAGATGATGTATTCGAAAGAAAAAAATCCATTCAGTCACTAATAATTGATATTTTTAAAATATTAAATTTTTTAAGGAATTTGAAAATGTCTAAACATAAAAGTTGAAGCTGTATTATGCAACTTTCTCTTTGTAGGAATATGCTCTAAATCTGCAACCCAGCAGCAGCGCAGAGACATTATCTTTGGTTTTTTGAAGAGGCTCCACTAATAACTAAAAACTAATGATGGTAAGTTTTAGAGCTTCTTATTTGATTTAATGCAATTTAATAATAATAACACAATAATACACAAAGTTCTTTGAGAAGTGTAGCGGACTGATTTTAAATGTTCAAGGTTGAGCCAGACTTTTCAGTGAGTCTGATTTAATAAGACAGCCCCTCTCTACAAAAGATAAGTTTTGGAGCATGTTTCTAGTAAAAAAATATTTGAAAGTTACATTGTGTAACTTCAAGTAAAGTGAAGTTGTGGGCATATTTTAGAAAATTGCCTCCGCTTTTATGTCTGACTAGCCTGCAGCTCACCCTGCAGTGTTACGTGACTAAAACTTTCATTAAATAGGGCAAAAGAGTAACTTACTTACATGTTTCAAGTAGAAAACGTCCTGGGAGACTTGGTGCACCAATAACCACAGCAGACATACAGGTTCAAACTAGTGAAATTACCACTGAAATTTCAATTCTGAAAACTGAATGTCTGAATCTAAACTTCCTCTTATTTAAAAATGAGTCTGTTGGGGAAATGAACTGGGGAACTGTAATAAATCAAACTTCATCAGCAAAGAGGGAAGGATTGACAGAAGAAGAGAAGATTAACTAGATTAATTAATTAAGAGTTGGACTAACGGGTGAAAGGCTTAGAACTCAAATGCAGGACGACTGAAACAAAAAGGGTCAATGATAAGGTAACTTTAATCCCTTTAACAAGGGATGATGACATGGAGACTGAGTAGCCTACTCTAACATGGCATGGTAACTTAAAGACTAGAGACTAGTTTGAGTATTTTGATTTATTTATTATTTATTTTTTATTGTATTTTTTACCTGTTATGCACTTGTTATTCACCTGTAACCACACCCAGATGTGAGGTAACAGGTGTACTCACACACCCGCTGCTATATAACTGCAGTAAAGTGAGAAGTCAAACCTTGAACTTGAGCTCAGCAAAAACAAGATTCTCATCTGTTCCTTAAAGGGCTCATACTGTGTTTTTTGTTTTCTGATGCTACATATATACTTTTGTGAAGTTGGGTGCCTGTGTTACACATACACAGTCAGAGAACGTTAGCTTGAAGGTCTGGCTAATTTGCTTCTTCTCTTCTTTTGCTAAACCATTTGTGGAAATCCATAGCTGGCCATCTGTTTTGGGCTCCTACACCCACTTAGTACACAATACTTCCCACTCTGTGAGTTGATACTGTTCACAGAATGTGCTTTTTCAGCTGTGGAGGAGAATTAATTTAGTTTACTTTTTACAAAGACAAAACTATAAAACAACATTGGATATAGTTACAAGCCAGCAACAGACTCTGAGAAAAGTTTTTCCTCTGTTCACAGAACTTCCAACTGTTTTCACAACCTGCCCCAGTGGCAGCAGGTTTTAAGCCAGGTTGTTACTGAGGGATGGTGCTGTTCCAGCTGGGCATAGTTCAGCTCACAGGAAGACTTATACAAGCTGACCAATCAGAACAAAGTGGGGTGGAGTAAGTGAGCCCTTAAAGACACAGGAGCTCATATTAGCCCTTTTATTCTCAAGGCCAGGGAAGCAGTTACATAAAGAAGAATTATAATATAATATATGTATTTGCACTTTTATAACCTTGAAAATCATGAAATCTTGTTTCAGTGGAGGCTAAAGATCAAATATAAACGCTAAATTAAATGTAATATGGCCACTTTCACTTTAATTCATTTTATGTGTTTTCATTTTGAAAGTTTGTTTCAGGACATGAGTTTTTGTTCACTAGAAATCATATAGCTTCTGTAAATTTTTACAACATTCCTATAAGTTTAGACCATTTACTTTAACGCAGTATCAGTGGTTTGCACAGTATGACAGGCAACACATCCGGCTTTGAAAAATGAAACATTTCACGCTTGAAAACATGAAAATTTCCAATTATTCCAGGAGGTGAGAATGAGGAAACTGTGAAAACTTGACAGTTGTCCAACTTGAGATTGGGGCTGACTGGGGAAATTAAACAGACAGGCGTGATGCTCCACTTCGACCCTGCTGGGCTCAAATCATAAAAATAGGATTTTCTCTAAATTAGTTTAGAGCGGGAAGAATTGTGTGTGTGTGTGTGTGTGTGTGTGTGTGTGTGTGTGTGTGTGTGTGTGTGTGTGTGTGGGTGCCTATTTAATCAGAAAGTAATGATTATCATTTAAATGCATGTCGGTTTTCAGTGTGATTACCCTTCCCCCTTCCAGTTACCTTGTCTAAATTGGCTAATTAGGTAATCTCATTGTGCATGTGTGTCATTAGGTGTGTGTATTTAAGCGCATAATGAGTGTGTGGCCTCCGACCCACATCCGGTGTGATTGTGTGTGGAGTATAGTTTCTGTGTGCACTGACCTGCAGCGAAGAGCATGAAGGCAACAGGCGCGTAGAATCGCCGCCTTGTGCCGATGCACACAGCCACCAGAGCAACCAGGAATGACATCAGGACCAGGGCTCCACCCCCTAACAACAGGGCCAGCGTAGCAACCTGCCAGTCTGGGAAGAAAAGGAGAGAGGGAGAAAGGTGGATGGAAAAGTAGAGAAGAAGAAGTGACAGCCTCGATTCTCACCCCCTGTGAACTTCTAAAACTGATGAATAGATGGATGGCTCACACAAAAAAGCGAGGGGGTAGGAGGATGAATAAAATAAAGGCAATGAAAAGAAGGAAGCAAGAAAGACGTCAAGTGAAGGAAGGATAAAAAAGAAAGGAGCCGAGGAAGGAAGCTGTGTCTGACAAAAAGACAGGTAAGACACACAGGTGGAAAGAAGGAGAAGGAGAAAGTGAGGAAGCTACAAATGAAAGTATTGAGCATGCAAAAATAACAAAGGGAATCTAGGAACAAAGGGGAGCTGAGGGAAAAAGAGAGAGACAAGTTAAAGTGAGATGAAGAGAAGTTTGGTGGTGACAACACGGTGAGCGTCTCAGGGAGGGGTGGAGAGTGATAAAAGAGGAGAAACATGCAGAGTGTGGGGAGGCTGCAGCATACCGTTACAAGGACAGTGGGGGGAAGACGGCATGAAAATAAATGCTGAAGGAAGGGCAAGAGGTGGAGAAGAAGGAGAAGGAGCATGGTGAAGGTAGAGAGGAGGTGGAGAAGAAGCAGGAGGGGGTGAAGGGGCTGGGGGGTTTGAGCAGCGCTGAGTGAAAGTAATGAAGAGAGAGAGCACTTAGTATACCTGAGCCGACAAAAAGCCACGGCTAAAAAGCTTTGCTGGCATGTTACCAAAAATGTGCCCACATTCACTGTACTGCGGCTGGGTGCACAACGAGATATTTATTTATACTGTATCAATGCAATAATAGACATGACGTTTTAGGAAATGAAATGAAAATGTTTTCAAATTTGGCATTAATTCATAAATGTACAGAGACAACAGAAAAATCAGTTTTTCTGTTTACACATTTGATAAAAAATAACATACACGTAAAGCTCTGCTCTGGTCAGTGTATGTGACTTTATCTCCTGTCAATAGTCTGATGCCTGTAACAACACACACACAGTCTGTGGCAACTTTGCTAGTTGTCTTACACTTAGAGATACTATACCATTTACTGCTGGTACATTGGCTCTTTAAGTGAATAAACACAGACTACACATATGGTCAAATATTTGCAAATAACTGTTAAAACTTATTTTAGATTTCTGCACGTTTAAGTCCACCCGTGTGTTTAAGTTGACATTGGCACCAAATGAAAAAAAAAAAGTCAAGGCAACCATGAGATATTGCGTTCACATGAATGTAAAGGACAGGACTTTGATCTTTGACTACTAAAATCTAATCAGTTCATCCTTGAGTGCAAGTGAACACTTGTTCCAGTTGATTAAGATGAGATATTGCTTTCACAAAAACAGGATGGCCAAACAGATGAACACCCAGACTTTGATTCCACTAGAGTGAACTGATGTCAATATGAAATGTCTCTGTTTTATATGCTACAGTGACTGGGCCTTTAGGTACAGCACACACATGCATACCCACTCCAATACATGGACGCACACACATTGTCATTTAATGCATTTGAGTGCAGAGGAAGAAAAAAAAATTTGACCATTTCTCTAACCTTTATTCCACCTGTCTGCACATGTGATGCTGTCAAACTGGCCAGGCTCATGCAAGCAGCTGTAAAAACTATTTCTGTACAACACCACTACACCAGAGACACAGAGACAGCTACACTGCAGGATACATAAATAAAGTGGACATACAGAGGCTCTTGAAAGACAAACTTCAAACTGCAAGTTGTGGATAAAACATCAATGAATCAACATCTGACAGATAAATGTAGCTGTCAGTACGCATGCAAAGCCTGTGTGTGCTGGTCGGAATCAACAGCAAACTGCAGAGCTATTTAAGAGCATTTATTTTTATTTTACAGCTACTTCAGTGTGTAAATACAGGCAACGTCTAAATTTACTGCTCGACCACAGTAAAAAAAAAAGCTTATGAAAGATGGATGGTGGTGGAGAGAGATAAGAAAAGATGAGAGATTTACAGACAGAAGAGGGGGAGATAGAGATAAGAGGTGAAAGATGAGTTGCACTGGTGGACGGTGGGAGGCAGAGAAGGAAGGAGGAAATTAAAGATGAGAGAGAGCAGAGAGTGGGAAGGAAGAGAGAAGAAAGAAGAGATAAGAGATGAGGAAAAAAAGATGGATATGTGGTGCAATCAAAAAATGCTGAACGATGATGCTCATCAGGAAGTCAATACCATAAAACGGCTGTTTGGACAAACACCTATTCTGGCAGCAAAGTATTTCTCTATAAAAACAATATTTTTATTTTGGAAGCAACTTCCACTAATCAAAAATGGCATGAAACCAAAAAAGTGCTAAATAACAAATCAAACATTTCAATTTTCAAAAAGAATTCAAATAAAAAAACTGAGTTAAATAAACATAAAGTTATTTAATTTGATTAATGTATTAGTCGTATGCAGACGACAGCATCTTGAGTATGATAATAATAATACCTAATATTAAGCATTTATGATTTTAACTACTTGAGTGAGTCTTAGGGGGGAAATTCAGCACCCCCCCCACCCCCCTCACACACACACACACACACACACACACACACAGCTGTACTCCTTTTCTCAGTCTCTCACACAAACACCTCTGGAGGTAATGTGACTGTTTGCCATGTGACGGGATTACATTTTTCCTTTACTCTAAAGCCACTCCAAGCTGTCACGCAGATTAACTACTCTAGTACTCTGTGATTTTCTGTATCAGTCCTGCAGCTGCGAATGTAAAATAAAATAAAAGTACACACAGTACATGCATCTGTTAGTTGTCAGTTTAGCATTTCAATCTTGTTCCAGGGGCTTGAGGTTTTCAAGTTTAGTGCACACATTCATGTTTACCCTAGAGATGAATTGTAATTTGTTTGTGTCTAGTGGCACTATCAGGTAAAGATTCCAGTATCTTAGTGAAAGTTGCATCACCATGTGAAGAATGTCATTGTATGTTTTTTGGATACTGATCTCAGCATTTAGACCTAACTACAGCCACCAAAGCTGCGAGCACGGCTATTTCCAGGCTTCGAGCGGAGAGTCCTGCTCTTCGTCTTTCAATGTGAAAACAAAATGTTTCAGTTAGCTTCGTTTCCCAGGCACAGACTAAAGTGATTTCTTCAAATGTCATTTAAGTCAACCTGCAGACAAAAATCTGTTTTTCAGTGATGAACTGATAAAAGTAAAGGTTCTGTTAATGCTTACAGTTAATCAAAGACAAAACCTGAACAAAGCTGAATAACCAGCAGTTGGTAGATAAGAGTTTAAAAACAGCAGGTTAGAATAAATGACTTAATAATTACAAGTAATATGTAAACATTTGTGTCCACAGATTATTTTGAATTTGTTTATTTTACATGCTGCTGCTGTGTTAGTGAAATCCTTTGAAGAAAGCTTTATTTGCATCCACCAAATGGATTATGTGTGTCTGGGCACATGCACACATCCTTCTCCCTATCATGCCCCCAGTGTATGTGTGTGTGTGCGTGTGTGTGTGTTTTGGGTCTGGCAGACAGGGGGGAGCTGTAGGTTCCTTGCTATTCCCCTGTCTGTCTGCTACAGAACTGAATGCCACATCATTTCCCATTCCTCGTTCAGCCGCTACAAATAGAACGGGCATCTCTGGGGGCTCGCTGAGAGGAGAGATGGATTCAGAAGAGAGGAGCGGGGGAGGAGGGGGGTAAAAAAGGAGGTGTAGAGGTTGGGAAGGAAAGGGGAGAGAGGTTTGGCACAGGAGAAAATGGAGAGGAGAGACGACTATGGAGAAGAGAGATGATGGTGAAATTACAAAGGGAAAATGATTAACAGAAATGTAACAATGAAGTCCTCAGGGAGGAGAGGGCTACAGGAAGAAGGGTAAAGAGAAGGAAAGGAGAGAAAATGGAATGAGGAACAAACACAAAGAAAGAAAAAGACAATTCATTTGAGTCCAGATGTAAAAGGACGCAAGAGTAAAAGCAACAGCAGGATCGATAGACTGATAGAGAAAGATGAGAAGGACAGAGAGGAGTTAATAATCTTAAATCTGTGAATCTAGATCTAACAGGCAAAAACCTGTACAACAAAGAGTACACCTTTTGGTATTTTATTTCAATGATGTATACTTGAGTAATGTCAATATTATACATGCAAAAATATGCTTAAAAAAAC
This sequence comes from Ctenopoma multispine, assembly GCA_034779795.1. NCBI lineage: Eukaryota > Metazoa > Chordata > Actinopteri > Anabantiformes > Anabantidae > Ctenopoma > Ctenopoma multispine. The sequence goes on along the minus strand of JAUYWH010000012.1, from coordinate 10,046,049 downwards.
TTCCCTAAGAGAAAATATAGCATGGTTTCCTCGCTTTTAGTGATGGAGTCAGTATCTTAGGCTGTAACCAAATCCAGCAGGGAGCCAGCAGAAATCTTTTCTCAAGGTCAGACAAATGACAAACCTATCAGTAACAATAACACATATTATGTTCTCAGCAATTTACGACAGTTGAAGCTGTTGTGTTTGGTCTGACTAAGAGATCACTGATGTGTATTTATCATGTTTTTTTTTATTGATTATAAAGCTCCAAAAACAGTGTGGAAAAGGAAAGAAAGAATATGAGAGGGGAAGAACAGAGGAGAACACAAGAACAACAGGAGGACTGGATAAATGAAGAGGACACAGAGGACGAGGTGGTTTTCTCCTGTTGAAGCAAAAAATAGCTCAGACTTTATATCTAAAGCCAAACTTCAAACTTCAAATTGAACTGCTTGGTCGTGAATATCGGGGAATTCATGAAAAGAGTTTGAATTGACTCTGCTGCCACAAAGGGAGCTAGTGTCAGACAGTGAGGGACGCTCAGCTCCTCTTCTCACAATGTATCCACTAACATATTTTCATATTTATGATAGGGAGATTTTCAGGTTTTCCATCCTAGAGTGCATGCCTAAGTTCCTCACATTCTCATGAACACAATATCTCAGGAACGCCTTGGGAAATTTTTTCCAATTTGACACAAACGTCCACTTGGACTCAAGGATGAACTGATTAGATTTCGGTGGTTGAAGGTCAAAGTCACTGTGACCTCACATGCATGCCATTATTGTGCACACAATATCACAGGACCGCCTTGAGGTAATCCACTTGCACTCATGAATGAACTGATTAGATTTTCACAATGCTACCTATGGAAACAACGTCTGTAAATCAGTACACCTCTATCGTCCTCACTGCACCACTGGATGGATTACATTTTGGTGCACATATTGATAATCCCTTGACAATTAATCTTTATGACTCTTGTGATCTTTTGACTTAGTCAAATACCTACAGAGTTAATCACATTCACATTTTTTTTTTTAAACTGGCTCATTCACAGTGTTATTGTGATGTATCAAAGTCTTTCAGTGCATAGGACATAGTAATTAAAGTGAAAGATGTATTGATTTCCTCTCATGAAGGCAAACCATGTGAAAGTGATTTCAGTATCTTAATAGTGTGTTGTAGTGTGTAGCATATAGAATTCCTCAGTGACTGGGGCTATGTTCACCCCCCCCCCCCCCCCTTTCACTATATAATGCTGTCACTGTCTCTGCCCCAGTTCTGTCCACGTTGCCCAGTCTTCCCCTCTGTCAGCCACAGTCTCTCTCCCTCAGGCCTCTGCTTTAACTGTATATGCATTTATGTTCTCAGCTGTCATTCCTCAGTCACTCGCCACATGCCCTACACTTTCCCTCATGTTCCAGTTACCTGACCCCACTCACTGTTCCCCCTTTCCCAATTATTCAGACAATATTTAAGCCTTCCTGTTCCACCTGCTCCCTGGCAGGATCGCTGCATTTCCATTATGCTCGTCATCTTGTCCTTCCATCTGGCTGATGTTTGTTCTGTTCTTGGATGTATGTACCTGCACAGCTGCCTGTATTCCTGTAAGCCCCCGGTACTATTGTTTCTATTAAACTCACATCACTGCACCAGTCTGCCTGCCTGTTTGTCTTTCTCAATACGCTAGATGAGCTTGGTAACAGTTAAGTTTGTGAGCGACTCTTCTAGTACGGCCATCGTTGCTCGACTCAGACGATGACGACCTACATGTCCAGTCGTCAGTGTGTCCTCATTATTAAAGAAGTAGTCATATTCTGAAGTGCACTTATGTCTGTTCAGCCTAAAATTGTGTCTATCTGATCGAACCCTACCTAAACCCGAACATGATGTCTAAATTTCTATGTGCTAGCAAGTTAGAACCACTTGAGCTAGAAAACAGCTGAGTTCTCACTCTGAGATAACAACACAGTAGAATCAACACATATTAATGCTTAGAAATGTAACTCCATCTGTGATTTCTCCACATTTTTCCATATTTCTCTATGATAGCCCATCAGGTTCAAACAAGGGGGGCAATGATCAAGCCAATAATCATCTGCTGTCCAGCAGGGGCTGTGCTGAGACACAACTCTCCTGCAGTGATCAATTCAGCTTCAGAATATTACAGCTAGAAAATCACCACAAGGAATGAAAACGATGAGCTAAAATAACAGGAGCTGCTGCTTTGGCCCGTCGCCGGTGCTGGAACAAGCCGAGGGAGCGGGCACGAGCACGAGCAGAGAGTCCAGGTCCTCGGAGAGGAGGTGTGGAGATGCAACGACAGTGAAATCAGAGGATTACATGAAATATTCAACTGGGCTTCAGAGGAGACTGACCAGAAACAGGTCAGCTCTAAGTGGCAGCCTCTTAGAGGCACTGTCACACACACCAGTTTACACATACAGATATACTGTGTGGCTGCTACTGATGCACACACACACTCACGATCATAACCTATCTGCTGTAGGAACTGGTCACATGCCAGCTCTGCAGTGTGTGTGTGTGTGTAAAAAAGTGAGCATGTGTGACAAAGACGCACAAGAACAGACAGACAGATGGAGCGTGTTGCACTGCCTGACAGTTTAAATTCCTCTTAATAGCCCAGTGTGTAATTAGCACCAGCCGGCTCCCAGCGTCACACTGCTAGTAAATAAAGACACTTTCACTTCACTTACAGTGATGCTCGTGACCTCCTTTTTTCTCCTGGTAAGTAATCCAACACCTAAGATCAACCCCTCCTCCCCCCGCCCCCAAAACTGCAAGACCTCTCCCGGCTGTGACGACAAGGCCATTTTTCCAGACAACAAAAGAAGGTGAGGTTATGAAAATGAAAAGTAAGAGCAAGGCGGGATGAGCTCTGTATCAAGCTGAAAAGCAGCACTTTTTGCTTTGCAGCATGAAGCACATGGATCATTGCACAGTAGAAAAACAGACTGATACTGAGGAGGATTTATGTTTTATTTATTTCCATAAACTGACGCAGGTTTATGAACCTTTTAGTGTGGCTTCGTATATCTTCCACTATAATGTGCACAGAGAGAAGCTTTAGTGTTATTTCAAAATATAAAATATACATAAAGTACAACACATGTACTTGTACTTAAGGTTAGGTTTAACTTTATTTTTATATTAAAATAAATAGGAACCGTCCACTGGTGGTGGTTCAGCTCACTGTGGCAAGCATTCACTTATGTGCTCGCTCCATTTCCCCACATGTTCCTACTTCCTTCCCCTGAAAGAACCTGTGGCAGTCAGACACCTGTGCGCCCATTATCTGTCCTCACACACATATTTGCGTGTTTTCAGAATATGTGGAGCTCTCTGAGTGGAGAAAGAGGGAGTGGAGAAAAGCAATGTGAGGTCAACAGGAGCATCACTATCACATTTCATTTCTGATCAGTTTTAAAGCAGAGATCAAATAGAAAAGAATCTTCTCACAGGGTCTGTGTACCCGCTGTCTCTTTGTTAGAGAGTCACAACATTGACCAGGACGATTCCTTTCTATGGTTTGTTTTTCTAGGAATGATCTCCTACATGTAAGGAAGCATCGTGCTGTCAATCACAACTACTCTTGGCGGTGTAACATTATGAAAAGCTGTAGTTGGAAGTGTTCTGTGTGGTGCGCACGGGGCAGGATGGATGGAGCTGTTAGCATTGTAAGCCTCAGACATTGAGACCCCCCCCCTCTCTCATTACCTGAGCCCAGCGTGCTGTTGCACTGCCAGTTCTCGGTGCTCGCCGGCTTCCAGCAGGACTCCCACAGGGATAGGTAGTACTGGTCGTCGGCGGTCACCCACGCCGGGCTCATCACGGCTCCCACATCCAGGCAGAGCGCCAGAAAGACGCACACCAGCCCGACCAGCTTCAGCGGCGTCAGCGGGGAGCTGCGCGCCGACTCCTCCGTCTCGGTGACAGCAGAGGACATGGAGAGGCTGGAGAGACGAAGAGGGTTGCTGTCGATGTGTCCTTTCCTCACGCTGTGTGGATGTGTGCAGAAGTCGGCGCTGTGCGGCGTTTAATGCTGCTGCTGCTGCTGCTTGTGGTGCCGCCGCAGCCGCCTGGGTTGCGCGTCAGACGAACGCTCCGCCTGTGGGCACCGCTGCAGCCGCGCACCGGAGATCTCCACCGTTTACAGTCCTGACGTCAAAGCTCAGAGGGATCAGCAGGTGCTACAGGGTCCTAGAGAGAAAGAAAGAAAGAAAGAAAGAAAGAAAGAAAGAAAGAAAGAAAGAAAGAAAGAAAGAAAGAAAGAAAGAAAGAAAGAATTACTGACCAAATTTCCCTGGCAGAAGCTGCATGTGAGTAATGTAGTCACCTGTCAACAGTGTAAATGTGGATTTGTTAGTACTGTAGGTATGTGGTCTATTTAGGTTTAATGGTTTTTGCCGAGACAGTCACATTTGGCTGACGTGTTACAGTAAAGACCAACTAAGCCAGATATAAAGTTTGACTTCATTCATTGCTGGATTTAAAAATATGACAGTTGCTCAATGGCAGAAAAACAAACCTGCTAAAAAGATGTTCAGTACATTTCCATCTTAGCTCATGAGAAAAACACCCATTGCTAAATCCACTGACCTTGCCTAGTGGCTGATTGGTTGATACTGACCCTGAAACTACTTACTAACTTAACTAAAATACAACTGGGGGATTCCTCATAAGATTTTATATGAAGGACTGTTTTGCAGGGGTGGAACAAGCAAAGAGAAGGAGACAAAGGCAGAGCAAACACAGTGATGGAAAGTAGAAGGTGGGAGGCACATGATGGAATATTATTGTTTCTCCTGCATACTAATCACAAAGCCACAGATGAGACAGCGAGAGGCGGGAGGAAGGAGGCCAAGGAAGCAGAGGTGAGCAGGTTTAGGGAGGCAGAGCCATCCGTATGTTTATTCAAGCAGAAAGAAACAAGGGATGAAGAGGCTGATGGAAGGAAAAGATGGCCTTGTTTACTCTCCATCAGCACAATAATGAGCGATGATGAGGGAGAGACAGGGGGAGGCAGGGGAAGGGCAACGCATAGAGGTGAGATAGATGGAGGGATGGAAGGCCCGCAGGAGGGAAATGTTTGGTTTTTTTCCAGTATTGATAGCGGGATTAATGAATAGACTTACTGTTGATCCACATCAGTTATTCACAGCTTAATAAGAAAATAGCTCATGGCGGGGTTTTTATCTGAGAGACACAGCACCTCTCAGACAAAAACATCTTCACACTCATCAACATTTGATCAAATAAAACACAGTTAAATGGTGGAAAAATAGAGGTAGATTGTGGAGGCATGTTACTGAATAATGAAAGAAAGACGCTAAAGCAGAGTGGTTAGAAGGGAGGTGATTCTGTTAAACTGCTAAAGCCACATGAGCCTTTACAGGAAACATAATGCAACTTTATCAAGGACATTTTTAATTTCGGCTTTGCTTCCAGTCTTATATTGACGTTCAGTGGAAGAATAATGAACATGCCCGACAAATCGGATTTGTGTTCTCCATGAGCTGACAGATCCAGTTTGTACAGGCTAGGCGGGGACGTGCTGTACAGTATGGTCTTCTGCTGACGGTGGCTGGATGAAACACTCCAGGGACAATCAAAGATGTGCAGTTTTCACTCTAAATTTCACCCTAAATGTGTGGAGCCCCCGAGCTACGGAAAACGATTAAAATGACTTTTTAACTATAGAAAGAAAGGATCTTTTGGAACAAGTGCACATAGCAAATGTAATAACGTCAAACCAGAATTTCAAATCTAAAGTGTGACACGGCTTTTATCCGAACTTTTATACAAACTTTTATTATTATTCAGGCTTTTGAAATTGAATCTCACATTAACACAAACCTACATGTGTCACATACATATGTAAAAAACACAATATAATATACAACACAATATACAATACAATATCTGCGTGTTCCTCAGGTGTGAGACAAAGGTGAGGTTTAGGTGACATGCCAGAGAATACTGGGATTGTCCAGGGGAAACCATATCTGCTCACATACAGCACTAACTATTTGGTGAGGGGTAAGGAAGCATTTCTCAGCACCTCTTCCACCTCCCTCTGCTCCTCCTCACTGCTCATGCTGAACAGGTTCCGGTAGAAAGTTTCTCCAACCGAACAGAGCATCTGACGAGCACAGCTTCCGTTCTACCGCAGCTCCTTCACCGCTGCCTTCAGGAGTTCTGGAGAATATGAGCAACAGTACACGTGGTTTGGAAATTCTGCAGTAAAAAGAGCCAAGCTACTGTTTTATAAATGCCAGAAGCATTGTTCTGTGGCTTCTTGTGTTCTGTTCTTCTGAAAGTTATATTTTTGATTGACTAACCTTGATACACTCCCAGCTCACAACACCCAGCTCAACTGTCAAACGCATCATAGCTATCACAGCATAGCCAAAGACACATGTATGGAATAATGGTTTATTATAAGACATTTTTGTATTATTATTATTATTATTATAACAAAACCTGTTGATCACTTACTTTACCACTTGTGTAGTTTAGTGTACATGCATTAAACATTGAGCTTTGATTTCTTTGGTAACAGATGTGTTAAAGCTGGTGTCAAATTGTCACCTGTCTTCAGCTACTGGGGTAAAGAAAGTGCAGAAAATATGAACTAATCATACTCCCAGTTAAGTTTTTCAGAATCCACCATGACCTATAGTCTAACCCAGGTCTACCATAACATAACATGTGACACATACACGTATGACACATCGTGTCACATTATTTGCATTTGTTTTTTCATATATGGTAATGTTCACATTTACAAAACAAAAGTTACATCACTTCAAGCTACGGTATGGACCCACAATGGTCTGGTACTAATATGAGCAGCTGACAACATAGATGTGTGCAGTGAAGTGATGTAAGGTGGAGATGTACTGGAGAATATAGTCACGGTGAGGTTTTTCTATTGGTGGCTACTGTTTTATAAATGTCAGACACATTGTTCTGCGGCTGTTATCATTGCTGATTTGAAAGAATTTGCTTGGTGGTGGGAAAAACTGTTTATGTTTGATGAGGAATGAGGAATTTATGAGTTCGGAAAATTCACAGAAACAAGGTGTTAACTGCCGAGGTTCTGAGAAATACATTTATGTCACTTCATTCTACGAAACTTTTAATAAAACCATCAGTTCCATTAAGAAAAGGGTTGAGTACTGCAGCAGAGCAGCGTTAGTTTCCCAGCTGCACATCCACTAATGAACCTGACAAAATATCTTTCAGTAGCACTCATCAGTTGTGTAGTGATCGTTTTAGTACACGAATCTGGATGTGGCCAATTAAAACAGTAAAAAAGCAAAGTTTAATTTGACACCTGACAAGAATTGTCCACAATTTTTTTTTAAACTATAAACCAATTAGTTGCGAGCCCACTGGTGTGAGAGCAAGACTTTTGTTCAGCTTTCTCAACACATCAAATTAATTTTTAGCAGTTTAATCACATTTATTATTAAAGTCATTAAATGTAACTGTACATTTTAATTTTGAAAGAAATGTTTACAGGACAGTGAAGCAACACTAAATCAGCTGGATCTTACCTACGAAGAGGAAGAAAACACCTTTAATATGAAACTAATTACTAGTGATCAGAAAGACTGATTTCACATTATCTGCTATTACCTTTAAAAATAATCATACTTGTCGGATGAATTACTTTGGGGATGGGGGCTGAACTCACTTCTTTTCCTAGTACATTTGCAGACACAGAGAAGAGCTCCATCACAGATGCTCAACACCATCTTAATGTTACTGTCAGCAAAAAAGGAAATAGCCCGTTTACCAAAATGTTAAACTTTCTCTTTAATTTGACTGAAATCCAGTACTTTAAAATGACTAAAAAGAAGCAGAAGACACTGCAAGTCTGAGTAGTTTTTGTTTAGTGTCATTTTTAATTAGACATTTTCTGCAATGAGATAATGAGGGGGCACTACAGTGTTTTTAAATGTAGCTCATGGAGAGCATCCATGATGAATTCAGTGATTATTTGAAAGTGTAATGACTCTCTGAGGCTCCTTAGCTAAATGAATAGCTTCAACTCCTCTTTTCATTTGTTACTTGGTTAAAATGATGGAAGGACGCACCGTGCGAGTCTGTATTCATTATTCAGTTTGATTACAGCGATACGTTCATACGTTATATAAAGCACAGAACAACAAATCTGTTCCATAGAATATTCGTTATCCTGATGAACGACTGTAAGCGAGAAGTACTGATGTGATGCCATTTGTTTCTTTTATCAACCGCAGCAGGAACGAACACAGTTTCATGGGGATTTCTCTCGCAATTAATAGTCTAGGAGTTTAGAGAAAAGCCCTTAATGTTGTTCTGCTGCTCGGCTCAGAGTTTATCAGGACCTCGCTTCTTCTTCTTAGTGTCAAATTCATTAGTTCTTTACTTGCAAAGTAAAGATTACTAGTATAGGCTATTAGTAGAACATGAGTTTTTACAAAGCGATCTTGATAAATCAAGAAAAGAATCCAGTGGTGAGATAAGAAGGAGACAAATGTTGGGATGGTGTTCATTTTCATTTCATGAGTTGGATATTTCCGCATGATGTAGAATCCACTGTCTCGCCACACACACACCTTAAAATGTCACCACTTCCTTCTTTCAACAATCCTCCGTCATTGCCCCTTTCAGTATCAACCGTGTTAGAAATTGGTACCTTCCTGGTACAAACACAGGAAGTTGGAAGACGAAAAAAGGCTTTGCCCTCAGTGTCAAAAGTGTACACGCACAAAAACAGCTATAAAAGTATCAAACATTCATATTAGAGTTTTGGATATTTCAAAGTTTAGTAACAAAATTTATTTGATTGCATTAGTATTTTTTACTCTGAGGAGGGCAGGAGGGCTACGGTAATAAAAGTCAGAATTTTATATTCAGGAATTTGTTTTAGTCTCTTGAAATGTCTCCACAGGTATAGTAACTTGGAAATGTTGAAATCCACATTTGAATACAAACAAACTTTGTTTTCCTCGTGATTGATGTCTTAAGTCAGTGTGGAGCCTCCTCATAAGTAAATACACATTTCAGTTTTCATACTTCAATTTTTGTCTCCAAGCGCAGTTGGCAAAGCACAAAGATTTCATTTTCTTTCTACCGTGTGTAAGATAATGGGCTTTTATTATGTTGCTTTATTAGCATATTTCATATCCTGCTGCTGAACGTTTGCAGCTCTCTATCTGTCTCCATCGGTGGCAGATACAGGTGCTGAACGCTCGCTGAGGATTGCTTCATGGGTAAAGTGAATCCAACACACACTCATCGTCGAGTCATCATTCAGCACGCACCAGCATCAGTGGAGATAATAGCTACAAAGAGCGTGACAACACATTTAAGTAAAGGCGCACACACTAGCCACGCACTCACATACGTCAAGTCATCAAAGCTGCTTCCAGATGTGTCGCACAGCGTTTAAGCAAAGCAAACACACGCCTGCTGTCCGTCACACACAAGTGCTGCTTTGTCAGACGCTCTGATGTACACAGAGTGACTCCCACAATTAGCAGTAGTATGAAATATGTAACAATGTCTCACACACTCATGCAGATTTTTTTATGTGTCAGAGCTGAGTTTTCAGGCAGTAAAAAAAAAGGGGGGAGAAGATGAAAGCAGGGTCGGGCAGCTTGTTCTTTCTTCTTGTCTCCTCTGTCATGTTCACCAGAGGGACTTTTGAGAAGTGTATGCTCACACACACACACACGCGCGCGCTCAGAGGCAGCAATGTAGACACACATGGTGTTCATGGAGAAGTGCCGCAGCAATAATTAGGTTTTACTTCAAAGACCCATGCAGTTGTTTCAGAGGGAGACGGGCTGATGCTCCTCAAACTAGCAGGTGAGGGACTGTGGCTTAGAGCTGCCGGACCATTCATCTCTGTGGTAACGGAATGGGCTGAGTATTTCTGTGCATCGTCATGTTTGAGATTGGGCAGTAGTTTAATCATCTGGTAGAAATATTATTCATTATATTTATACATACACATATTTATCACTGAACACAGTCTATTACACAAGGAGCAAAGTCACACAAGTCAAACATTCATTCTGTGCCACTGCTTGCTCTGGACCTGAACTGGACTGAACTGTCACGGGCACCAGAAGACAACAGAAACAGGTTCTGCGATCAGATGTTTCAGCAAAGACAGAAAAAGGACCATCAAGACTGTTACTGGTCAAATGCGCAAAAGCAGCATCTGTGATGGTTATGGGGGTCCATCAGTGCCGTGCAGTGCAGTGCGGCACACAGGTGTATATGTGGACTTTAGAGAGACATATTTTCCTGTGTTAGTTAAGTGTCAGCCCTCATCCTGCGCTCAACAAAACACGTATTTGTACTGAATGTGCGCTGACGACAGCAAACTTTACAGTTGTGTGTGTGTGTGTGTGAGACATACTGTGTTGGTTGACATACTGTAATTGCAATGTGTGTGTGTGTGTGTGTACACCTCCTCTACTGGCAGGCTGTCAAATAGCTTTGTGTGTATTTCAGGGAGAAACAGACCCTGCTTAATTACTAGCATGCTAATTGAATCCCAGTGTGAGTGATGTATGGGGATAGGACTCTCTGTGACAGAATGAAAATGAAATAGTATTAAGCAGCCAAGTAGATAATCCATTTAGGAATGTCGGGGAAATAAGGATTAGTTAATGCTGTGCCATATGGCTCGCCTATCAGTAGTGAACGTGAAAATGGTTTGAAAACTAAAAGGTTTTAATTCTTACTCTCTTTAAAAAAAAAAAAAAAACTTTACTTAAACCTGTTCCACACACACAGTACATGCTGTTAGTCTACTGTGCCCGCCTTAATCAAATCTAATCAAGTTTGTTTATATAGCCCCAAAATCACAAATCACAAATGTGCCTCACGGGGCTTAACGTTACTCTCCAGCACTGTGATGGGCGCAGCAACCAGTCCAAGAGGAAAGCCAAACATTGCTGTTCTTTGTCAAAACTTTACAGTACAGGCGGAGAGGGGAGTGGTAGGGTCAGGGTTCCCTCCAGCTGTAACAGAGAAGCAACGAGCAATACTTGTTTATGTTTTTATGTTTTATGTCCCCCCGTCCTTTAACTCACGCTCTACCTAAATGCTAATCTATTCACATAACTGTAGCGTCACAGAGTTTAACTCTCAGTGTATGTCTGTGCCCTGTCAGCACTTGTCACCACGATAGTATTAATATGAGTCTGACTTTAGTGTGACCTCTGCAGACAATGTAACAGACTCTCCACTAATTATTGTTGGTTTGGCTCATCTGTTGCTAGGGCAACTAACCCACAGAGGAGGGCACAGAAGGGAGCTCACGTCTGCAGGTAAACTACGAACAAAAATTCACAACTGCACAAGCATGCTAGGATACAGGCATCTTCAAGGACACACAGGACCACACACACCCACTTTTCTCACATGGATGATATGCAAAAGACATGCAAAGAGTGTCTTTCCTTCATCCTTGACCCAACATCCGCGTTTTACTGTTCACTTTATCTGCTGCTCTCATCTTTTCTCACTTCCACCATCCATTACTATAACCATATCCTCTGCATCCTTCATTCGTTCCTCTGTCTCCATCTCCTATCTCTTGCCTCCTGCCTATATGTTCCCTCTGTCCTCCCATTTTCCCGTCTCTCGCTCACTCTATTCTTGCCCTAGTAGGCTGCAGATGGTGCTTAATGGACGCGTATCTGAGCGTAACTGCCTCGTGAATAATTCCACAGGCACAAGGTGAGTCACAGGACGTGTTTCGTGAGGACGCAGAGGAAGGTAACACACACACACACACACACAACCTAAAAGTATGTAACATTTTTTTACAAACCGTGTTCCATAACTTTCTAAAAATTTTCAAAAAATTACAGTTTTATTACAAAACCCCTTAAATGATCATTTACCAAGGTCACGTGACTCGGTTCATGATATCTGTTATCATTTAGTCAGCCTGACTATTAAGAATCATAACATCAGGGCACCCTCAAAATGACCTACCATGCTTTACCTTAAGTGTCAGAAATGTGAAAATTATTATTTTTCTACTTTCACAACAATTTCAGACCTAACCACAGATATATAGTTTATTATTTTTTATATTTTTATAAACTTTTGTCATGATTTTTTCAATAGGAAAAACACAAGATATGCAATATCTTCCAAAAATGAGGTGCAAAGTGGGATGAGGTTATTACCGCCTTGACTAGGTTAATAATTAATATCAATAATGATTTTGATGCATTATTGTTTGAGGAGAAATAAGAGATTATTCCAAAAACTTTTTACCATCTGGACCCAACATATAGGCCCGCTCAAAATATAACATATAACTGTTTGGTTTTTTTTACTTTCAATGCATTAAATCTTTTTAACACCTTCAGACCTAATCACAGATATAGAGTTTATTAATATTATTAACTGTTGTAGTGTTTTTATGCCCTCTTTGTCTTTATATGTCCTGTGTTTTGTTATGTGCTGGAATTCACAATGTCAGCCCCCAAAAGAAAGCAGCTTAGAAACGTATTTATTTACACCACTCTCTTAACATGCCAACACCATGTTTATGGTGTTCAGCTTTTTTATTGTCATGCATTTTGCAAGATAAGACATCAAGGGCCTCCACTGAAACGTAATGTGTGTGAGCTCTGCTGCCCCTGGTGGTTTAATGGTGTCATCGGACCTAAAACCTGTTTTCCCTGTATTTAGAAGTTAGAGGCTTAGATCCATTAGGTATTCATAGAATAAGTATTATAATATGTCAGGATTACAGTATATCAAATATATGTGGTTATAATGGGAGTCTATGGGACCAAAATGGGCCCGAGGGTAAAGAATGGGAATAAAATGCAAATCTTTTATTCTATATACCTTGCAATAGAGGGGACAATGGAATTTTATAAATAATAATAATAATAGTTTCATACAATTAATTTAAACTGACTGAGATGTTGAGAATCAAAAACCTAAAATAAGCAGAATGTAAACCTTTGGACCCCTAAGGTGCCCTAAGGGTTAAGAGGTTGTTTTCATTCTATAGGAATATGTAAGCACAGGCGTTTGCTTTAGAAAGACACGTTTTAGCATCTAACTTTATAAACCATTTCCCCTTTAGGTGTGTCGCTGTCACCATGCAGCTCTGTTCTGATGACACATTGCTGGCAACTGTGAGGTTATTATTCTAAATACTGGTCTGCCCTCTAGCACTGACACTGCTGAACTTGCTGCTGCTAAATGTTTTTCTCTAGATTTAGCAGCAGAGCTTCTCAACATTACTGTGAATAAAATATGTCCACAATCAGAACAGGCAGCTTTACTGTATATGGCAAATATTGGGCAATGGTAGATAATCAAATTGCAAAATCCACCGAAAGGAGGTTTAAACAATCAAACTGCAAATAACATGTCTGTGAAAATGGGAGTTTGGTGAAGTCTACTCACCAAACACAGGCAAACCTCTCAGAAAATAGTCAGTTTTAAAATAAGATGCAATCATGCGAGTCAGAAATTACACTATTTTCTTGGTGGAAAACAAATCCTCTCTCAAAGAGCAGGTTTCTTTCTGATTGCATCAGGTTTTCACTATGTTTTACTGCATTACATTGCACCCTCAATGCTCACAAGCAGGCTGCAGAGAAGCCTCTCCAGGGCATGATGCTGCAATCGTCATGCTTCTGGGGATACTGTGCTTATAAAGATTTGCAGGGTAACATGGTGTTTAGTCTGATGGCCAAAACACTCCAAAACATACCGACTTTTTTAGAAAGGTGGATGCTTATCTCAAGGTTGTCCTGGTTGGTTTAATATAACCAGCAGTTTGAAGTGAATCTAAATTACGGCCAGACTATTTCTACTGTCACAAGGACTGTACAAAGAATAGGAAGAGAAGGGAGGAATGAGTTGGTCACATTTTGCTCTATTTGACCTCTGATGCCAGCTTTTATTTCACTTATGACGTGTACTCAGTAAGTTCCATCATAAACAACTTTAAACTAATTTAATCAACACCACTGATGAAGGACAAAGAAATGAAGCAAAGCAGAATCAGAAGCAAAAGGATTTTCATTTTTCGAGTGGAGTCGTGGGCCAAACATGAGCTAACATGTTTATAGTAATTACAGTAAATGCAGTGTAACGTGTTTCCACCTGTATAACGGTGACGACTTTGGAGTATTGCAGTTACTACAAGGTTAAATACAATAGATATTCATTACCAGAATAAGAAGCTACATTGGCTGTAAATTAAATATAAAAAAGGTTAAAAAGGAAATGAGGAGACTCAACTGTAAAAGAGTGAGGACATTTTTATCTCTAGACTTTGTGAGGGGATGAATTAGCCAGGGAGGGAACTCGAAGGTTGCGAATCACAAAGTTCCGCTGTTGCTCGCTGGCTGACGGACCACACAAGAACTGCCTCCCACAGCGGGTGAGGGGTCGTGAGGGGTTTCCCCTCTCACCTCGTAGGTCCACCGCATGTCTGCTGCCTGTGATAAAAGTGGTCAGCTGTCAGTCACACACCTCTGACAACTGTAGGTTTATATGTACTTGCATGTGAAAATGAAATTACATTTTAGTGCAATTGTATTTGAAAGTAATTCTATTATTGGGTGCTGAAGTGTTAAAAATGAAAAATGTTATCAGACAGCTGAAGTACCCGGATGGTGAGTCTTGCTCTGTGCCTCTTGTTGTGCGTGGTGGGTATGTAGAACACAGTGATGAGGGCTCCACTGGAGCCAACAGGAGGTAACACTCCCGAGGCTGGAGTCACCGTGAACTCACTGCTGCTGCCTGACACGAACACCGCTGTGAAAGACTCTGGTCTCCTGGAACCAAAACTTCAAATTACTACTTAAGAGCTAACCCTGTGTTGAACATTGACTCTGGAGAGCATGAATAAATAATTTACAGATATGTGTAATTGTATGTGTAATGTTGAGCCAGTATTAGCTGGTTTTACCTCTGTAACGTCCCCAACAAACCAAGATCCAGGAATTTAGCATTTGACCAGTACATCTATTTCAGTGCAGACAATTCTTACATACTGGTAATGGTACTAGTAAAGTTGTCATGTCAATATCAACTGTTAGTTAAGAGCGTGTGTGGAAAAGCTAAAAACAGGAAGCAGTGATTTCATGATGATTTCTTGATGAGTCTTTTCTTTTAATTAATTAATCAGATACTTCTTAGTTCTGGAGTTTTCAATCTCATTACATCCATTCAAATACTGCACTATAGTAACTACAAAAGGCAACAGGAAAACTGATATAGTAGATAAAAATCACACTTCAAAGATCATTTCCAAGCTCTCTCATCTCACAGTACTTGTGATGGTTTTATAAACTCCTGGAACTTTTCATTCAGAAAGGGTTATTTGGTTCACGCTTCATGTCATGAGATGTAGTGATTTACAATGTGTATTCAATTAGTGGGAAACGTGGACAAAATAAGAATAAATGAGCAAACACACATACACACCTAGTAGTGCTGGTCAAGCGGAAGCCCACAGCTGAAGTCTTGCCCAGCTCTGCAGCTTCAATGACGATGACATCATCCACCTGAGGTTCTGTAGCGATGAGATCAATGGGAAACTCCCAGGTCCTGACAGACAAATGCTGCACTGCTAGAACCACGGAGTGCCTGGACACACACATACACACCCACACACATTAACACATAACTTTGGCCTGGAAATGGATGTTTTTCTGGTACTGTAAGGGAACTATAAGAACACAAGAGGACAAGTCAGAGGACAAGCAAAGGCTGCAGGATGTGTCATCTAGGAACCATGAATATCTAATTTTGTGTCAACCCATCAAGTATATCACAGTGAATTACTGTGAAAACTCTAACCTCATGGTGGAGCTAAAAAAAAAAAATCAGACGTTCACCAAACTTATCTCTCTAATAACCATCAGTATGTTAGAAGCACCAGTGTCAACAGGAGGAGAAGCAATGATCATGAGAGCCCAGAGGAATCATCCTCTGGAGACCATGAACACATGCACAAAATTTCATAGCAATTCACCTGATAGTATTCAAGATATCTAAAGTAAACCAAAAGTTGAGTAGTAAAAGTTTAAAGGACTAAAGTGGTAGACTGACCAACAAAGTCAGACCACGCTATTGACATGGCTATAATCCATAAATTATTGCCAGATGGAAGTACGCTCATATCTCCAGCTTTTTTCATGATTACCTTTATTGAGAGATGAGAAACTAATGAGTGCAGTGCTTCAGGCTTTAACTGGAGTAGAAACCTGTATAAAGCTGGCCCTGCATGGCACACTGATTTAGTATCTGCTATCCACTTGTCTGTTTTCTTCAAATCACTCTTCTATTCCAATGAATCTTGAAAAGTGTAACTTGATCATCACTATTTATCTTGAAAATATTATTCACAAACGTAGTCTTTAATATTCCTGCTTTCAGCTTATGATACTCATCTCACGAGCCAGGACAGACAAATAACATAGATAATGGAAGAGCCTATTAGCGGCACCAAACCCCCCGTCATTTCCTTGCGGGGAAGTCATTAGCTCTGGGAGGTATTGATTTTAGCAGGGCACGCCTCATTAATGGACTCCACAGATGAAGACAGAAGCTGATAAATGAATGCACTCTTCACTCAGCAGGATGTCACATGCTATGCATAGTGGGGAGGACCATAGAGAGTAGGTAAATCTCAACTTTAACAGTGAGATTGTAGGGAAGAATACTATTATATACAGCTCTGGAGAAAATTAAGAGACCACTGCAAAATTATCAGTTTCTCTGGTTTTGCTATTTAAAGGTATTTGTTTTAGTAAAATTAACATTTTTGTTTTATTGTATAAACTACTGACAACATAACAAATATAATCCCAAATTCCAAATATAAATGTTGTCATTTAGAACAGAATTCTTCAAAGCTGAACATGTTACAATAGATATTTTGTGACATAACTACGCACAATTAGAATTTCAAATGTATCCATCAGTTAAAGAAAATCTGTGGAGACCTGCACAGATCACTGTTAATGTAAGACCTGCAATACGACGGGTACTGCAGCCTAGTTAAACACACAGGCCAATCAGCTACACCATGACCTGGGAGTTTTAATGTTATGGTCAGCACTGGGCAGACTTTACAGTCTTCTTGTGGCATTTGTAGGAGGCAGAAATAAGTGGACAGTAAGGTGAAAAAAAGAGTAAATACAGACCAGAGTCTTCTCCAATTTTGCAAACCTGCGCACACAAACATCCTTACTGCAACAACCTGTTACCCACACATATCTCTGAATAAAATCTAGACCCAGCCTTCAGGATACCCAACACTGTGGAGGACTCATACAATTTAATATAAGTACTTTAATAAAGACAACATGTAATGAAAGTGATTTAGTATGAGAATAATGTTACTTTTGCAGCAAATAATTGGCATTAAGAATTTTTTGTAATCAAGTTAATTTGAGTTTCTTGAGTTGTTTAAGCCCTAATCTGACCTAAAGTCTCAGTACTGTGAAAGCAGGGGCCTCTAACGAGCTGGCCTTCCCCGTTCTCTTTAAAAGAGCCCAGTAACCTTTAGCTACAAACATTAAGACTCAGCACATGTAGACAGTTAGTAATAAATGAATGCAGAGTCCACACCCACCTGAGAGAGAGAGAAACTGGGAGAAAGAGTGAGGTAGAGGGAGAAGAAACTGTAGGAGGAAGGAAAAGATAAATGGATGCAGTGTTTACTCACAATGCTCAGTGCTCGCTGTACTTCACACAGCAGAGAGAGAGCAACAAACAGATGTGTGAATGCTTCCTTGCTGCTATGTGTTTGCATTTGCATTTTTGTGTGTATGAGATGTGCTTGTTTTACTGTCTTATTATTAGCATCCATTAGTTTTCCCCTCATACCTCACACTTCTTGTGTGTCTGTTTGTTTGTTTTTTAACTTCTGAGGTGTTTGTGTGTGTGTCTCAGAGTCTGTGTAATACTGAGCGTGTTTAGTTTTTCTGTACCTCCCTCTGTGTCTCCAAATGTGCAAGCGTCTGTGTTAGCTTTCAGGCTTTTACTGCGGTGTGGTTTGTGGCTCTCAGTTTGTGCCTGTTTGGTTCATTTTAGTTAAACTGGTAACACAACCAGTGATCTGATATTTGGAGAAGATCAGGCTTTAACTCAAAACCAACTGAACCCCTGTAAGAAAAAGACCTGTTCCTTTTATTATAATCTCAAAACATTTCTGAGTCTGTTTAATTGTGTGCATACTTTTCTATGTCTGATGGTTTTTTTGAACACACGTGTGTGTTTTGCACAATAACCTGCAAGACTTGAGGGGAGCATAGAGTAGATTAAGGGTGAGTGATACGTCGCCAGTCTCAGGATCCCTTCTTGCTGCCTCGATGGTGGCAGAAAGGCAGTCTTCCACTTTAAACTGCTCTGCTTTGCTGTTTGGACGCACCTCACACAGGAAGTCCTCAATCGGCACCAGGGAAACTGTCCAGATGTGAGGAGGTGTTAGGGTAAGGACAACGTTTACAGAAACATCACAAAAAATAACTAATTATCAGGCAAACGTCAGAAAAGTGTTATCTCATCTTGTCATGACCATCAACAACATATTCTCATTCTCTCATATCATTTTAACTAAATAATCTTCACAAGTGTTTTACTTGGAAACATCACATAATGGCACACACCTTCCTCTCCTTTTCGGTCTTGACTCCCCATTACACACCCACTGAGCAGTACATCCACCTTCTTCTCCAGCTGCCAGCCTGCTTCACACTGGACCACATCATGCGGTGAGCTCTCTACAGGCTTTTCCATGGGAATCCCGCGGAGAGGGTAAATCCAACAGATGTCTGTCAATTCCTGCTCTGACCTGAAATATTAGTGTAGTGCATTCACACTTCTGTATTAGACATAATTAATCATCCAGACTTGAATTTTACTTTACTGAATGTCTGGAAAACAAGCCTCTTATGCAGACAGTAAGCAAACATGCATACAAACCTCAGTGCGTCTGTACTGAAGTTACTGTTATTGTCCAGGCGTGTGAGCGGCTGCATTGTGATGCAGAGCCAGGCCTGTTGTAGCTCCTTGGATTCAGGTGCAAACACCACAGGCACATCAAGAGTGGCCCCTTCACTGATCTTTACACCTGCAGCCACAACGCAGCACAGATACACATCTTTTCAAAAACTTTTTTCTGCATCCAGTCATGCAAGTAACGCTTAAGAGTGGTTGGAATTACTGTTAATTACTGCTGCAGTAGTAGTGATAGGTTGTCATAGTAACCACACCTTCAGTATGTCTCAAAGGGATGGAGAAGACTTTCTTGTCTGTAGTGACTTGATGGCAGTCTGGTTCACTTGGGTCTTCATCTGATACATGAAAAAATACCACACAGCACTATGAACATGTCTGTGTGTGTCACATGTATGTGACAAGAACAAATGAGTGACAAAGCGCCTGTGACCTGTCAGTGTAATACTGAGCGTGGCTGGGAGCTCAGTGGGATTTGTGAAGAGAATGGTGGCGGAGGCGGTAGAGCCAATCACAGACGACATACTCAGAGGCTCCTCGGTCTTTGGATGGAGGCCACGCCCACTTAACAACACACACCACTCCTGCAACTGAAGAATGACAGAGACAGATTTACACACTTGTTGGTTTACCTGAGAGTGGTATCCATCTTCCCATCTCTTGGCAAGGATGCAAATGTTGTATTCATTAGCGTATTTAAAGGGCCACAGTCCTTTTTTTATACCATACTAACCATCTCTAGACTGTAGCTCAATATTTAAGCTTGTTTTGAATGTTGAGTTGTTCCTTTCTGTGCTGACACTGACCAATGTAATATAATAATCAGTATCTAAACAGTTTACATCACTCTCATCTAGTGGACATAAAATAAAATGCACAATCTGGACTATTGACAATCTTAATGTAGTTGACTGTGAGTGATGAGGCAGCAAATAAAGTGAGAGCAACTGCTTAAACCAATTTATTAAGAAAAAGAAAATAACTATGCGCCTAGTGTATGTGTATAATATATATATGTGTGTGTGTGTGTGTGTGTGTAGTATATACCTGAGGGCAAGTGAAAGTGATCTTTGCTGTGTGGTTTCCTTCTCCCATGGATGAAGGACTAAAGTGGACCCTGAGCTGGGTGGAGGAGTAGGGCTCCACAGTGAGCTGGACCATACATACACATTTAAACAAAACAAAGACAGAAAATAGCAGACATGGGCACAGAAAGAAGTGATAAACCATCTGAAATTATACTGCAACGCAAACTAGAGTCTTTTAGCATATTGTCTAGACCTTTTAAGCAAATGTCCATTGATCTGCAGCAAACATCAGCAATTCATTGCAATTTCAATCTCATGGGTAAATTAACATCAAATGATGCTGAGAAAACAAAGAAAGAGAGTGTGTGAGTGTGTACTAACAGTACTTCCTGAGTCCATTTCCAGTGTGTAGTTTTTAGGGTTGCTGTTGGTTACCATTAGCTTCAGGGTGTCAGCCTTTGGGTTAACTAGGGGAATGGTCAGTCCGGCCCATCTGACTCACACACACACACACACACACACACAAAATGTTTGATTTAGCAAAGTAAATAAAGTAACACAGGAGGAGCAGATTCATAAAGTCTAAATAGTTTGAACGAGAAGGTGCACCTACTTGCCCAGATGGCAGGAGGCCTGTGGCAGTGTGATGACTGGAGGAGGAAGACCATAAAGCTCCAGTTGATACCAAACTTCACCCACCAGCTCTGACTGAAACACCACACTGGCAAAAAACACACATCAGACCTCTGTGAATACTGTGTGACACAGGTTCAGAGTATTGTTCAAACCAGGACAATAAATTGCTGAATAAATCCCATCGGCAACCTTATGCAGAAATGTTGAGACATTGGTGGAAGTGAGACAAGGCTTTACATGAAAAGATATATTCACTTTAGAGAAACTTTCCTCCCCCTCCTTCCTCAAATGAGGTCAGGTCAGCTGCAGAACATTGAGTCTTACCTGCCTGTGCTCTTCCCTACTCCGCCAGGGGAGAAGGTAGCTTTGTAAGTGAGAGTCTCCCGTGGGGGAACTGAAATCTGATTGGCCCCACTCAGGTTGTCTCCTTCCAGGTACACATTCAGCATCAGCGGCTCTCCATCTGGGTTACTCACAGGAATCTCTATGGCAACTGAGCTCTGGGAAGACAACATTTCAAACTTGTGAAGTTCTGATAGTCTTTTGATCTAAGTTTAAGTGGAATCATTTTTTTGTAACAGATGCCAGCAGCAGAAATACTACTTTAGGTTTGCCTTATTAGCAATGTACCAATGACAATTCATGTCTGTCAGTGCAGTTTTATTATTATTATGATGAAGGTCCGTCGCTCACTGTGTCTGAATACACACAGACAAACAATGGGTCTGGAGGGGTCGTCTTGCGTCTCAACTAATAAGAGCATTTGGGGGTGTTGTTGCAGCGTTCTGCAACAGACAAGAGGTACCGAACTTTTACAAGGAACTTTTAATTTTAAATTACTTCCACACTGCGGAGTTGATAGAACCACATTATTATTGTAATTTGTTATTTGTAACCACTACAAAATTTAATTTTTCAATCACCGGGTTCAGGTTTGCGCCATGCACTGTGTGTCTGTGTGTTCACTACGCGCATGAGAGCGGAGCGACACAGAAATCAGAGGACAAAAATAAACACAACCATGTAGAGACAGAAATGACATAAGAGAAATAACATGAGGGTGTTTAGTTATATTAATAAAAGAACAAGGTACAGACCTGTGGTTACACAAAGGTTGTTTTAGACTCTAATGTCCTGGCAAATCCAGGAAATGTCCTGGTTTTCTATTTAATTTGATTACATTAATGTTTAAGTTGAGATTTACAAGAAACTACTGTATAAAGGAAAAACTGCTATGTAAAACCATCTTATTTGTTTAAAGTGTTTGCAGACTAAATATTATTGCAATTTTGTTCTTATAGCAGTACTTTTAAAATAAAAGTAAAAAAACCAAACTACTTTTGAATTATTTTTATTATATTTTTATAAACACTATCTTTCATCACTATTGAGAATCCTTTTTGTCCTACACTGCCATCCAGGCACAAGCAACATTTAGCATCATCAGTGATGCTAAATGATGTGTCCCTTAAGGTAATTTGTGACAAGCTTAGTGAACTTCCCCCCACATGCATTTGTACAGTTTGTTCTCAGAACTTACCTGAGCTACACACTCTACATTTATAACATTGACTGGTGCTGCTGGCTCACAAATAATCTCCAGAGAGAAATACACCTCATAGCGTCCAGGTACACATCCTGAAAAACAAATATATGTACAAATACACACTTATCATTAGGATCAGGTTAATTGTTTTGTGTTTTTAAGTACTAAATGGTTCAAGTGCACTTTACAGTACATCCTAAGCCTACCTGTGGTTTTGTCTTGCTCTTCAATCTCAGCAGTGTCTACAAATGACACATGGCCTGCAAGAAAAGCTGGGGATTAACCATTACGTTGTATTTCTTAGTAAAAACCCACAACATCACACATACGGCAGGGAAAAAACTGAAGAATCACCCGTCTGTTTTCCTCGTTTCCGCGGTGTCACAGCCAGTATGTACGAAGCACTGTGGCCAGATTTAATCTCCAACGAGGGGGTGCCGCTCAGAGCAGGTAGATCAGTCACCACCTATATGTTAAAAATACCTCATGTTTTTTAAGTGTTTCTAGCTCCAAATTAACTAACTGGTGTTGGAGCTTATCCCAGCTGTCACTGGGTGAGAGGCAGGGTATCCCAGAGCTAACATACAGAGACAAACAACCATTAACACAATCACCAGTTAATCTACTTGCATGTTTTTGTGGAGTATCTGGAGAAAAACCCACACAGACATGAGGAGAACATACAAACTATACACTGACAGATATCCGGCTGACTGGTGAATCTGAATCCAGGTCATGACATGAGAGGAGTGGCTTTGAGGAAGCCCCAAAGCCACATTCATATAGAAATATGAATACAGCCCAGACCTTTTTTCTCCTCAACCTTTCTCCATAAAATGTTAATTTTACTACAGTTAAAACCGAGTCTGCAGTGCATTAAATGATTGAGACTTATCAATGATGCCTCCTCATCCACTAAAGTTTTACTTCTTGCTGCCAGCTGCATAAAGAATTGTTTCCTAACTGCAGCCATCACTCAGGTAATGGATCCATATGAACATCTCAAAAGTGGGCGCTTCTGTGCAGTGGTAACTTCATTAAGTATTCATGATTATTAATTGGCCCCGGCACAGGGTCAGGATCGGTCAGAATGTCACCGGAAAAGCCTGGCATAATCAGAACAGTTTAAAAGTTCTTCAGTACTTCTTGCAATTTGCTTCAAGTTGATACTTGCGACAGTGAACCATTCCTAGTACCTGTCATCTTGGAGTCAAATTGCATTAAATTAGCATTTCCTCTTTTTGCTGCCTTGTTCTTTCCTGTCATCTAATTTTATTATTTTAAAAATGATACTGCTATCTAGTAGGTAGATTCAGTCAGCTAGCTAAGACCGTACATTTTAATTAATCTATCTTTAGACTTTTCTATTCCAGGAACCCTGGAAAAGAATCACAGGAACCCTGGAAAAGAACTATACACACACAAATTGAAATAAGAAATGCACTGAAACACACATAAACACACTTGTTCAGCAAGATATTTACTTACTTGCAACAGGCTAAAATACAGAATGCAGAGACTAACACTGTCAGACTGCCAGAGCACAGGGAGGTTCTGTTCCACTCCAGTTTGACTTCTACACAATCATACATTAATTACATTAAAGCACAACATATCCATGTATTTGTTATTGCCTTCTAAATAGACCTAGTTTTTACAACTAATGACACTTTTAAATTATTGGTTCATCTGTGGATTATTTTCCTGTTTTGGTTTAGAAAATTTAAAAAAATTAAAAATGTGACAAATACATTTTGCAGTTACCAAAGGCACAAAGTGATGTTTTCAGATGAGTCTTTTTATTTAACGACCAGATAAATAGATAGAAGTGAAGCGACTCCTAACATTTAAGAAACTGAAAGTAGAGCATGTGTCTTTATACCTTGAGCGTAAGCTTGTTCTGGCTGTAGTTGGGGACATCCAGCTGAGTGTGTGTGGTCTCTCCAACAGTGCAGTGTAACACCACATGGTCCACAGGCAGGGGATGATCTCCCACTCCTCTGAGGGTAAAGATCTGCTCAGTGCCGTCATGGCTATTGTGTAAGGTCAGCTTGCCCTGTGGGGGTAGGAATGATGTCCAGGCAGTCAAACACACACACACACACACACACACACACACACACACACACACACACACACAAACTGGTTCTTACTGGTGTGCACACTGACAAATAACAGCAAGCAGATGCTCAGCTGCAATCAAGTATTCTCACACTAACACATCAAGAAAGCTGATTACAGGCTCCAGGACTGCAGGATTCAGCACCTTAAATTTCCTGTATCCTGGTACAAATCCCAGTTGAGACAAAGTAGGTGATACATAATCAAAGAGGGTCAGATTCCTTTTTGGATTGATTTAATGCAACTCCCACATTATTTTTCACTTTTCCTTTTAATTATA
>JAUYWH010000012.1:10005015-10021106 GCA_034779795.1 Ctenopoma multispine | reverse complement strand
AGAAAGAAAGAAAGAAAGAAAGAAAGAAAGAAAGAAAGAAAGAAAGAAAGAAAGAAAGAAAGAAAGAAAGAAAGGAACTCCAATAAAAACAAGCATTACCATCACAATGCACTGTACAGAAGGGTGAAAGGTGATGGGGTAACAGGCTCTTGTCCCAGCTGCTACATTCAAAACCTCTGGGCCGCAAAATCCCTCACCACACACTTCAGCTTGAATGTTCCAGTCCTGGTCAGTCTCATTGTGCTGTGGTAGACAGAAAGGGTTAATAATATAATTTGAATTTGCCATCAGTAAACATCTTGGTGATAAAATCACTATTATAACATAATCTACTCCAACCTAAAATTTTAATATGTTGCAGTCAAATGATCTAATTATTCAGATGCATTCCTATCACCAATAAAACTCTCTTCCAAGAGATCAGTTTCTCTTTATGGAAAAAATACTGTATAATGTCATTCACAAGTCAATTATGATTCATAATTGTTCAAATACTTTTAGTTTAGTATTTAGACCAGAGACATACTTGTTTTTGACAAATACATCAATGGCCTAATCCCTGGCATTATTGTTCACATACTTCCTTGTGTACTTGTGTACATCTGGAAGATTAAAAAATATCCAGTTTGGAGCAAATTAGATGATAATCACTGATCAGAATTTCATCCACGTGAACCTCCGCATTAAACAAAAGCCCTGGAGACAGCAGTTAATGTTGCGGTCATGGCAGATATGTAGATTTGTATCATTGCAAAGTTACTTAGGTTGTCTTGAGTTGCCACTATTGTTTGTGATGCAAAGCTGCTGCTGAGATCACTTGACAATGCCCCACCTTTTTATATGCAGGACTGCATCCTGTGAAAGCGTAGCATTAATTTCTGATTACATGCACAACTGAACCAGGGTACAGGAGATCACCGTGAGGTGAATGGAAATGTATAGTAAAAAGCATTTTTTCCTCCTGCCTTAAGCAGCGTATCCAGACTAATTAATGTACAAGAGTTTTCTCTTGCCCCTTACTAGTGGTATGTCTTGTGTCAGTGAACTGTGAGCAGGCCCACTGAAGTCCAAGTGCATGGATACTTCCTGTCGTCACAAATGACAAGATTAAAAATGAATCAATAAGTTGTCCAGCCTGTACTTAAAGCTACAATTTGCATTTTAAGCTAGCATGAGAGTTATTATCACATTACAATAAAAAAGAAGCTACAAAACATATTAATAAAGCAGAAATAATTCAAATTCTCTGACTGGTTTAAAGTTTGAGTCTTGCTCAAAAACCTTTAAAAATAAATAGCACTTCTCCTCTGCGAGACCTTTCTGTAAATCTGACAACTAGCCAGGCTTTAACAGCAACTCTCTATGATAACATACACTTTGGAACAAAAAGAAGTTACATATTGTAGCTTTAAAAGGCTGACGTCTACCTGTGAAGTAACCACTGCCTCTAGCATGTAGACCCTGGTATCATACCAGGACCTTAAGACAACCTGACATGAAAACTTCCCCACAGAGTCTGCCTGGAACCGTAGTGGGATGTCCACACAGCCACAGCCTATTAAACAGAGGGAAGGGGAGAAGATGAATACACAGCCAAATGAATAAACAGGGCGTTTCAGAAACTTTCCCAGGAAATCAAGGACCTTTTGAGGAATTCAGTACTGTGCACTACTGAGTTGCAGAAACCCTAATGAGCACAAGTCAAGCTAAGTGAAAATAAACCCAGCAGCTAGGAGGCTTTTCTGGCTGATGTGCTCATTCAAGTGAACAGGCACCATTCTGGAGTCCAGTATTGAGTTTTTATGGTACTTTAAAATTATACAAAATTGCTCCAAAGCACCGCCATCATTGTAAGATATGTCATCAGTCATCAGTCTTGTGTGCCTGATCCTCATGCTTCTTTAGTTAACAATTCTTGCAGAACTAATGAAGCCTTCTAGATGACCTGCTTTGAGTTGTATTCAGGTATTTATTAGTGTATACAGCATGTGTGTATACCTGCTGGATTTTCCCATGGTATCCTGGTTTCCTCTTCTATAGGTATGTTGACAGTACTGGGTAAAGTAAAGTACTGTGGCAAAGAAACCTCCACACTGTATTCTACCACTTTACTCTGGTCAGCACTTCTCATCAGCTGCGCCTAACAGAAAACAGCAATGTGCACAAAAGTGAAAACCACATTCTACTATATAGTAATACTAATGTGGAATTCCCACTGCCTGCCAACCATCTGCTGTTCAGAGAGTGTGTGTGCACCTGTTGTTTGAAAAGCTTGCGTCCGGCTGTGGTTGCCCTCACTGTGCTGCTATGCAAAGTGTGTGTCAGCATCCGCCTCCTGTGTTCGCTGGCACTCATGTTGTGCTGCCCCCAGACAGCCAGAGCCTGCTCCCAGGCCATATTGATCACTGGCACATGCACCACCTCTTCACACACCTGCTCCACTTTACAATGTAGGCTTAGTACTGACACAAACACAGGAGAATCTAGTGGAAAAGAAAGACACAAGTGACTAAATTATTTCAGTAACTGTTCGTTATACATACACTACTACATATTTAGAAGCTAAAGCTGATCATACTGCAAAACACAATAAGCAACCAAAATGTACACAGAGTTGCTCTGATTAGTGTTCAAAATGTTTGGCTAATCAAAAACTACAGTTAATAACATTTAGTTCCACTTATAATATCCTATTACCCTATGTCATGAAATGTTTGTGTAAAAGCTTTCCTACCAGAATTGCTGGGGATAGAGACTATGTTAGAACTGGGCCTGGCAGTGAGGGGGGAAGGAAGAGGTAATTCTGCTGTGGCCTTCAGTATATAGACCATGTCGCCCATCTACAGTGAAACACACAGAGACAGAGAGGGTTGTGAATGAGAGTCCCTCAATAAACTTGTTGGTATATGCATAGTAAAAGGACTTGGCCTGTCTCATTAGACATTAGACTGATCTGAGGATGAAATTGGAGATTTCTGTGAGTTAACCACAGGGAAAGCAGTAATATTTTGTGACATTGGGCGTTTGATAAATTGCTTTTGTTCTCTATTGCAGCACGTCTGGTTAGTGAGCAATCAAGTAACACAGAATCTTCTTTCTACTCCTGAAACTTTGGTTTTGTTCAACGCTGTTTAACATTTTTACTTTTCCACAACTTTGGATTGAATGTAAAGAGTAATTGCATTTGCAGAATATTTTCTGTCTAATCCAACCCTGAAAGTCTTAATATAACAGTTGTTTGCTGCTGCTGCTCTTTTGGTCCCAAGATTAAAGTTAACATGCCTTCGTAGATGTTTGTGACATTAATACATCAATACACAACATTGCTAACTTTACACGACAAACCTTAACAAACTACTATTATTACTAATGTTAGTGTTATGTGACATAATGAGGAAACACTATAGGAGATGATGTTGTAGATAAGAGCATCAAATTGCATACACGCAATTAGCAACTACATACATACACACACACACACACATAAACACAAACAGTGACCTGCGGGCAAACCAGCAGCACAGAGCAGTACTTGGTGCCTGGGAAGAAGGGCAGGTAGTAGATGTTCAAAGTGTCTGATTGGCCGGACTTCAGACAAACAGTCCTCACTGCACTCAGGAACTCACTGTCGTCACCATCTGGACAAATGTATACAGACCCCAATTAAGCAGATGTGAACAAAGATATTGCAGCACTCACACACATTCAGAAATAACAATTGCAGTAGTACAAAGTACGTGTGCATTTGTGTGTTAGTGCTTACTGAGATCTGAGCTCTTCTCTTTCATGTCCTCCCCACAGGTCCTGCCTGATGTAATTTTCTCTGTACTGAAAGAAAATCCACTCATAAATGGATATCAGACAATACAACCTGATTTTGGTGAACCACAGGTGACCACAGCCCTACTCCTAATAGTCAACTCTCAGTCAAGAGGAGGAGCTGGACTGTGAGAGATGCATACTAACCAGCTATTCTTCCTGACAACTCAGCCTTCTCCTGAGGAACAACCTCATACTATACTCATTACTTCACTTTCTGAAGCAGAGGTTTACAATATTTCATCTAGTTTAAATTCTGGATAAAAACTACAGTGACCACCTGTTTTAGAAGGTTACTAAGGCTGTTAATAAAAAGCTACTGTATATATTTGTGTCTTCTGTAAGATACAGTGAGTGGAGCTGAGAGTATTTTGTTGACCATAAAACAATCCAGACTTACTCTCTCCTTCTGATTAATTGAAATGCTATCAACAACTTGTATTTGCACATTGGTAAATGTGCTTTTTATTGTTAGTGTGTGTATTAGCTGTGACTGTGCTAGATGATAAGTATTAAGTGTAAACAGTGCATGCGTTACTTGGCTTTGGAAGAAACCTGTTGAACTAGGCTGTCATTTTTCTTTTCAGGCCCCAATGGACTGAAGGCAGACTCCACCAGCACCACCCTAAACACACACACAGGTTAAATTGAGCAGTACAACTAAATGCATACTGAACTAGACCTTTGTGTCTGCAAAGCCACACTGTTGCTGATTTTCTTCAAATCGAATCTTTTAGCAACACAAACAAAGTTGCGTTCAACAAGCTGTACAGTTTGGACATGAACCTGGCCAAATAGTATCATAGTACTATGGAAAAAAATCTTTTCTTCGTGTACTGTGGGTATACAAACCCTCTGGACCTTTATGTCCAGAGGAGATTCACAAAGTCTCCATAACAAATTCTGCAAACACATGCACACCTACCTGAACGTGGCTTCCTTATTAAAAGGATTAGTTACTGGCAGGTTGATCACTCTGAGCTGGTAGCATTGAGTCTTGCACTTGATTGTGTTCTAAAGAGACAGAACAGGAAGCAGACAGTCTGTCATTGAGCTGCAGCAAGCAACTGCATAACGCTACGTTTTCTGAAAGACACTGTACTTCAAATGCTGCTAAACACAGCATGTTAATATGAATTAACTGTAGCATGATAGCTATTTTAGTTCTTTAGTTGACTATACTCACGCTGGGTATGATGCGATTGACATGGGTTTTTAGATTAAAGGTGAGAGTGGCGCCTTGCAGACCAAAAGCAGAGCTTGACGTGAGCAGCAGGACAGCTTCCGTGGGTTGCAAGAAGGAGCAGCTATACTGAACTGTGAATTCAGTGCTCGCACTGTGAAAATTGTCACATCAACAAGATCAACAACAAGATCTCTGCTTATTCAGCCTCTGGTCAACAGGACGCAGAACACCACCACCACTTTGTGAGTTATTTTGGAAGTACAGATGCAAACGCAGCACTTTCCTAATCACTGTACCAGTTTTAATGAAGTAGTTGTTCTTGATGCAGACTACAAAGGAATGCAACTGTGAGTTGTAATTACCATTAAAATGCACAAGATCTTGTGATTATTTATGCTTTAACATAGAGAAAACATGACCATTTTTAGTGAACAGAGCTTTAAAGGGAAATCACGTAAATTTACTATTTACAAGTAGTAATAACTTCCAAGGCAACTTCAGAATGAATCCCACTCTAATTATGTGTTGAAAGCAAAACTTTTCTGTTTGTTATAAGTATAAAACAATTTTTGTAAGATGTTTCTTTTTACCTCCTACAACCGGGTGCTGACAAGTTCGAGTCTATTATTAAAAAAAGATAGCATAGACTTAGATTAGTAGATTATGTCAAGAAAAGACACGCTGTAATTACTTCAACATGTAAAGGTCAATCATCAGCACAAATTTAAAGAGATTTGAACGCCTCCTTAAAGTCCATCTAATGACTTGGAGACAGTGACTACTCATATGATCAAAGGATAAACCAGAGGCCAATGGTGACCTCAGAACCACAGAAAAAACATCCATCCATCCATTATCTACCGCTTAATCCATTTCGGGTCGTGGGGGGTGCTGGAGCTTATCCCAGCTGTCTTCGGGCGAGAGGCGGGGTACAGCCCGGACAGATCGCCAGTCCATCGCAGGGCCGACATACAGACGAACAGACAAACAACCATGCACACTCACATACACACCAACCTGACATGCATGTCTTTGGACGGTGGGAGGAAACCGGAGAACCCGGAGGAAACCCACGCAGACACGGGGAGAACATGCAAACTCCACACAGAAAGGCACCCTGCCGACCCCGGGAATCGAACCCAGAAAAAACAGTGCTTGGTAATCACTGTTTGACACAAAGTTTGATGGAAGTGTACAGTGACCTTCATTTTCCAACTACCAAACATACTTTGGAGGAATGGTGACAGTAGATCCATCGAGGAGAAAGAAGAGATGGGCATCCTCTCCTAAAAGTTGGGCCTGGTATTTGAGAGGCTTGGATGATGGGTTTTTCAGACGCACCTGCAGTTCCCATACACACAGAAGCATAAAAAACAGTTTCACACATACAAATACAGGTTCTTGCGAACACATTCACAGACAAATGTGGTCAGGAAACAACCCAACAATGAATTCTGTCATGTTTAGCAGTGACAAACTAACATTTGTTTTTGTTCTGGTTTTTAATGTGGCTTAACCTGACAGTGTGGATCATTACCCAAATGTGTATTTGTTTGTTTGTAATCCTGTTAGTGTGTGTGTCTGGGGAGTGCTGGTGGGACTATAATCCTGTTAATGTGCGTATGTGTGTGTGAGATCCCACTTGGAGTGTGGCCGTGTATGTCATTATCTAAGCAGGAGGTTATTAGTCAAGTCATTTTGATTCTCATCAGTGCTCATTAATTCAAAGCCGTGCAGTTAGGCTTTTATTCAGGTGTACATTTTTTGTGTGTGTGTGTGTTGTGTGTTACCTGCTTGCTAAAAGTGCTGTGCAGGCCTCCTGATAAAGTGATGGTGCGCTGTGGCAGGTATTGAGGCAGCCTCTCATACAAGTGGACACACAGCATTAACATCTGCACTGGATTAGGATCTGACAAGTCCGTGGGCTGAACACACACAAACACAAACACTCTCAGACAGAGGAATACACAGGGACACTGACAACAATTAGTGCTGTCTACTCACAACTTATTTATAACTTACTTTTACTTATAATACCTAGAAAACTCAGAATGTTCACTTCAACAGTACTACTAAGCTAAATCGAGTTGATATCTTCCAACGTTCCTGCGTATTTCAGACAAATGTCTTTTGTTCCTCATGAGCTTTTCAGTTTGTGGTGTAGGAATACTTTCTACCAGTCACAGCAGAAAATATCACTCCGTCACAGTTCGGGGGACAAAATTAGCTCCAAATTAGCACCAGTTCATCATTTCAGGTTGTTCTATGATAACTCAGGTAAAACTCATTTTCAGTGTCCTATTTCTAATTTGAGCTTCATAACATTTAGTCTGGTATTTACCTGTACATCTATGTTAAGAGAAAGAACAGTTAAAGCCTGGACCACTATAATGTTGTTGTGGAGGATCTGCTCCAGGCTGCTGGTTGTGGTGTACATCCTTCTGAAGTGGCTGTAGATCTAATTAAAAACACAGTAAGTAAGGTGTAAAAGGTTTCATCTGTAGCGCCATGTTTCAGTCAGACTATCTCTCAGTTGCTCGGTAATGATGTATGTTCTGTAAACCAGACTTTAAATTATATTTGGTTTGCTCAAAAAGCTAAAATCTAACAACTGGCTAGTTCTACCACTAAAACACACACACACACACACACACACACACACACACACACACACACAAATAAATTGGTGCTTGGCATGATAAGAGGTCTCTCTGATCTTGTTCAGGACTCATTTTTATCACATCAATCACTGTGCCACTCACAGGCATTAATGACCATCCCTAACTGACCCCCTCCCCCGTCCTCCCCCACCACACTGAAGAGGGTCATTAACAGACACCCTTGGAGACACATGCACGCACACACACTGACCAGATAAGGGCAGTAGGCAGCAACCAGAGCAGCTAGCACCAGACCATCTGTCAAGTCCAGGTCAAAATTCACTATCCAGCGTGCTGATGGGACCACACCTGTGAACCATTATCATGCCAAATTATATATACTTAAGGATCAAATTGTCAATGCTGTATATGATACAATGTTTTAAGACCTATTTATATTTCTATAATAGCCCAGTAGTGTGTGTTTGTGTGTTTACATGTTGAGTCATACCTGCATCCCAGACAGTTTCCCTCATGCTCCGGTAGTGAGTGTTGAGCCAAGAGAGCAACAGGAGCTCCCAGGCAGAGTAGATGTTACTGGCCAGGGGCTGCGAGTTGACAGGGTGGATTCGAGCTGCTTCTTCCTGGTTCAGATTTGTGTTTGAACTCTTCTCTGACACACGACACAACACCAACACCTGAGTATGTGCAGAGAAATCATCTTTAATAGTATTTCATGAAAAGACTGATGTTTTTCAGTTTATTTACATTCAAGCGAGCAGACACATTTACAAGATGCGTCTCCTAGCACATAAAAATGTCCTCAAATGTTTTCATTCAACATTTGATTGGACTTTTATTTGCTTATAAATAAATACCATTTTTTCTGTCCACCACTGCCTAAAAGGGAAGGAATGACACATACTTAAGAGAGAATGTTAAAAGTTTGAGAAAGAGAAATTGCAGCTCCATTCTCCAATAACTGCAGTGATGTGAAAAATCAGGACAGAGATTTATTTTAAAGAGAAAAACTAAACTATAGTACACTTTAGCAATATCACAATGTACCCCACAGTGGGTATTACAATGTATAATAACAAAAGCAAAAAAAGATAGGGGAAAAATAAATCAAATGTTTTTGACCTTGTAAATTTGAAGCAGCACATCAGTCCACGATCGCTTGCTCAGAGACTCATAGTCAACACTTCCATAGGCCAGACCAGGTTCTTCCTTGTTTAACTGGGAGAAACACAAACACAAACACACACGCACGCACACAAACTGTAAACATAATGAGTTTGTCATTGTTAGCATAGATGCCACACTGAAGCAGTTTCTTAGAGTTCAACAGTGATACTAACATAGATTTAGAAGACATGGTGCAAGTCTTGGACAAACTTGTTGTGTGTGTATTTCTACCTGCTGAGAGAACCAGTGTTTGAACTCGTGAACATCTAGCAGGTACTCTGGTCTGATGTGGCACAAACAGGCTCCCTGCACCCTGAACACACAATTAAACCAACAGAAAACAATCACAGTGACCAAGCAAGTTTCCATAATGTCACTTAAGTACTTTCACAGATACATCATGTAACACTGCTAGCTTCACCTATCTGTTAAAGTAAAGGCATTTTCAGGCAGACATATTGTACATTAGATACATACTTCTTACAGCTTTATTTGGATGTGACAGGACATACAGGAAAGTGCTTGTATGATAATGGTCCTCACCTGCCTGTGCCATCAAATTTGCCACATGTAAGCTGCTGTTGGCAACATGATGACACCTATTAAAAAATTAAACTAGGTCTGATTTTGTTACTGTGGCAGTTAGTCAAATGTCGGCAAAACAAGCAGTAGCTGTGTAGCAGTGTGTATGTGTATGTAAAGCCCACCTAAGAAAAGCAAGCATAGCTTCATGTTGTTGTAACAGCTGCTTAGTGCGCTGGTCTATATCACTGGAAAATGTCTGACAGCGAGGAATACCAGGAATCTGTGTGCCAGTCAGGTTATGAAGCATGTCCACTACAGACCTAGACACAAACATATATTACAGTTATGTTCAATTTATCTGCATCCGGGTCAATAAAATTATCAAATTAAGTCAGACCATGTATCACTTCAACTACCATCTACAATGTTCTTAGCTCATTTCAATCCTTTAAATAGCAAATAATTAACATCAACTGTAGTAGGTTGTCCAGCAGCATTTAAGAGCCTCTGCTGCCACACTTTGTTTCCAATTGCCCATATGTTGACTAGATTTAGACATCTAGTTGTACAATACTGGCACAATGTTAATTATGCCAACTTTTACTAGTGCTTAAGACACCAAACCTCTTTTTATTTGCTCATTTAGAGCATGTATACTGAAAATTCATCTCACACATACTTACCTGGAGTCTTTATTTTGACAGACACGATAAGTCCGTCCACTGGAGTGATTGATTTGAACTTTTGACACGACTCTGTAGGAACAGAGGAGGTTGATTGACTGATGAACTGACAAACATTTGAGATGCATGGTAAAAGCACTGTTGGTGACCACACTGTCATCCTAATGTACACTGAGTGTACACTGAATATAGAGAACTCCTGAGCATACCTTCTGAGTGTGTGTGGTACAGAAATAGGGTGAGGGCCATTCAGCCAACCAAAGAGGCTAAACCACCTCTCCACTGCTAGTAACACATTCTGGTAATACAGTCCTTCGTCTGAGTTGGCAGCAGGGAATGCTGGAATACCATAATTGGTTTGGGTGTCTCTGCTGGGAGTGACCTCTTCATTCCTGCTTAACTGCCCACTCACACTGTCACTGTCTGGAAATAAGGAAGATATTTTAGAGAAATACACAGATACAACACATGACACACACAGACAGCATGCTATTTTCTGACCTGAGATGGAGCTCTTATTTGTTGAGCTGTTGTGATCAAATGATGAGGAGGATGACGCCAGGCCAGAAGCAGGACTTGGTGTGTGATAGCGCTGAAGAATCGCCTCCACAGCTGTGGTCCCTAATGACAGTCACACAGTTACTTTAATGACAATCAATGCGTCAATTAATGGAGTTGAGATAGAGATGAGATACAGATGAGATACGATATTACAGGCATAAACTGTTCCCAGCTTTAGTCTCCATCTTCTCTACATTCAGGAAATACTTCACAGTGTAGATGAATGTGTGTTTATGTGTGTTATACAGTACCACTCCTGAGAACTATCTGTTGCCCAGTGCGGTGAAGTGCCAAGTAAGGCCAGACTGTCAGCAGACAGTTGTCAGCACAAGCATACAATTTAACCTTAAACCTGAAGAGAAAGTTACACAGTTAACGAAAAAAACAAGTTAGTAGATTTAGTCAACTTTACATTTACATTGTATGTTTACATTTACTTTCACCTTAACAATATTGTTTCTGGCCAGAAATTAAACTCTACGAACCCCTGACCTCCATCATTTGATTCAATGGACAACTGAGAGATAAAGACTTCGCAGTGACTGTTTTTACATGCACTCAATTAACGAGGTCACTCTGAGAAAACAGGTTTCTGGCTCGGGTAATAGGGGAACGAGTTTACATGCACTCAAGAAAGCTGGTTACTGGAAATCCACGTATACATGCAGCAGATGTGTAATCTGCATTGTTTTTCAGATTTCCAACCGGACAAAGATAGAAGAGACCGCCTCCTCAGCTCTGTGATGACAATGCTTTCTGGGAAAAATCTACCTGGGGAAATCAGTTTGCTCTAATCCACGCCCCTGATTACAATAACCAGGTTTCCTGTTTACGTCACAACTGAATTAATTGAGTGCATGTAAAGACACTGAGTGCTTGGAGGATGGTTAGTAAGAGGAATAAAGGAAGAGAGGATGAAAACTGTACTGATGAAGAAGAAGATGTAAGGA
Source organism: Ctenopoma multispine (assembly GCA_034779795.1). NCBI lineage: Eukaryota > Metazoa > Chordata > Actinopteri > Anabantiformes > Anabantidae > Ctenopoma > Ctenopoma multispine. The sequence continues at coordinate 10,009,594 of JAUYWH010000012.1, read as the reverse complement.
GAGGCATTACACAATTGACACATTACTTGTTGTGGAGGTGGTCAGTGAAGGTGATGGTTGTGCTGAGGGACAGATGGATTGCCGAGCTGAAAGACACACTGCACGTCACAGAGGTCACACAGGCGTCCTGGTTGTAGATGCCTACCAAATGTTTCTAGGTTTGCAGACAGAATACAAAAGTGGAGTCATTTCACACATATTTCTGTTTAAGTGTCAGCCAGGAACATTTGTCACACTTCCGTCCTTTTAATCCAGTTCTGTCATATAATCCCTGGATGAATTCAATGACAGATGTTGATGAACATAGTAAGGTTTTACTGACACTGCTACACAGCCTTGAAAAGCAACACAAATATAGATACATACATATACTGATTTTAAATTTTCCTTGATGGTAGCTGGATCTGTGAGATGCACATTATTGATCAAGATTGACAAAGATAACAAAACAAATATGCTGCAAATTCCTCCTCTAGACCGCATTTAAATCACACAACAAGCTATACTGTTGTTTACATGTTCTTCTCGCGTTAACTGGCCTAGGTGCAGGGGCTATACCTGGTCCCGGGTGTGGCCGGGGATAGAGTTGCCCTCAGGAAAGTTGACAGAAACAGGCTGTACCTTTGTCCCATCCTCCAGTTCCACCTCATCCACTTCAGCTGATACCCTGGTTCCACTGCAAATATAGAAAAGAGACAACAAACATCTAATAGACAAAACACCTAAACTACTATCTGGACCTCAACATGGCATTGATTGTCAACCCAACGTAGACAACAAATGCACATTTAGGTCAGCATCTACATATGCATGACAATGAGCAGCATTACAGAAAGCTCCAGGACAGCTGCTAAATGGACCTAGCAGTGACCTTTTTGAACAAAGGAATATAAGCTAGTCACTTTTTAAAAATCATGCTAGGGAGTTATGAAATGTGAATACACTTGCTGGTTGTTAGGGCGAGACAGGTGCTCAAATGTGTCTCCTGAATAGACAGGAAGAAATGTAGTGCAGGTGAGGGAGCCAGGGTTAAACACTTTGTTGTTATGATCAAGGACAGGGTTAGCGGCTAGGGAATGCAATATGTCAATGACATACAAGCATGGATGTGTGTGCGTGTGTGTCGACCAACCTTGGATATCCTACAGCCATCAGGGTGAGTGTGCCCTCTGCACTGCTTTCCAGGGGCACTGGAGTCAGAATGATTTGACATGGGTGGACAGTGATATCAGGAAGCTGGAGAATAATTGTGATAGACAGCTCTTGGTAGGGCTGATGTCCCTCCTCTTCCACCATCCCCTCCCCAGCACCATTTCCCAGGTAAAGAGGCAGAGACAGTCTGATCAATTTGGCAGTGACTAAGAGAGAAAATATACAAAGAAAGAAGTTATTTGTATATGGCTTCAGTGTACGTTGTTTACTATCACTCAGTATCACAGTCAGTTAAACCCTGACAACACTTCAAAATCTGTCTTAGTATATTACTCCTTAAATTATATTACTAAAATTTTAACATTACATTCTGACATGAGGTGTGTATTTCCCAGTTTTCTTCAAGACGTGTGTGTATGTGTCAGATATAAAGTCAAGTCAAGTGATATAAATTGTGATGTTGCGATCCCAGCATGTGTGTGAAAATGAATGATATTTACAATGCTACGAGTGTATATGTATGAGAAAGGTGGAGACAGTGAGAGAAAAAGTGATCCATCATAATGTACATGGGTCTTCTTCATACCTGTCTTCAGAACCTCAGACCTGATGCTGACTGTTAAGGAGATGGACTGGCTGGGCCCTAGACTGCCGAATGATGGAGACACTGTACATAGCTCCCCCTCTCTTCTGTCCTCTGTTGGTGCTGCTACTGCACTGCAGTCAAACCACCAGTGCACATGCTCACTTGTGACACCACGCCAGCACACAGTGTCTTCAAACACTGCTTTCAGCTCCACTGTCTGGGGAGAGAAACAGAGTTAGAATGAAGATAAAAATGGTGAAAGAATAATAGCAACTCAGAAGATAAAACGGTGAGAAGATATTCTTCTTTTAATGTGGTGTCAGATGTTGAGTATGATGGTACATACTGCACAATGACATCTCCCTCATGGATAGTCAGAAAAAGTACAAGTAAAAATAGTCCCACAAAGGACAAAGAAATGGACAAAAACACTGAGAAAAGTAAAGGTAAGATGAAGGAAATAATACAGGAAAATGGCAATGACAAGCTGCAGACATACTATTATAGATACCTTAGTGTAAGCATCAGACTGTGGTGCCAAATGTTCCACCTGGAACTGTAAGCTAGAAGGAGACATTTCCAGTGGGGCACACAGAGCTAAAAACACATTGAAAACAGTATGTAGCTTCATTGACTGGGATTCATGTGTGAAATTAGTCTCATACAATTTAACAGTATTTTAACATAGAGTATCAATAACAGACAAACACAGTGTTTGTCACTTTTAACTCCACTCTATATTAGTGACTCCACCTGTGGCCTGTATGTGCCATGAATGCTGTGTCGCTATGGTGACAGAGTGGGAAAGTGGTATGACCGTATGCTTTGTACCACCAGCTGACAGCCGAGAGGAAGTGGATGAAGAGGACAGAGGGGGAAAGGGAGATGAGATGGGCCACCTCACTCCGTTGACCATCAGGGGCAGGTCAAAGTCATAAGTGGCTGCCTGCAGGAAGACATTTCCATGACTATCCAAAAGTATCATCAAAAACAGCAAAACAGTTCAATAAACACCTAACTTGTTACGGCCAAGTTTAAAACACTTTGTGAATATATAAAAGGATTTTTTAAAGTAAAGGTTCAAGTGTGTCTTGATGTTATTTCAGCAGCTTGAAAACACACAACACCAACCATGGTCTATTTCAGTTAAACCGAAACTCAGTGACAGATGTGTACAGCAGTAGCTAGCTAGCTAATTCACCTCACTGGTAAACTGCTTGCTGTCTTGCTAAAAAACTGTAGCTGAAAATGAGCTAACCCTGCTAGTTAAAGTTGAAGGCTATGTGTGCATTTAACCCTGTCTGCTATGACTCTTCAGAAAGATATTTAATAAAAATCTCACCTGGGTGGGCGAGAATACAAGAGAGCAGTCCACTGTCTGGCAGCCCTGTATTTCCACAATGCTCACACCTGGTTCCCTCTCTGCATGAAACAAAAGTACATTGTAACATGTATTTTAACTGGGTCAACACTGTATACACTGTCTACTGTATCCTGTGATATCATTTTACAATACTTTTTCCTGTGTTGCATGAACAAAAATCTTTTTTTTGCAACTACATCTTGCTGTACCTACTCAGAGCATCAAACACAGTATCAACTCCGATCCTGTGTGAAATGCTCCACTGAGTGGAAGTGAATGCGTACTTGTTGAGTTCCGAGGAAGCTGGAGGGAGAACTCTGGATATTCTGACAGGTTGAAGGTGACCGAGGCTGCAGCAGATGAGTGGTTTATCAGAGTGAAAGGTTTCTCCTGCTGAGAACCAGCACAGACCCCATGAAACTGGAAATGGGACTAAAAAAGAGCAAAGAGAAATTGTATAATGTAGATAAGAAAAAGACCTGAAGACATGCACCACCAGATGTGTTAAATCAGCTTCCTTTGATTTATCAGGATAAATCAAATCATTGACCTGCCCAGACAGTTTATTATCTAATTACATGCCATTTCAGGAGCGTATACAACATAAATATCACACCCAGACAGGTGAAACGATACAGTGCAGTGCAATTGGAAAGAGTCAAACCAATTAAAAAACTGTAAAGTTTCTGGAGTTTATTTATTAGTGAGGGCACCTATCATAAACTCCGCTCTTAAAGAATTAAGAATCCTCCCAAAGGAACGCCAGCACCACCACAGCCATAACAAATAAAAATGAGTAATTTTCTGCTTACAACAGCAAACAAAACATAAAAAAGTGAAATACCCTGAACTCTGATTCTTTCAAAAGCTGCATCCCTGCTATTTCCATGACAAAAACAATCCTTGTCAATTTTTAAAATTATTTTCATTTATTTGTTTATTTTTTTCCTTCTTATTTGCTGGCCTCAACACTATTTTCATCACTCCTCTACAAAAAAACCCCAATGTGTTTTAACATGTCAACAAAGACACACACACACACACACACACACACACACACACACACACACACACAGACACACACACTGAAACTCACCACACTGATGTCTACATTTGGAGGCTCCACTGAACCGCCCACTCTGAGTTCAATGGACTTCATGTTCCTCAGAGCTATCTGTGATACATAAACATGCTTAGTGTTGATCAATCCCTCTTTCTGTCTTAAACACATATACACATACAAAACTACACAAATTGTTTTTTTCTCTACCTCAACTCTGGTGTCAAACTTGATGACAGAATCAGGTCTGAAGTGGATTTTGAGTACAGCCTGGCCCCCGCTTGGCACCACACCCTCTGATGGACTTATCACCATGCCTGGCAGAGGACACACATCAAGCACCTGCCTCATGCAAGCAGACACAAAGACAATGAGTTAGAACTTATATACATATATATATATAAGTTTTATATATATA
>JAUYWH010000012.1:9963432-10004915 GCA_034779795.1 Ctenopoma multispine | reverse complement strand
TAAGTATAGTTTACTGTGTATGTGTAGCACCTGGTAGTGGGCATGGTTGTGTCCAATGTTGTGTAAAACTGAAGTTCTGATCGACAGCATGTTGAGAGGAACTGACCCAAATGCGATTTGTTTGTCTGCCAGCTGGATGCTGGTGGATCCAACCTGAGAGATGGACATGGAGAATCTTAAATTTATTTGTTTTTCCATGAACAGCAAAGCCTACATCTAAATAAGAGCACAACAAAGAAACACCTTGGCAACACAGTGCAGGCGTTGTGTGTTGCCCTCGTGGACACAGAGGTCAAAGTCTGCTTCTGTAGGGGAGGTGAAAGAAGGATGCCACACCACCTCACAGTCCAACTCTCTGTATGGCTCCACTGTACCTGGACAAGATGGAGCATATCAGTTGTATCAACTCAAATACAATACTGTGGTTGATTTCTTTGGCACTTTCCTAATGTTTCTTTGCCTTCTAGAACAAACTCAGATTTAAAAACCTTTCTAAGTGAGCTGTGAGTGTAGCACCTGTAGCAGGTCGAATAGAGAACAGGATGCCCTTCTCTGTGACTACAGGTCTCCATGTGAACTCTGCGGCAAGGTTGCGCTGGTTTCGGATGGTAACTGAGGTTCTGTATCCTGATTCGGCAAGCAGTGTGGGCGTAGGGCTGAGCACCAGCAGGGTGGTGGACAATTCCAGAGCCAAGGGGACGACCCGGGCCTGGACCAGTATCTGACCAGGGTGCTGTTGGTTAATAGAGTATGACACAGGTCTGGAGGAAAGAGATACACCTGCATTACATCTGAACTGTAGTCAGTGATTTAGATGTAATAAAAGTAATTACATGACCAAATGTGCCTCCCTGACCAACCTGTAGAAGTCACCCAGCTTGTTGCTATGGAACGTCAGAGGTAAGGTGCTGTGAGAGCAGGGTGGCAGGACATAGGAGAGGGGTGAGGAGCCTTGCAGCTCAGGGCAATCCACCTCCAGCTGCACCCAGACGTACACTAACAGGTGATTGATCAGCTCCAGTTTCTGAACACATGTTGACTGCACACACACCTCGCCAAAGTCCACTAGTGAAGGACCTAAAGAAGAAAGATTTTTACCTAGCTTTTCAATGTGGAAACTATTACGCTTCACTTTAGTTCAGTTTGACATTAAATAGGTTAACATCTAATTTAACTAACTACATGTTTATGATTTAATGTTAGTAGATTATATTAATTCAGTGGGAATAAGGTAAAATTATATAATTAGTACTTTCTGTATTCAATCTGTTATTAAAAATGACTTTTAACCTATGGAAACTTTGATGCGCTCTTGAGCTGTCAGAGTCCTGCTGCAGTCTGACACCTCCTGGCTGTTAGTGGGAACTGCATTTATTTCACCTGAAACCTAGAGGGAAAAAAATCAAAAAAGAATGACTTTTCTTGCCTTTACACCCAAATTTAAAATCTTTATTCTTCTGGTCTAACCTGACTTGTGACCTGCTGGGTGCTGGAAGTCCCGTCTTGAGAAAAGCTGCACTCTTGTCCTGTGGAAGCATACTGGTACTTTGGTTTGGCTTCTTCTGAGCTCTTACTGCTCTCCATGTCACTTATACAGAGCTCAGGAGCAACAAGGCCCTGAGCGGGAACAATCCCAATGTCCACATCGTCATCCACTTCTTTTGGTTGTCTAGCAACCGCCAAAAAATTTCATTCATTGAAGGCCCTTTGTAAAAGTAAAACTAAACATTCTACAACTATCTCCTCTGTAGATTAATCTCTACACACAATTTTACAAAAGAAAAAAAAGAGGAAGATATTCATTTGAATGCCTACCTCTCTTTGATCCTTGACAGCCGTGTTTGCCTGAGCTGTTTGATGAAGTCTGTATAAATCTGTCGATGTCGTTGCCTCTGCTCCTCCTCCTCCTTAGTCAAAGCATAGCTGGTGTCTACATAGCTATAGCGTGGGACGCTAGTAAATATTGTCCTAAGTAGGATAAAGAATGTTGTAGGAACACATGAGGACAGGTGACAGTGTTCCATCTAATCCATATTTAAAATCCCATCCTTCTATTAAAAAAGAAAAAGTTTGAAGATTGAAGCAGAACTAAAATTATCAACTGGAACCTAAACTGAACTAAACCTGCTGAAATGTGTTTTTTATCCACTACCTGTACTGTGTGGGTGAAGAGGCTGGTCTGATGCTGGAGGCTCGATTGTTTGGAAAAGCTAAAAAATCCTCATCCTCTGTGTTTTGACTTGTCTTCCTGTAATGTGTGTGGAGTTGTGTTTTGTCAGCACAGAGGACAGCAGCAGGCGCCATCCCACGACAGCGCTGCAGCTCGCTAGACAGAATGTAGGGCCAGGATCCAGCTGGATTGGTCACTGCTGGAGTGATGCCTGCGACGGAGCCAGTCAAAACCAAGACAGGTGTATGTTTCAAAAGCAGTAAATTAAACCTCACAGGAGCAAAAGCTACTTTTTAAATATTTACCAGAATTGAGTTTGGGCATGGGTTGTTTAGTCTCACTGCGACAAATAGCAGACAGGTGTAGACTGATGGTGTGGAAACTGTGAAACTCAAGTTTAGTAACATCCGTGCTATCACTACTCTGGTGCACAACATGACCTAAGACATCTAGCAACTGACGCACCCGGAAGATCCCTTGTTGCCGTGCTGTGAAAGACAAAACTATATCCTGTGGGAAAGCAACAGAAAGATTAGTTGCCTAAGCATTTACTGCTCAAAGATAACTGGATACATAAGAGCTAAATACATATTAATAATACATAACTGAATCAATCAATCCTTACCTGGCACTGCCCAGCAGCTATGATGCCTGTGGAAGGCTTGGTGGTGAAATGTGCTAGTTTGCGGAACTGGAAGTGGACGGGAAGTTGAGGACAGAGGTTCTGCAGCACACACAGCACATCCACACGTTGGCCTGTGACACAGGTGAGGAAATCAAATCTTCGAGAAGGACTGGCTACCAGAGACACAGGCAGCCCAGAGCCTGTCACTGCCAGCTCCACGCTGCTTTTCCCTAAAGAGCAACATAGAAAAAAGGAAAATGAAATTTAAAAAGTTATTTAAATTATTTTATGTGAAAACATACCTATGTTTATAATAAAAATATCTAACTATATTTATGTTGAATTAATCAAAATAAGTGAATCAATGATCAGTTACAAAAACAAAATTTTGGTTTGACCATGTCTGCATAATGCAATGCATTACACTTATGTGTGTGTGGGTGTGTTTGTTGTGTGTACCACTAGGGTGAGTGAAGCCATGTCTGCTCTCTACTGAGTCAAACAGCAGGAACAGACTATAGTCTTGCCGGCTTGCTGGCTGATCATGTTTCTTCTTTTCAGATTTGCTGAAAGAGATAGGATAGGGTTTTCAAAGTGCTTTAGGTAAAACAGAGAAGATTGAAAAACACCTATAACTACTCCTCGTTAGTATAGTGGTGAGTATCCCCGCCTGTCACGCGGGAGACCGGGGTTCGATTCCCCGACGGGGAGGAACATATTTTTCTATTGTTTCTCTTGCCTTTTCTCTAGTCTTTGACTTTAAAACACACATTCATGCGCACACAAACAAACAATTTACCTCCTGTATAAAGGACTGAAGCACACTGCCACACGGACTTTTTCATACGGTCCCAGTCGACCCTGCTTAGGCACACACACCAAGGACTGAGAGACGTGCTGAGTGGCTGGCCTGCACTTCTTCATTCTTTCCAGCAGGGCGGCGTCTGTGCTTTTCTGGAGGTCTGTTCCCTACACACACACACACACACACACACACACACACACACACACACACACACACACACGTCATAGCATTATGATCTGACTGTCCAGTCCAAGTGCTCATAAAAACTAAATACTGCCACCCTAGTTTGAGGCTGAACATCAACAAGTTCAGGTCAAGAATGAGTCTGAAAATTAAAGCAACCTAAAAAAATCCTGTTCCCAGATTGAACATTACGGACAGTACTTTTTAGTTCTGACTTTAATATGATCAAATCTTAACAATCTCTGAAGACAACACACTTATTTTAAATATTGAGGTTTAGAAAATCAGTGTTGACGCATATTCTTAAAGTGGCACTACACCCTATGTACCGCACTCATACAGACATAGTGACAGACATAATAGACAGACAGGTTATTTTTCCAACAGAATACATTTTTTGCATAAAAACAAATGTTTTGTTTTTTTGTCAGTTTGAAATTTTAGGTAAGGTTCAGCTGAATCTTATCCTCAGCCTAATCGTGACCATTATATGTGGTGATAACTATGATGAGTCATCACTGAAGCAAATAGAACATTTTAATTTAAGAATGATTTCTCTAGATTACCCAAAATTACCACCCTGTGACCTACAGGAACCTACATTTACCTTGTAAACATTATGTATGACTTTATATAATGATTAATCCTACATCTGAATCATCTTAAGTGACTTATGATTGGTAGATTGCTTTAACATGAGATTTTGTGACAGGACTCATGTAAAATTCCCATGTGTACTTACATTAGTAAAAGCTAATTGACACCAATATGTAAGTGTAAAGCAGGTGTGACTGGGATTCTCTGACTGATAGTCCTTTGTTCTAAACTTTCTACCAAGTCTTTACTATGAACTTATTTAACATGTTATTTGGGTAAACACACACGTCTGTCTGTACAGCAGCTGAGCAGACGTGTAGCAGAGTTTACTTTGCCGACACTCACCACCTCAGTCCCAGCTACAGTATCCTGGAGCAGGGAGACCCAATCACAGGCCTCAGGTCCATTGTTTCTCAGAATCACATATTCCTTGCGGGATGTCCCAAAGTACAAAGGACCAAACCACAGACAACAGAGTGGAGCCCCCTGAACAATAGTACAGCATGGTGTTTTCAGACAAAGAAGTTCTTAAAAACCTCTACAAAATCTCAGTTTGGAGAGACATGGAAAAGGATCAACATTGATTTCTAGGATCAGTGGAGCGTTACGTACAAACGGTGAATTCTACACTGACCACTGAATTACCTGCAAATCGAAGATCTCAAGGCACTGGTCCACTACCTCAGCACTGATACTAAGAGTTACAGTCGAGCAATTCTGGAGTTTGATCCTGGAACAGAGGGAGAGAGCACCACTATTATTATTTAAATCCACCACTCAAACGTTTATTTTAATGTAGAAGTTTCTATATAAATCTTAAAAGATGTGTTTTATAGAAACAATATTAAATAACAAAGCTTACAGTGCTTTCTTAAACTGTAACATAAAGTATGTCTCACAAAGCCTTCTCCATGATGTGCCTGGGTCCATCTGTGTGCACTTCAACTTTTAGCCACTGAGTGGTGCCAGGTTCAATGACTCCACCACAGGGTGATAGTCTGACAGAGGGGTCTCCACTGTAATGCACTTGGAACACACCTTCAATGCACACATGCGCACACACACGCACGCACACACACAAATATATATGTATATTGTCACACACTAAACAATTCCGAATGTTTAACAGGATCATAATAATAGTTTAGAAAGAGGATTAATCAATGGCATGGTATTTAGTAAAAAATGCATTTAAGAATATTAATAAAGACCTTTTGTGATTTTAGTGTGGCTAGTATGTATGGTATGATGCCTTGTTAATTCCCCATGTAATTCCAAAGTATATTTCAACATATGAAGAGTAAATAAAGAGCTAAACCTAAATACAAATCATCTTTGACTCTTATTAGGGTAATAATGTTATCTAATGTAGAATTAGATCAGCAGCTTGTATTATAAAACTTTAGATATAGTCTTTATCACGTCCTTTTTGGTGTTACTTGTTTTCCCAAATCTACTGGGAAAGCCACTGATTTATTATGTATTTTAGTGCAAAACTCAAAATGATACAATTATTTATGGACTATACACAAAAATGAACATTTACATAGAACACAGCTAGGCTGAAGTGTTACCTATTCCTGTATCTCAAAACTCTACCTCCTGATATTATTTTTGTTAATTTTAACAATTTGAATACCATAAAAATAAGTAAAATATTTTAATTGCATTGTCAGTCCTAAAACATTGTTTTAATTATGACTATCATTTGCACAACAAGCACATATGTCAAGTTAATAGACTATGTCTCTACTTTGAAAATTAATGTATTATAACCACATTAACAGGTTGGATTCAGTATCACCAGGCCAATTTACCTGGTGCTGCTCCTTGGTTGGTTATAGGATGATGTTTGCTGACCACTTGACTATTGGCAGCAATACAACCAAAGTCCAGTATGGAGTCCACCAGGAACGAACAAACCCTGGGAAACCTTTAGGAATGGGCGCAGTGAGACATCTAAAAGTGTCTATGGATATATACTGGTGAACAAAAGTTGGCTCTTTACTTTATACACCTAGCTAAAACTAATGCAGTGTTACAGTCCTGCAACAAACCCTCCCTTCATGAAGGAAATGACCATTATTGTTAAATCTACTTAAGTGAGGGTTAACTTTAAGGAGAATGTAGTCTGGGCTGTTGTTCAACTGCACTGGTGGACATTATGTCACATTAGTATAACAAAATTTAACAACATCACAAACTATTTATTCAATGTATTGCAGAATGGTTGTAGTAGACTGGATTAGTTTTAGTTCGGTGTATCCAAATACTGTATGTCTAACTTGCTTACCCCAGCAGTGGGACCTCAATGGTCTCCATATCTTCTACATGAATTAAAAGGCAGTCTCTGACCTCCTTATCTTCCTCTGGAGTGAACTCCAGCAAGCCGCTTATAGACAAACCAGGAGCCAGCACCTTTGCTAGGCTAGCTGCCGTGAACTTGAAGAGCTGCAGGATTAACATGTAAAAAGTAAAAAAATAAATAAAGTGCATAACGTACAGCTTGTTAGAACGGCTTAATAAAAACTGCAAACATTTGAAATGACATATTTTAAGAGATGGACACGAACACAGACAAGTACCTTATCGACCAAATGATAGCTTACATAATCGAAGCACACTACGTTAATGACAAATTTTGTAGAAAGAAACTTTATAGTAGAAGTATATAAAAATTATAGTATAAGAGTATAATAACCACTATACAAAAATATATTTGTTACAATGACAATTGATATGGTTAATATTATTAATGTGGTAAGTTAGCATAAAACCAAAATGTCAGTAGTTTGGTTAATTTAAACTAGCTTCCTAGCTAGCATAATTTGTTACGTCACGTGCTAGCTAATTGACGACAAACACCCAATTTAGTTTAAAATTCTTATTCTGTTAATGTTCGCGTTAACTTTACGAGGTTTTTAATTCAACTTCTTAACGTAGTAGTAGGTAATAACACATTACAGTCAACCTTACCTTTAAGACCGGCTTTTCAATTATTATTTTCTTTAAATTTTTCCCGACATTTGTCACTGTGACTGTCGTCTGGTAAACGTGACCGACTTTCACATGGTTGAACTCGACACACGGTGGGTCAACACGAACACAACTCCCAGCCATGCTATGACTTTATACTTACTATTTACCTACAGTAGCATTAACATGCGTAATAAGTCGTCTTTTTTGCACTTTGTGTGTCGCATACCGATAGTCAACTTTACCGTTGCTACCCAAACACTACGCACTCAACAGAGGTTGAGGGCTCAGGTGGTTACTAGGAGACGACTTTAAGTTGCGCTCGCTTTACAACCTTGGGCAGCCCGGGTGGACGGAGCAGCTATTTCAAATGGACTAGTGGATTCTAATTCCCTTTTTTATACTAATTTTATAGTGTGTTGAACGACAAGGCATACAGCAGTGTTATTCAAAGGCAGGGAAGGTTTTCTACAAACATTTCATGACGAATTTCTGCTTCTTTTTCAGTGCTCCACCTTTTCCATTAGGGAAAATGCAAAATAGTGGAAGTCATTTGTGAACGTTTCTTGTTGCCACTACTAATTAAATTTGTGTTATTATGACATCAAATATAAATTTCTCATAAAACAAAGGGATAAAATGACTATTCAGAGTTTAAACTTAAAATATGGACAAATGTGTAATAATCAATACAACAGATGTGATTTATTGTCCAGAAACAAAAAAGATTCATTCCTCATTAGGTTACAAAAATACAGCTTGACACCAAGTCATACTAACATAAAAAGTTAAGACGTCATTTTAAACAAACAATTAACATCTCCATATTAACATAACTTCTGAAATCTCAGTTTTATCTGTGAGGATTTTTACAAAACACCACCAGGACTCTCCCATATTTCATCGTCATACACATTAGAGGCAGGTGTGATATTCTCTGTGACGGGCAGATCAAGGCCGTAGCAGTCTTTAGGCGTTGTCTCTTCTGCATTTTGGATGAAATCCTCGGCGCTTGCTGTTGAGTCCATAGGGGGATCGCTGTATTGCTGTAAGCAAACTTGGTCAGTCATTAAACACTTGTCGTGGCCGTTTTGTGGTGGTTCCTGGTAAACTTCATCAGCTTTACTTGTTCCTAGATCCTGCTTCTTGCAGGCTTCTGTTGTACTACTTTGTGCCAAACTTTTCTCTCCACTAGCCGGAGACATAGACCGCGACAGGGCGCCAACTTCCTCCTCAGCTGGCTTTCCCCCCCTCCCTTCATGTTCTCCAGTCCTAACCTCCTCCAGGAGCTGAGCTCTGCTCTCCAGGCCAAAGAAGTTGTTGCGGACGACATAGCGCACACACTGCAGGAGGACATTCCTCTCGTGGCGGATATCTGGGGCTAGTAACTAAAAACAGTGAAAGAAAGCAGAGACGCTCATGAAGTCTGTGTAGATGAATTATCCAAGTCATGCAAAAATAACTATGTAAGTTAATAATGTATAAATGTGTGAAACATGCTTGTATATGCAGATGTCTCATTACCATCTCAAGTAGAGTGTGACGGCGTTTCTGTGGCGGGTCTTGGCGTCCACCACGTCTTCCTCTTCTGCCTTCTCTCCCTCCTCTTCCTCTTCCGCTGTTTGGTGAGTAAAGACCAGAGTCATGCTGGAAGGCTTTGTTCATTTCTGCTCCCTGTGGGACTGTCGCCGTGCCTCTGGACGGTCCTCTGTCCTGGGAGTTTGAAGGAACTGTGTTTAGTAGGTCCTGGTTTTCTTGCAACAGATCTTTGGCTTTCTGAATAGGTGTGCCTGCAACACAACGGAGAGAGATATATAACATGTAATGATATTACTGTACTTTTACTCAAGTACTCAATTAGTATAAGTAGTGATCACTGATGTGTTCAAGATAAACACTCACACTCTGGTTCTTCATCACTTTCACTCTCACTCATGGAGCCATAGTTTGCCACTAAGGAGCCAAGGGCTGAGCTCATCTTTTTAGGGGCCACAACCAGGACACCGGTTCTGGACTCAGCGGCTGCTTCCTCCCCATCGGATTCTGAAAATGCATAAGAAATTATGGTCAGGGTTGTGTGTGTGTACAGTCTTTGGTGATGGACAAACCGTGACACATAAAAATCCCAAATTCTGTTCATTTTACCACCACACTCCACTCACCTTGATCACCGGTGGCCAATGCTCCCAGTGGATCCCCATCCCTGCAGGGCCGCTTGGGGGGCAGTGTTTTCTCTCTAGCGCTGATCTCCCGAGGGTAAGAACCTCGTGGGTGTCGCTCCTGGAATCCTCTGTTGCCCCAACCACGACCTCGACCCCTGCCCCGTCCTCGACCTCTGCCTCTGCCTCTCATTCGTCTGTGAATAAATAAGAATAACATTTCTGGTTGCAATGAAAATAAGAAGTAAGAGATCACATGTCGTGCAAAATATGTTGTTTACATATTTACCCAAACTGAGCCGTCTCTAGAATGCCTCCCGTTTCTTGCCGCACCTCCATCATTTTGTTCTTCTTTTCAATATTCTGAAGTGTTGGATAGTTTCTGGAAATACAAAAAGGTTCCAGTTGAAAATCTTGATCATCTAACAGCTTCGATAATCATTCAGAGATATATCAGAGCGCCCGCTACAGTTTCTTCAATCCATTCTTGAACACTGACTTGCGTCTCTCCGCTCTCCATTTTGCAATCTCTTCTGGTGTGTCCAGCTTGATTCTTTTAGCTCCTGGTGCATGGTTCTGTGGTCAGCATATAAAACAAGGGTATTAGCAAACAGCCTTACACGCAGAGATATGTCAGCTATTGAGGGTTTACTTACATTTTTCCAGTGGATGCTGACTATTTTTTCATGGGCCATAAAACTGCAGTCGGGTACTGAACACTAAGAGAGAGAAAATCAGAAAAATGTGACTATTCATTACAATTAACAGCATGAAATTAGGTTAAATATACTTTAAGAAATATATGAAATCACCTTGACATGTTGAGACACATGTTCATCGTACTTCTCCTGGTTTTTGAAACCCCGGTCACAAGTGTCACAGAAGTGGGAGTACTCTGGTTCCTTCTTATTTTTCTGCTGTGGGTTAAAGACGCATCAGTTCACTTCATACTGTTGCTGTGCTTATCTTTAGTGTGGCCGTTTGACGACATACTACAAAAGGCATGATTAAAATGTTATGATTTGACCTTTTTTCCATGATTGCCCGGTGGTCCGTAATTCTGCCTCCCACCATGAGGTCCACTTTGATGCCACTGATGACCATAGTTTTGACCTGAGAGCAAGACTTAAGTTAGAGGAGGAAACGTGCAACACACATAGCACATATTCATGTCATAGAAGCACTGATATAGTTTGATAACTTCATGAATTGATGTTGCCTGTAAGACTAAAACAGACATGTTTCCTCAAGGCTTCAAACGATTACAGTAATATGAATGACATCCCATTCATACTCACCATGAGGACGTTTAGGTGCATAAGGACCTGATGGGTGAACAAACGTGGGCGCTGCCCCGCGATGCCAGCCATTCTGGCCTCGGTGGTCCCAGCTGGGCTCAGAGGGCGCGTCGCACCAGTTCCACATGCTGGGGTGGAAGCTGCTGGAGCGCGGTTGCTGCTGCTGGAAAGGCTGGATGGTGTTCGGAGGAGGACAGCCGAAGTCCGGTGGGGGATAGTGTCCCTGGTCATTCATACTGCGCGCTATAACCGTCGAATAGACAGTGAGCTTTATCTTAAATATATCTGTGTTCCTCTACATGCAGGTCTCACATGTGCTTGTTTTGCTCTCGCTTATACACGCTCGTCACTTCCGTTAGAGCAGGAAGTACGTAAGCACAGCAAATTGATATAACGCAGCCACAAAATGGTTAAAATATAGTTATGCTCTATTGGTTTTTGTACATAACAACACCAACTGCAACTTTTTATTGTCTGTGATTTCACTAAAGTTTTTATTTCTAAAAGTCGGTGTTTGCCGGTATTTTCTACATCTTCTCGCGATCTTTAACGTAAGTATCCTATTAGGTTGCCAGGCTGAGGTCAAACCCGTGTGAATTCACATTTTTACAAGCGGATATATGTAAAACACACACTGTATATACATATATGTGTGTAGAGATACGATATATTATTAAAAACTAGAAACACGACATAAAGTAGTTATGTATATATAAAGTGTCATAAACTACGTGTCACTTGGTTTCTACTTGCTCCAAGTCATGTTTGCTTTTTTTATTAAAAAAAATATACATTTGCAGGATCCAAATAACAGAAGCTCCACTAAAACTGTTAGTGTTCTTAGATTCATGGGAAATAGAAAATTTGTGAAGAGTTAAAAGCTGCTGAAATATAACCACGATCATAAATCCGTCACTGAAAACGGGTGATATCGGGTGAATGAACCTGGCAACCCTGCACGTTCCTTGGTGCTCTCCGTCGCCGCGTGTGAGTGTTTCACGCAGACTGGGAGCAGACGCGTGGTGGCTGTGAGGAAAACGTGAAGGCTCTCTACATAGAGAGCAATTAAACTGTACCACAGTAACTGAGCTGCTGCCAAAATGCTCGTGTTGTTTGAGACCGCCGCTGGATATGCGATATTCAAAGTACGTATTCAGTTTTTGTTGTCTGTCAGTTTTAAGAAGTTTTTTTCGGCAGTACATATCTGAGCTAGCTCGGCTTAGCTTCCCGGCTACTTGCATATAGTTCCCGTTAACTTGTACGCAACAATACCGTTAGTGAATAAATGATGAGGAAGTATTTTAATGTGCACACATATGAACGAACGGGCATAACAAGTTGGTTGGTTTGCACTGTGGTTTGTGTCTGTGCTAATGCACATGCTAACATTAGGTTAGCAGCGTGGAGGCCCTGTCTCCACGTGTGGACAGTGAGGGCAACTTTCATCCAGACCACTCACACTAACGTTCTTTTTCACAACACAATATACACACACACACATAATGGATATTTAGTAAATCACGATTCTTCTGTGTGATCAACATCTGTCTGAAGGCAACATATACGAGATTGTGACATAACAGTTACTGCTGATTCTAACGATACATACGTACAAGGCGCATGGCGGCTAACTTTGTATGTCTGTTATATTTGAGGTCCTCGATGAATCCAAGCTGCAGCAGGTGGACAGCCTGTATAAGGAGTTTGAAACGCCGGAAAGGGCGAACAAAGTGTAAGTGTCACGTAGCATCACGACAGCTGGTTATGGACGCTGATATGTCATCTCCATTGATGGAGAAAGTGTAGATAATACACGATTGATGAACTGTCACCTCACTTTTGTTTGTTTTGCCCCCCCCCAGTGTGAAGCTGAAGCACTTTGAGAAGTTTCAGGACACAACAGAAGCCTTGGCAGGTAATTCCTCATCTTATTAATGTTGCAGAGATCTGTGGTCTGTGATGTATTCCTCTTTCTGTGTGTGATTAAACCATGAGCTGTTCCACACTAATCGTCACTACCACTGAGACCACATTGTTTCTTTTCAGCAGGTAGTTTAGATGGAACAATGTCTTTTTTTATGTTAATGTGCATGTAAATGGACATTTTTAAATTGATGAATACTTTCCACTATATTTACTGTATCTCACGAATATGACACGTAGACTATTTTCTAGTTTCCTGCATCAGTATATGTAGGTGATGTAATTGTGTCTTTAACCTCTACTTCTCAGCTGCCACTGCCCTCGTTGAGGGAAAAATTGGCAAGAGTTTGAAGAAAGTGCTGAAGAAGGTGGTCGCAAAGGACGCTCATGAGCAGCTGGCTATCAGTGATGCAAAACTCGGTGGGGTTATAAAAGTAAGTGACCACACGTTTACATGATTACCATTAGCACCTAAGTGTTATTTGCGGGATTTGTTACTCTAATGGTTCTGGTTTTCAGGAAAAGATGGACCTGAGCTGTGTCCACAGTCCTGCTGTGGCTGAACTGATGAGATGCATCAGAGGCCAGATGGAGAGTCTGATCACAGGACTTCCTCCCAGGGAGATTAGCGCCATGTCTCTGGGGTTGGCTCACAGGTTGGTAGCACTCAGATTTAGCGTTACGTGAACACGGCTGCTGCCTGTGATTACACTTGCTGTCTGAAATGTTGTGTAGATTTCTCTCAGCATTCGTCACTACCACTGAGGCAACAACGTCCTGAATAATGTAGGAGATTGGAGAACAGTGCGTGAAGTAATTCATCTTTTTCTTTTTCTGTTTTCAGTTTATCCCGGTACAAGCTGAAGTTCAGTCCAGACAAAGTGGACACCATGATCGTGCAGGCTATTTGTAAGTCTTTTACTCTACTTAAAGAAGCAACTACAACTATTGACTGTTTTCAGTGTTTGGTGTGAAAAAACGTGATAGAATGTTAGAAAAATAAAAACACCCGACACAGGTCTTTAGGACCAGAGTTGACTTATTCAGTCCAAATCCCAAATGTATTCGGTTTACTGTCATGTTAGACTGAGAAAACCAGTGACTATGTCTACTGGAGAAACTGAAACCAGCATCTCTTAAGAGGTATGCTGTTGTGAATATATATATATTCTCCTCTCCTCTACAGCTCTTCTGGACGACCTGGATAAAGAGCTCAACAACTATATAATGCGCTGCAGAGAGTGGTACGGCTGGCACTTCCCTGAGCTTGGAAAAACCATCACTGACAACCTGGCTTACTGCAAAACTGTGCTCAAAATTGGTAAATAATATTTAATTATTAATATAATTATTACCTTTTACTTATTAATCTACTTATTAATTCTGATGACATCACTGTGACTGGGGTTAATTTTCAGATTTTAGAAAACCTTTATAGAGAAAAAAGGACTACACAACTGTTTGACAAATAGTCTGAGCCTCATTTGTGCAATTGGTGGAATTCTCCTTTAAATGTGCCGGATGCATTTCAGCTGTGTCGCTCAAAACAAATAAAAGTAAGTTGCCAACTAAAACTCGTTGCGTGCGTCTCCAGGTGATCGCACAAACGTGGCCAGTTCAGATCTGTCGGACATCCTCCCCGAGGAGATCGAGGCCGAGGTGAAACTGGCTGCTGAGATCTCCATGGGAACAGAAGTGTCAGAACAGGACATCTGCAACATTAAGCACTTGTGCGATCAGGTACAGTGTCTTTTTCTACATGCTCATTTTGAGACCAGTATTTGAAGCGCTCAAGTGACAGTGGTGATGATGACGACAGTTGTCTTTTCCTGAAACAGTCCCTGTGGGTTTTCAGTCACTACCTCATCTGAACAGTCACGGCGCTGTGACTCCTTCTCTTAACTACAGCAAGAGTCTGTGATGCTTTCAGTTGTTTTGTGCTTGTTTATCTGCTGGCAGTTGATACAAATACTTGTTTTCCACAGGTGATTGAGATTTCAGACTACCGCACGCAGCTCTACGACTACCTGAAGAACCGAATGATGGCGATCGCCCCCAACCTGACGGTAATGGTGGGCGAGCTGGTTGGGGCGCGACTCATCTCGCATGCCGGTAAGTCCTAAACAACTACCGGTGTAAAATCCAACCAAGCGGTGATGATGACGACTTTCTGTCACTTCTCTGAAAATGATTGATGGTTTTTAAGTCACTACCTCATCTGAGCTTGCGTTAGTGGACTCAAAGAGAGCAGAACAGCAGAAATGTATGATGTACATAACTTTGTTATTGTTTCACACTTAGGGTCCCTCCTGAATCTGGCCAAGCATCCAGCCTCTACAGTGCAGATCCTGGGAGCAGAGAAGGCTCTGTTCAGAGCTCTGAAGACCCGCAAAGACACACCAAAGTATGGTCTCATCTACCATGCCTCTCTAGTGGGCCAGACCACTGCCAAAAACAAGGGCAAGGTGGGTTCTAAAGAACTGGAAAGTGGACCAAAGCCAGTTGCATGTTCCAACCCAAAGTAATGGCTTGTGAAAAAACAAACACGGGCTCTTGTGTTGTGTGCAGATCTCGAGGATGCTGGCAGCTAAAGCAGCCTTGGCTATTCGCTACGATGCCCTGGGAGAGGACACAAATGCAGAAATGGGAGCAGAGAACCGCGCCAAGCTTGAGGCCAGGCTGCGCCAGCTGGAGGAGAAGGGTGTAAGTACAACTACAACAGAAAGATATTTAATAAGTAACTTGTGCTTGAAGGATGCTCTAGCTCTCTTTTACAACTAAAAATAAGACAGATTTGACAGTGGTTTAGTTAATCTCACTATACTGAACCCTTCTTTGGCTTTCAGCTGCCATCCTACTGATTCTTAGTAAATATGCAAGTGCTCACTTGTAATATATCTTATACATGTATATGAAGGATATTAATCATCTACTGTAACATCTGTCTCCTCCAGATCACATCACTAGGAGGTGTTTTTCAGTTCAGATAATGTCATTTGGTTGTTTTGCTCCCGCACAACTGACATGATCTGAACTGGAAATAAGTCACTAAGATGCTTTTAGCTAAAAGCACGGGAATAACTTAGTTTCTTCCAGATTCTTTTCCTTCCTGTAGTCTTTACTCTCTTATGGGATCCCTCTGCTGCTCATCTGATCTCCTCGACCTTTTTCCCCCCTTCAGATCCGTAGAATCAGTGGAACAGGCAAAGCGATGGCTAAGGCAGACAAATACCAGCACAAGAGGTGAATAGTCCCACATGGTTCATTTCTAAAGATGATGTATTTCCACATGTTGATATCACATTGCTGAAATACTCACGTTGTTCTCCGCAGTGAAGTGCGAGTTTACGATCCGTCCGGCGATTCGACTATTCCCTCCACCTCAAAAAAGAGGAAGTTTGAGGAGGTAGAGGAGGAGGCTGAAGAGCCTGTTACACCAGTGGTCAAATCCAAAAAGCCCAAAAAGGAAACTGTAACAGAAGGTAAGTGAATCTGGAACATGGAAATTAATTCTTCCTTAATATCTGCCCTGGAATTTATGATGCTCAAGGTGTTTTGTCTTCTTCTCACTAGTAGAAGAAGAAGAAGCTGAAACGTCAGCAGCTGCAGAGGAAGCTCCCAAGAAGAAGAAAAAGAAGAAGGACAAGAAAGTGGAGGCTGAACCTGAGGAACCAAAAGAAGAGGAAGAGGAGGTAGCAGTAACAGAGGTAAGACGTGGACTGATGGTGTATGGATGATTCAGAACACGGCTGATAAGTTTGAAACTGTTTTTGATTTTTTTTCCTGTTTTATTTGTTCCAGTCAACAGAAAAGAAGAAGAAGAAGAAGAAAAAGAAGGTAAAAGAGGAGGAAGAAGACTGAGAAGAGCGGAGAGTGTATATATTTTCAGTTTTACTTGAGTCATTTTAGTTTTAAAGAATGCATTTATATCTAATAAGATCAATACTGTACTGAGCGCTGATTTCTCCTGTTTATGAATGCAAGGGGAAGAGCTTGTGGTTAAAAATAAACTTTTTGGATTTCCCTTCTGAGTAAGATGTGGTTTGAAATCACGCTGTCTCCAAAATAAACACGAGGAACAACCCCATATCTAAAGTATTTGTTTTATACATTTGTAATCTACTATCCGATTTATGTTTTTACATGTGAACACATCAGACTCCTGTGATATTCAGCACAGAGCACTGAGTTGATAACATTTCTCAGTTCTCTTAGGACAAAACCTTTTTCTTGTCTAAAAATGTGAACATCTGTCCTGGTCAAATAAATTTTTTTTTCTGTACTTGAGTGTTGTGGTTGTATATATCAAGTCTCCAACTCTGGTAATTTTAGTTTTCATGCGCGTTAACTGTTGAACTGTATTGCATAAGGTTTATTAATTTAGGGACGACCATGGTACCATGGTTGGTAGGTCAGTCATCTATGAGTCCTGGCCACATGTCAAAGCATCCCTGAACAAGACAGGCGCCTTAACGTGGGCAGCCTGTCCACAAGAATCTCCCAATGGGATCAGTGAGGTGTCAGTTATTTCGCCTAGCCATGTTAAATTACATGGAGTGAACAAGATAGTAATCAGTATAATGTAATACAATAAGCAGCAAAATGATCACACAGTTGAATTAAGACAATGTGAACACTGTCACCTCTGTGAAGGAGGATTTAACAGGACCTGTGAATTTAACAGCATCAGTTTTTACCCTTATGGACCCAATAGACAAGTTGAACACAATTTTGTTGTTAAAAATGTTGGAACATAAGCAGTGAAAGCTCCATAAGTATACAGGATTTACTGTGACAGTATTACTTAGTCTGTTATGTTTACCAGCTGTTAGCAGTAATGTTGCACTAGCAGGTGTTAGCTAACCTAATAGAAACATTACTGTCCATACTGTTTTCTTCTTGGTGACATTGTGATCATTCTTGTGCTACATAACAATATTTACATGCATATAAATGAGTCTGTACACCAGAAAACACATTTAGTTCTCAAATGATACGTTTATCATTTGGCCAGACATTACTGGAGGATCGTCGATCCGGACTGCTGGCAGGGATCGACCTGATCTGCGCTCGACTTCCGTCCTTGCTTCATACCACATGGTGCAGCTACACGAGAGTCAGATGTGTTGTGAAGCACCAGAATAAGTCGTTAGCCATATCACCCGTTCTTCTAGCTAACTGAATTTAAGCGCAACGCAAAAGTAAGACGAAAATGTCGCAGTTACAGGCGAGGTTC
The DNA here is from genome assembly GCA_034779795.1 of Ctenopoma multispine. Classification (NCBI taxonomy): domain Eukaryota; kingdom Metazoa; phylum Chordata; class Actinopteri; order Anabantiformes; family Anabantidae; genus Ctenopoma; species Ctenopoma multispine. Next base: position 9,986,943 of record JAUYWH010000012.1, on the reverse strand, counting down.
TTCACAGAGGACAAAAGGTGAGCTCTGAATTTATTTGACGAAATATAAGAAAAGGGCAGCACTTGTTAGCAAGCTGGCTAACTAGCTGTAACTTAGAGTAAACGGTAAGACACTGTTACTACACACAGTTACGTCTTTTAGCCATGTATGTGTACTGTTCATGTTGGTGAAACCTCTAATTACTGTTAGCCACTAAAGTTTTTAACTTCCTAGTTTAGCTAGCTAACTTTCTTCCCTCTTAGTATCTGTTAGCAGCTTCAATGACACATTAATCCATGAAATATATTAATGTTAGACTGATTTAACCAATGGTGCTAAACGACGTTTCCAAATTGTAGATATGTTATAGATGATGTCCCATTCTCCATCCCAGCTGGCTCTGACGTGCAGGACCTCAGCAATCTCATCAACAAGCTACTAGAGGCTAAAAATGGTAAAACATACTTTTTTTTTCAGTAGTAACTGTTTTAATATTTAATCATTAAGCACAGACAACATGTGGCTTGAAACCAGTTTAGAGTGTTTGTTCATTATATCTTTGATTATAAATTAGGAATCAGTACATTTAATAACAAATCAATAACCATTCCCCCCCACAGCATCTCACAGCAATGTGGATTTCGACTTCCTGGTCAGCGGTCAGTTCCTGCGAACGCCGCTGTCAGCTCACATGGAGACAGAAGCCATATCAACGGTATGACAAGCCTCATTGCCCAAACCTCGAGTGCTGTGGTGTAACACTGATGACACGTAGAGAGATTTAATGTTATAGACAAAATGTATTCCTACATAAGGATGAGCGCGTAGTAACTGGTGTCTGCCTGTGTTTCAGGAAGAAGTGGTGGAGATTGAATATGTGGAGCGAATTACAGCTCCAGAGCCGGAGGAGTGTATGATGCACGATGACTGGATCAGCTCTGTAAATGCAGACACTGAATGGTAAGATAAGCATTTGATGGTGATAAAGTTTGAGTTTGATTGCCGAATTGAAATAAGCTACAGTCTCTTTCGTGTTTGTGTGCAGGATCCTAACGGGGTCCTACGACAAGACAGCAAGGATCTGGTCTGTGGAGGGCAAGGCAGTGATGACGGTAGCTGGGCACACAGATGTGGTCAAAGACGTAGCCTGGGTCAAAAGAGGTGAGCAGGACAGAATGGTAGACATACACTATGTTATTTATAACGACAACCTGAAAACATGTCTCAGGCTCTTTTCTCTGCAGACGGTCTGACTTCCCTGCTTTTGACGGCTTCTCTGGACCAAACCGTCCTGCTGTGGGAGTGGAACTCTGAGAAGAACAAAGTGAAAGCCCGACACTGCTGTCGGGGACACACGGGCAGCGTTGACACTGTTGCCACAGACTCCACCAGATCAAAGGTAAAGTTGGATGGAGAAAGAAAAACCCATTGTAGAAGACTAAAACAGGCTTTAATATGTCTGTGATGCTTTCTTTCAGTTCTGCAGTGGCTCCTGGGACAAAATGTTGAAAATATGGTCAGCAGGTATGTGCTCAGAATTATTGAGCGAGCATTGCTGAACTAAAAGCAAATCTTTGTCAAGCTCCAACACTTTGTCTGTCGGTTATCAGTGCTCACAGATGAAGCAGACGAGATTGAGGAACCTGCTGACAGGCCGAGGAAGAAGCAGAAGACTCAACAGCTGGGCCTGACCAGAGTGAGTGCAGAGTTAGACTGTGATTAACATACTGACTGGTACTTGAGAAGGGATATTGGAATATAAGGTTGTTATGTTCACACAGACTCCACTGATGACTTTGTCTGGACACAACGAGGCCATTTCCTCTGTCCTGTGGAGCGACACTGAGGAAGTTTGCAGCGCCTCCTGGGACCACACAATCCGCATGTGGGACGTCGAGACTGGAGGAATGAAGACAACATTGGTGAGTCAGAATTTTCATTTTTTCAAACAAACCCACACCGGCCTTCTTGACCCTCCTTATTAATGACATTGACATACTGTTTGTTTCCACATTAAACCACCTGATGTTTTTGTTCTTTCCACAGACTGGCAGCAAAGTGTTTAACTGCATTTCTTACTCACCACTGTGTCGACGGCTGGCATCAGGCAGCACTGACAGACACATCAGACTGTGGGACCCTCGCACCAAAGGTACCACCGTGATCTAGATGCTCCAAATGTCTGATGTTGTCTCTGGACAGAGGGTCACTGTCGCAAGTGCTCTACTTTCTTTTGCTCTTCATGGAAATAAATGCCTCCTCTCCTCTCCAGACGGGTCCCTGGTGCTGCTGTCTCTGACCTCCCACACTGGCTGGGTCACTGCTGTGAAGTGGGCACCTTCACACGAGCACCAGTTGGTCTCTGGTTCGCTTGACAACCTGGTCAAACTGTGGGACACCAGAAGGTCTGTGACGACAATAATTCACTGTTACCACTAACAAATTCCTTCAAAACACCCAAACTAGCAACATGTTTGTTTGTGTCTTTATAATTTCAGACATCTCTGTGCTGTCCGGGATGATAATTGCTCATTTTGTCACCTATGCTTTGTGTTTCTCTTTTATTCTTCACTCTCTTATGAGATCAGTTTTGTTTTTTTAAGAGTCTAGTGAATAAAATTAACCCACACATGTTCCTGGTGCTGTCTTCCAGCTGTAAAGCTCCTCTGTATGACGTGTCTGCCCACGAGGACAAAGTGTTTTGTGTGGACTGGACAGAAAGCGGGGTGAGACACACCAGCTGCCCTTTTTAAACATTTCATCTCCACTCTAAAAACACTCTGTTTTTAGAGACCGCAGGTTATACTGTGTATACCGCAGGTTATACTGTGTATAACCTGCGGTCTCCTTTTCTCTGTTTCTATTTCCAGCTGATGTTAAGCGGAGGTGCAGATAACAAGCTGTACACCTACAGATACTCTCCTTGTCAGACGGACGCAGGGGCGTAGCTTCAACAGCCAGCATCAACCTGCAGAGATCCAGCAGACAAGACAGATACACAACATCGGAGAATTTTGTTTTGAATAAACTTTGCTTGATTTTTTTTTTTTTGCTGGCCCACCGCCCCCACCCTTAGGTTTTACACATATTTTCTTATGGATTGTCTTTATTTTCCTGTAACCCAAGGAAACTATAAATTAATTGTGTCTCCTAATGTTTTGCCTCCTGAAGTTAATGTTCCTTATATAATCAATTCTTAGTTTTACAATCAAAATAAGATAGTTTGAGGATACAGATTTGTCAGGAAAGGTTTGACAGATAAGTTATATTTAAAGTACTTATTTCCTCACAGGGTGTTATGATTTATTTATAACGTAACTCATACTTTATGAAATATTAATTAATGATACTAATGTGTTATTTGAGACATGTTGTATGTGTTAAATTCTGTATTTTTAAAATGAAGTACAAGCTAAAAATCACATATAATTACATAAAATTAGATCTACATATTTGTATTGCTGATAATGAATGTGAAGTTTCATAAAGCCGTTGGGGGAATTGGTATTATAAGTATTATTATTATATTAGTATTATGTTGTTGTTTTTTTATTTAATGTACCTGAAGCAGTTAATTAACTCATTTATCATTTTATGCAAACAATCCAAACATGTATGAGTGAAATATATAGTTAAAAGGGATGTAACACTTTTACCTCATATTGCTATATATATAGTTCTCTTGCCTCTTTTTCAATAACTATCACATTGTTGTACTTTGTTAAAATTTCCAACAGCAGCTGCTTCACATGAATCATTTCCTTGTGTTTAAGAATAAGGAAGAAAAGTGTTATCTTGTACATAAATCGCGTTTTTCCTCCTCCAACTGGTTTGATCAGAGATGAGCTGAAATAAAGAGCTCTCACTCTACTTATTTACGTTGTACTATTATCGCATCAGAGTGCGATAAACAAAACTAATGTAGTGGAAATCAGTGAATTGACTTCACGTAATAGTACAAGTAGAGGTGTGCTGCAGTCTTCAATGCAAAGTACAAGACGTCTAATTTTATTGGAGGAAACTCAATTTGCGTTCTCAGGTTGCTGTCTAGCTGAGCTTGTGTTTTAACAGACGATCTTTGGCGTGAGCCGCACAGCAGCGACCCCGTCCGTCCAAACAGCGCCACTACAGCTACTTTGCATATCCTGTTTCTCTGACTCAGATGATGATGGCTATCAGGAGAGGAGGCTAGCTGACGCTGACCTACGCGGCGCAGATGCTCACACTGCCAGACTGAACTAAAAGCAAGGTAGAGTTAAAAGGGTCGTGTTATTAAAATATCCTTGTGTAAGTTAAAACCCGCAGCCGCTGTGTTGCTTGTCAAGTTAGCATTACGCTGGTCTGACAACGGCACTCGCTACTAAGTTAGCTGACGTTAAACTGCTGCTGCTAGCACACAAGCTACATTCCTGACTGGTTTTCTTTTGTTTCTTTTGTAAGTTCGTTAGCAGTGCTGATCATTTTTCTTTTTCTCAGTTAGTTTCCTCAGCGTTTGTTGTAACCTGCGTTAACAGAGCTAGCTTAGCCGTCTCTCTATTCTCTTGACTCCCTGAAGTCGCAGGTGTCTGATCCCTGCTTCAAGAACCATATTAGATTAGCTTTTTAGCCTTTAGCATCAGTAAGTCCTCCTACCCACAGAAGCCCTGTAATAACCGCATAGAACTCGATTATAAGTCACTCGGGGGGACAGCTGTCAGCTGTATCTCAGTATAATGCCACAGTAAAACCAGTTGTAGTTCATAAATCCTTTTTTTCTTTTTATTGCTGCAATGCTTAGTCATGTAAATGTTTTGTACGTGATCGCTAATGAAGAAATTAAGTGAACAATCAGTGGCATTAAATATTGTCCTTCAATAGTTTGATGCCACTTGTAGGACCATATCTGTTTAAACATTTGTTCTTTGCCTTCAGAACAGAAAAGGGCAGATCTCCAATGATGGACGGGTATGTGTGAATCTCATATTTCCATCTCTGTAAGCTGTGACCAGTACTTTTATTCAATTATAAAACACAGTCAGGTGGAAAGTAGGCCGTGGTTCTAAAATGTCTCTGACTGAACCACTGCTCTGACTCCAGGTTTACAGGGGGCATGCTAAGTAGCGGCCAAGCAGTGCTCGGGGAGGACAGCTCAGTGATGGCTCGCATGCAGAAGAAGTTCTGGAAGACCAAGCAGGTCCTCATCAAAGCCACGGGCAAGAAGGAAGACGAGTACGTGGTGGCATCAGACGCTGACCTGGATGCTAAGCTCGAGGTAGGAGAGGAGCCTGTTTTACTAACTATATTATAGCTTACTAGACAGGTTTGTGTTGTTTCATGCTTAAGTCAAGGTGTCACCACTCTGCCTCATCTTTATTGAGCACTTTTTCTACCAGTGGGGGCTTATTTCACAAACAATACGTCTGCTGAAATCATAGCCTCATTGTATTAGCCTGTATTTACCTGGCTCAGTCGTTTGTTGCTTAGCATTACTGATGCTTTCACATGGTTTGTGTAGTAATGCTCCTCTGTACCATCACGGATGCTGACTTAACAAGCTGACAGTGCCACTCATGTTAGCCTTTTAGAATATGAATCTCTGACTCATCACACCACAGGACAGTTTTCCTCGTTAACTCAGTCCATCTTAAATGAGCTCAGAAAAGGCAACCGTGTTCATGGCTCTTGTTTATATAGGCATTGCACCACAGATTTGTAAAGGTGAAAACAGCTCATAAAAGGATTGGTGAAACAAGGACTTCTGGTCACTGCACATTTTATTGAGCTATAATTGGATTTGCCATTTTCTACACTAAATCCCAGAGTGATGCACATGAGCGTATGATTCTAAAAATAAAATGGAGCGTGTGTGGAGTTTAGGGAGCACACATTATGGAGCTGCACTGAGAGTACAGAGAAGCTGAGTGTTCACAGCATGTTGGCTCAAGGTGTCCCTTGTTTGCAGAGCTCCAGTCTTGCTGTGTAGTTCTAATTGTCTAATCATACGTGTGGTGTCTCACAACACACCACACCACAGCTGTCAACAAGGTACAGTATCTGTCTCCACCTCTTAGTCATTCGTCACCTGTGTGACACATTAGAGCTGACAGTTTGGATTGGCTCCTGGCTGTGACAGGTGGTCTGACCTGGTCCTGTGAGGCAGGGATGTGGTAGAGTTTCACCGAGCTGCTAGAGATGCACTGTGAGGCTTTTGTTTGCTCTGCAACAAGATCAGGTCTCCACTGGCCCTTGATTCAGCCTCAGTATTAGAGGAACAGAGTGGGGAGAAAAAGGAGAAAGTGGAGGAGAAAAACAAAAGTAGAGTTATGCATGAAAACAGATTTTTGTGTGATATTACATTTTAGTTTTTTCCTCATTTTCCTCATTTTATGCATGAAAACAGATTTTTGTGTGATATTACATTTTAGTTTTTTCCTCATTTTCCTCATAAATGTCATCTTGACTTCGAGTCCTCTGTGACCCAGCAGAGCAGTAGAATCACCGGAGGCAGATTAGATTTGGAGCTGCTGCTGGATGGCAGCCTCGCAGCTAACCCGATTTTCATCTCCACGTTGCAAATTTCAGCTCAGCTTTGCGACTTATGAGCTTCTTTTACAAATCAGGAGATTAGATTTTGACAACATTATTACAGTAATTTAGAAAATTTAAATTTTTTTGTAATATCTTTCAAGCATCTGGACAAATTGAAATGATACAATCAAAGGTGAATATGGTCACGATTTTTATATCCTTCATTTATCTCAGTTATTCTTTGTCTGATTAAGAAGAAAAGCCATGACGCGTGGTGTGTTCAGAGGTGGAAACCTGCCCACAGCCAAGGACCTGACAGCGGCAGGTGTTTGGCTCCTGCTGAGGCAGATAAACTGAAGGCAGCGGCTGTTTATTCTACAGTTAATCAGTAACTCTACATATGTTCAAGTCACCTCCTCCCTCTGAGCTCTCACAGTCTTAAGTCTGCTGACTCTGTTTCCACTGGATAACGTCTGACCGAGACCTTGTTGTTAGCTTACCTCTATTAAAGGAAAGGTCCACCAGTTTAAATATCACGCTGAATCCTTGATGAAGTTAAGAAGCATCTTACCCAACAACAATATAAGCCTGAGGTTATGAGTCAAGCTAAATAATCAGTGCTCATGTGCTAATAGGCGAGAATATACAAATAGTTTATTATTAAGTCATTTTCTCGACAGTGATGTGATTGGTCATATTGGAAAATCAAAAAGCTGCATCTGGTTTCCAAGCAGGTGTTTTAACATGTCATAGAGTGGATGTTGCTAACACTATTTGAGGTGGCTAAAAGCTAACAGCACACTGAGGTCTTTATGGTTTGTGTGGGCGGTGACGCAAACAACAGCAACTTCCAGCTATTTCAGCCACACAGTTTAACAAGAGGAGCTTTGTAGTCACTTTATTGTTAAAGCAAGTTACAGTCATGTCAAAGTTTTGTCTTTGTTCTTTTTACGCACTGGAACTGAAAGAGGTGAAGGCACACACACACACACACACACACACACACACACACACGCTTCCTGAGCCTAATGCCTTCTGCTTCCCGCCTCCATCTCAGGCTCTAAAAGTCAAGGCGACCCTTCACTTCCCTCACGCTTCACAACAGCACTGTAGTCGTCATAAACCCTCTGTTGCTATGACACACTGTGGTCATTTAGTCGCTTATGCACCAGAAGGGAGGAGAGGCTGCCAACTCACCAGACAGAGGGCAAGAGAAAAAAAAATATGTTGCTGCCTCCACCAACAGACAGAAACAGAAATAAGTTGTACCTGTTTGTCTCTGCAGTTCTTTCACTCGGTTCAGTTCACGTGCACAGAGCTACTGAAGGTGATAGAGAAGTACCAGGACAGGATTACACGTGAGTGAAAACCAAAACTAAACTTCATCTCCACTTACAGTGTACAGTTACTCAGGTTGGATTTGAGCTGAAATGTATTTTTTGATGGGATCAGACGATTTAATGAAGTCTTCAAACGTAAAGAGTCTATGTGTTTTATTGTCAACTTGCGGATCCGCAGTAGTTCAAACCTCTAGGTCTTTCACCAGGCTTGTCTCAGGAGGAGAATGAGCTTGGCCTGTTCCTGCGCTTCCAGGCTGAACACGATCGCACCAAAGCCGGAAACATGATGGATGCCACCAGCAAAGCCCTGTGCACCTCAGCCAAGCAGAGGTCAGCAGCAGCAGATGATAATGAAACCGACTGTTGTAGATTATTTCAAAATATCTTCAACTTTCAACATTCTCCTCCTGGATTTTTTTTTCTCTCTTTAGGATGGCTCTTCGCCCGCCACTGCACCGTTTGCATCAGGAGGTGGAGACATTCAGGCGACGAGCCATCGCCGACACGCTGCTAACAGTCAGTCGAATGGAGAAAGCCCGCACCGAGTACAGAGGAGCGCTGCTCTGGATGAAAGACGTGTCCCAAGAACTGGACCCAGACACATACAAACAGCTGGAAAAGTTCCGCAAAGTAGGACCAAGTTCATCAGAGAGTGTGGATGTGTACTCTCAATTAATACTTATATTCACATCTGTTCTTGTGTCGTCGTTTCTTGTCGTGTGTCTGTTAGGTCCAAGCCCAGGTGAGAGGGACAAAGAGTCAGTTTGAGAAGCTGAAGAACGACGTGTGCCAGAAGGTGGACATGCTGGGAGCCAGCCGCTGCAACATGCTTTCCCACTCCCTCTGTACCTACCAGGTATATGTCTGGCAAAACTGACAGGGTGTTGTTTTACAGAGGTTACTGTGGGAATATTTCTCAGCTTAGGGTTAGGACCAACATCGACTCCAGGACATCAGTGCATCTGAAATAGTATGCTAAATGAGCAGCTCTTATTTTGAAGAGATTCACTAGCAAACACTAAATCATGGGATTTTAATTTGCTATTGATGGTTTTCCTGTCACGGCAGACCACCCTGCTGCAGTTCTGGGAGAAGACGGCCCACGCCATGTCAGGAATCCACGAGGCCTTCCAAGGATACGTACCGTACCACTTCACCACACTCAAGGTAGCTCAGACTAAAACTAAACGCCGTGAAGTTTGATTCCTGTGTTACCTCTTAAATCTGATGTTACTGATGTTACTGATGTGACGCAGGACCTGCGAGATCCACTGGAGGAGATCACAGACGCAGAGAAACAAGAAGCCAAGCAGGAGACGTCTCTGCAGAGCAACACAGACAAGTGAGAGAGCACAAACATTTCAAACCTTTTAAAGTACAGTCAACAATCAAATATAATCTGTTAATGAAAACACACACACACACACTCTGTCACACCATCTGTCTCTGTTTTTGTGTCACTACTTACTCCTCTCACATTTGTGTTGTCATCATTTTCCGTCCCTGTATTTTCACCTTGCTCTGTCCCTCGTGTCTGTATTTGCGTCCACACTAACCTCAGCTATGTCTTCATCAAACATGAGGCCGCCGTCGTGCCCATGTTTACCCACAAGTAAGTGTGCGTGCGCGTGTGTGTGTGTGTGTGTGTGTGTGTGTGTGTGTGTGGTAGGTTCATCATACATACACTGTGGTGATGGTCTAATGTTGGAGTTTCCTAGGCTGTTCTTCTTCTACTGTAAATAGTTAAGCTTTCCTCGCCGACTACATGAGGCCCTGTCTAATTTCCCTATTTCCTTCCTTCCTTCCTTCCTTACTTAGTCTGGTGTCATTGGATGACGACCAGCCAGCAGGAAGTTCCTCTGATGCAGGTATGTGCTGCCCCCTGCAGGCTGCAACACATAATGATTATAATAAAAAATATAATGATTTAAGCCAAAAATTGTGATGTATTTGTCAAATTGTAGCAGGTATTAATATTGAGAATACAAAGCTACATTTGTAAATGTATAGACAAAAATGTAAGTGACAGGGTTTTGTCACATAAATAAAAAAACAGCTAAAATCTCATAAGCAAGCAACCTTTGGATGTTAAAAACATCTAGAAAATTAAATGTATATTAAAAGTAAAAATCACATGTTTTGCAGTTGACTTTTACTTCCTTTCCAGAGCCCGCCCACAGCAGTGATGGACAGAGTCAAACCAGTGACAGTGGTAAGTGTGTGTGTGTGTGTGTGTGTGTGTGATAACGTACAGAGGGATTGTTTGTGACTGTGGGACGGACATCTCTTGGCTCTATGATCCTTTGATCCCAGCGCACCAAGCTGCTGCCGCAGGCACTGAAGTCCTGCGCGACATCAGCGGGGCGTCAGCGGGTTCTGATGACGACCTGATGCTCATAGCCTGCGATCTGCCGCAGCCGCAGCCTCCAGCCCCTGCAAATGTCCTGCTTCATCCTCACCTCCAGCCTCCTCTTCAGGCTGGAAACCAGAATGAGCTGTGGGGCTTCAGAAGCCTCCAGTCCAGCCTCTTCCAGCTACCTGCTACTGGTAAACCAGCAGAGCATCTACTGTTTGTTCCAGAGCTGCCTCACTTCTTCTCCCTTTTCTTTCTAACCTTGCTGTCTTTGGTCTCTTTGGATTTCAACTCTGCTTCTTTTCATACTGTGGATCTGGATTCAGTGTGCTTGGCTGGGGCTCTTTCCCTCACCTTCGTCTTTTAGGAAAGACAGTAGAAAGTCTACTTCACCTGCATTTGCTGAGCATTTACAGTCACCTTAAGGCATTAGGGTTTAACATGTTGAAGATGAGATCATTAGAAGATCGAGACCACACACGTCTGTATGGTAAATATATGTAGCTGTAGCCAGCAGCCGGTTAGCTTAACGTGTACAGTGCTGTGCTGTAGCTGCTAAATCCTGATCTGTAAATATGTGTGTTGCACACACATATTTTCACTATCAGCTGTCCCTGGTTTAACAAATCTCCCCCTCTTCTCTTTTCCCCCACTACTTCCCTAGGTGGTAGTCTGCTCTCTGATGGTCCCCCCCGCTCTGCAGGGCTCAGATCAGACGAGGAAGACAGTGAGAAGGGCGACATGGCGTTCCTCAAAGACCTCCTGAGCCCTGGTCCCGGGGTGAACGAGGAGTTCAGCAAAGAGTGGCAGGACGCTTTTGGGATGTTCGACCCTCCCAGTGTCCCTCCTGTAGCCACAGGAGGGACAAGCAGCGGGCAAGCAGCAGGTCTGCCCTCAGACCCCCCCAGCCCCACGGGCTTCCTGCCGTCTCAGCTGCTGGATCACAGTCTGAGCTCTACAGGTTAGACACTGCTCTCTGCTGGGGGAGTGAGCACCCTGCACCACACTGACTTCTCTTTGCGATACACAAACGTTAAGACAATATCCGCCTCTGTCTTTCAGGCTGGTCAACACCACCTATGTTCCAGGCTCCGCCTCTGCAGCCTCCCACTCAGAACCAATCAGCTCAGCCTCCTCTAAGTTCAGCAGCCAATGGTAAGCTGATGTTCGGACAGGTTTTTGTGCTTGTCTCATGAGTTTAGTCGGGGGATGACTCCCTAGGCATCAGCTAACTTTCTTCTAATAACCGTGTGTGTGTGCAGCTGCTGCAGGTGGATCCAAAGACATGTCTGCCTGGTTCAACCTGTTTGCAGACCTGGATCCCCTTTCCAACCCCGACGCCATTGGACGTTCTGCAGATGAGCTGCTAAATGCCTGAAGCTCTGTGTGTGTGTGTGTGTGCGTGTGTGTGCGTGTGTGTGCGTGTGTGTGCGTGCGTGCGTGTGCGTGCGTGTGCGTGTCTGTGTGTGTGTGTTGACAGCCAAGTAAAAGAACACATTAACAGCGACAGACCTTATGCTCACACATGCTCCTGCGTATGTGTTATCAGGAGGAGACATATCCACAGCAGCAAATCCACATGTTACACTGGAAAAAAAGAAAAGTTGAAGCCTCCTCCTCTTCACAGCTGCTAACTTATTACTCATACGCACCCAGCAAACCTCATGTGGTTTGTGTTAAGTTTCACTGTTAGCTCGTGGGTTTTGGACTTGCGTTGTGTGCTTTTCTGTGTTTGATTAACGGTTGTGTTTGGGTGTGTGTCAGTTTGCTGTGTGTTAAATGACGAGGATGTTAAAAAGTCCATTAACTCTATAAGGCAGAAGCCCATGATTGCCACGTGTATGAAGAGCCGTGTGTGTGTGTGTGTGTGTGTGTGCGTGCGTGAAATATGATGAGCTACAGGATGGAGTGGGCCACATTTTTCTGTCTGAACATGACCCCGAGACCAAAAGTATGGTGGCTGAATCTGACCTCTGACCCCTGGGTTCTGACAGGTTCCATCCTGTTTGCACACAAACCTAGTTTCAATGATCGCAGAGCAAACGGTCGCGTGCTGAGCTCTACAGTCCGTCCACCTTCATCCCACAGTCTGTTAGGATGAATCCAGAAACAGGATGTGTTTGAGATCATCTTCTGTCCCATCTGTTGTTGATTTCATGATTACAAGTCTAAGGCCAAGAAACACGTGAAGCATGAAACATTTTCTTTTGTAGTCCTCTGGAATGAAGTTTTAATGTAGGCCACAGGGGGTTTATTATTTTCGCTGGGTTTTACATATGTACAAACAAAAGGACCTATGCTGCGGAACACTATTAAAACACATTTTTAGCTCTGTGTGTCTCTAACTGTTTGGTGGGGAAAAAAACTACCAGGACTGATGTTCGTGAGTGTTTACACCTCGGTTTAAACCAGAATGAAGATTTCTAAAATACATTTTATGGATAATATAAAGAAAATAAAGAGCTTACTGAAAAAAAATCCTCATTTTGTGACATTTTGTGTGTAAGTCGCAGTGCGTTATGGGATACAATCATTATGAAACACTTTTTGTAGAGCTGTCATTACTGTATTTTTTGCTTTTCTTAGAAGAATGAACTGCTGTGTTAGTATTTCCGTCACGTCGTGTATTCTTCTGTTTACCTTAGACACTTTCAGACAGAATGTAACTCTCACATCAGTCACAAATGCTTTATTTAATTCAACTATGCCTTTTTATTTCACTCGAGGGGGTTTAACAGATGAAAACTTGGCAGTTCTGTTTCCAATAAACTGGACAAGCAAACAAAGAATAACCGTGTCGAGCCTCATTCCAAAATACTGTTTATCCACTTAGAATAATACAAAAAAAGTTGGAAATAAATCTGTTTTTTTTTTCTCCATTTCTGAATCTGCTTTGTCAAACTAGTTGTTGTAAACATACCGTGTATCTGAGAATGAGAAATAACATGTTGCTCTGTGAGTGATTGTTTTTCAGCTAGTGGATATCTCATTTTGGAGCACAAGTCCTCATTTCTGATGTCATTTTAAAGAGTTGTTACACGACTGGTTGCTCCTCTCCTAACATCCGCGCTCGTCTCTCGTTCTACTCTGCTACACGTTTCGATCTTTCAGGATTTCCGCTGTGTGAGGCTAAATAGTTAGCAGTTGTTGCTTTGCTCTCATGTAGTAGTGTAGACTTGTTAGTGTGCACTGAGAAGTTAGTATCCTATTCTCTACAACCTGAGATGGACAATGTAATCTATTCTCGATTAAAATTCTCTGAAGACCCAATTTCACTCCTGTCTTATAAATAAATACATCATCTGTCACAATAATGAGTTGCAGTAATTCACAGTACTCAGTGGAGGAAAGGGGAAAGGAGAGCTATATGATACATTTGACTCATTCAGATACATATCAATGTCAGGCGATAATACAAACACATTATGCCTCCATATTTACAAATCCAGTACATTTCTGCCCCACCGGACCAGGCACAGTCACATAGTAATGACATATACAGGAGGTTAGGCCAAAGCAGGAAGAGGTAGTCACCCACCAAAACTACACTCCACACCGTGAGAATACGACCATGACTCACTGTCACATGTACAAATATCAATACTAAATAACCTCAAATTGGAATTTGATTTGGTTTGTACAGTACAGTCCAAAAATATATTTTGACCTTGGTTTGTTGAATTGGCTTTTTAGACCAAAACACAGATTTAAGCATCACACTCATCAATACCTGTCTACACAGCCCTCCTGTTCTTCCCGCTGTACATACAAACATATATTTTTATGGTTGCAAAACAGGGGTGAGCTACACTTTGTACTGAACTGAAATGCCTCCTAGACTAAGGAAAGGACATCTGACAATGCTCAACTCACCAGTCACACAACTCGACGTACCTCCACGGTCTGGATGTAGCACGTGGGTTCACTAACCTCTCCATGATTAGGGCCCTGCAAGCTAGAGGGGTCAGTCCTATGTGGACAAGACCTTTCTGAGCATATTTCACAGCACAAGCTGAGCGAGACAAAAGGAAATCAGCATTGTGAGGGACATAAGGAGGTGGTTGTGATGGTGGCAAAGTAAAGGCCAATTCATACTTTCCACATTAGTTTCAACATCCTCAACGCTGTTACACACACATGCCGTCAAGTTATGCAGTGCACACGTGAGGATCGCTTCTGTGAATAAACGCGGATGTGTGCGAGTATGCAAAGTATGAACTGGCCTTAAAAACAAGGACACTGTGAGGAAAGGCTGGTGCTTGGCAAGGAAAAGGAGGGGAGAGCAGACACAGGTTGAACATGCTGCACGTCTTAGCCCTGGCCTGTGTTTCCCATAGATACACACCTCCCAGCAGGGGCCCAGTTCAGCTTCTACTTCTCCCCCTTAGGTTCCAGTGTAAGTGGCTGCTATAAGTACAAAACACGTCTGGATTTGTTTCACAGGTTGTGTTCTCCGCTGTATGTACTGCTTCTACACCACCCTACTAGTGTTTTTTAAGTTTGGCCCTGCCCTTCGGTACGGTGTGTATCTATGGCCACCGTAGTGCAATGATCATGCTAAAGCTCAAACACGATCAGAGCACCAAGCTGGTTTCAGGAAACTGAGCGGTCTGAAATATCAGGCACATTTTTAACATCTCCTTATCACAACCGTTCAAGTTTTGCTACGATATATCTGGCAGCACCAAAATTAGCCTCCGTGGTCAGTTTATTGGTCACCAAGGAAACCGGCGGCCTTTTTTTTGTAATGGAAGGCATATTTTATATCAAGAGAAATAACTACAGATAGAAAAAGAGATATGTCCGTGAAAAGGCGCCATGGTATAATACGATGAAATCAAAGAGTTTGTCCTTTCACCCTTTTCCCCTCAAAAAATGGAACCTAACCAGCACTAAAGGTAGAAGAAAGCGATGAAATGTTAGCTGCAGACGTCCGCACAGGGCTGCAGGACTCTCGTGTTGTAGCCGTCTGAGGAGGAGAGGCAGTGGGAAGCGCTTTTCAACAAGATAACGACATCAGAGAGCTTAGCTGGCATGCTGAAGGCATTTTTTGGAGCAAAAGGGCTGTTTCCTCATTTCAAATGTTTTCATGTTTTGTTTTGTTTTCGGAGTAGGGGAGGGGGCTGTTTTTGTGTGTGTGGGGGGGTGGGGGCTGTGGTGATTTAAAAGACTCATCAGAAGCTTTCGGGCTCCTCCAGGAGACAGGGCTGGGTGGACAGAGGCACGAGGGACGGGGACAGGCTTCGCAGGCCCACCCCGGGGCGAAAGTTGAGGTCCGGGGAGGGGAGTAAGGGCTTGAGGATGCTGACGAGGCAGAAGGCAGAGCCGCTGTTAGGGATGAAGTTGACCTTGTTGCGGTCGGGACACAGGAAGGGAGGAATCTCCTCCAGGGGTTTGGGCCTGGAAACACACGACACACATCACAGCATATTAATTACAGCAATAATGCAGCATTACTGTAGAAGAAAAATATTTGCCCACTCTACATCCAGAAGATGATTAGCTGGAAAACTGAAAACTTTTATAAATAAAAGTCGTTATAACAACACTAGCAGAAAACAGGATATTTATGAGTTTAGAAATGCTGGATTAGAATTGTGTTACCTCCAGAACCAGGCTAGCTGTTTCCTACATTTCCATACCTTATGCTAAACTAAGCTAGCGTCTGCTAGCTGTGATTTCATGTTTAACAATGCACATATGAAAATGTGATGATATCATCTGGGTTATTATTGTCAGACTTAGTGAAACTCCTGCAGAACACAACTGTATGCTGAGTCTTTGCACTCACACGGACTCCTCGGACACTTTGACCTTCTCACAGCCTTCTGGAGGTTCTCTCTTGAACGTGTAGCTGTTGTTGGGTCTGGGGGAGGCGGCGTATTTAGGCAGTGGGGAGCAGGGGACCAGCTCTGAGGACAGACAAAGAAAAAAGACTAAAGCTCTAAAGTGTGGTTCAGCTACAGACCATGTTCAAACACGTGGTGTATGTGTGTGCTGCATCACCTTTGTCCTCATAGGGGCTGCCTCCACCAGTGTCGTTCAGGACGGTGAGGTAGGAGGGTGAGATGGAGTCGGGTCGGCTACTGCAGTTGCTATGGTTACCGCTCAGGCCACCCCCAGAGGGCGTCTGTGTGTCGATGCTGCGGGTGCTGCTGCTGCGCTGTGGGGGGACGGGTGGGGGTGCGCGGTGCCCATCTGGGACGTCCTGGGGCTGTTGAACACACGACACACACAAATGAGGTCACAAAAACAACGCTGCACCAGGGATGGTGAGCGAATCCCTCCATCACTGACAGCAGCTGAGAACATCGAGAAAGCATGTGGACAATACTTGAACCTGTCGGTGGGACTCACCACAATGGGCTCATCCTTCTCTGGGGCGTCTCGAATGATGATGCGCTCGATCTCCTGGTTGAGGCCCTCCACGCTGTTGCGGAAACGAGGGGCCGAGGACTTGGATATGGGGATGGGTATCAGAATGGTCTTGGGCATAGGCGACTGCAGAACACACAGATACACACACATCTGCATTTAATACAAATTCTACACGTTCAACCAACCAAAACCAAAACTCAGAAATGGGAAATTTGGCAGCTCCTTAAATGTTTCTAAAGTCTTTCTGACCCACACATCTTTAAATGGTGATTCATTCATTACTATACATTGCAAAAATCTTCTTCTTTTAATGTCTGACATCTCCTAGAACATTGCTAGTGCTGACGTGCACCTCGTAAACTTTATATTATGCAACAGATTTGGTTCCACTCTGGAATAGATTTTCTTTGTCCTTTGACTTGTTTGATTTCCTCATGTGCCAACCAGATTGAGGCGGCATTGGATTTTACCGGGGTTCTCAAACTCTATGTGTGGGTCGTCTCTCAGACAAAAACAAAACACCACAAAACGTTTTCTTTTTGCCTGTGGGAGCCACCTGATGTCCACAGGTTCAGAAACCCAGTTATGATTCTGCATAGACGTTTCATATTACACACACATGCACACTTCAGAGCCAAACGAGGACATGAGGAAAACTGGGACATCCTCAAAACTGATCAGGGACGCAACCTAGTTCCTCAGACACACTGGCAGACACACACCCAGTCTCTCCAGCACACTGTCTCTATTGGTCACCTGTGACTGGATGATGGCATGGCTGCCATTGAACGGGGACTTGCGGTCTTTGTCCCTCCGGTGGCGGCTGCTGCGCTTGCTGCGCTGAAGCTGCTGGCGCAATTTGGCAATCTGGAGAGGTTCACACACAGACAGACACTGTAATGCAGACATATAGATGTATACAGACATACACTCAGTTAGTACACCAAACTAAAACTAATGTTCCTAATACAGCAGTTCATCATCAACAATCTGGACATTTATTTCAAAAATCTAGATTATTATTAAGCACTGACCTCCTTGAGCTGGTCGGTGCTCCCGCAGGAGGCCGAGCGTTTGTGAGAGCCCCTCCTCCTCTCATCTGCCCAGGCCCTGGGGGTCTGACAACGCAACAAGAAAACAGCCTGTTAGATGCTTAATGCTTCATGTAATTAATCTACCGTGTTTGTTTGAACCTGTTTGAGGTGTGCAGTAAGAATAAAAATAAGGATCAGGAAAAAATAGAATGAGGACAGCTGAGGTGGTGGGTGCCATTCGCAGACTGGTTAGTTCTTTGCATCTAGGTTTACACTTCTTGAGACATCATCGTGAAATAAATACATGGAATTTGGTGTGCAAGCTCTTCTAGTTTGACCACTGGTGTTTTGATCGGCTGTTAAATATCACCCACATCCTGTTTGACCTCTTAAAAGACAGTGTGGTTTGAAGTCAGTTGCTGAGTGACAGCCGGGGGCAACAGTCATGATGCAACCGTCTGTAATCTCTCTCAACCTCTCTGCATTGATTTCCTGCTTCATGAAGACACATACGCGTGTGAAGCCCGCGTGAAAGCACTAAAATTACACGGCTTTGCTTTAATTGACCAACAACATCTCTAAAGATGTTTTACGTGCATCTGGTACGGTCACACATTTCATACTCATACCTACAAATTATTGCTAAATATTGTAGCCATGCAAACAGCATGTCGTACCGACAATACTGGTCCACCATTTTGATTGAGACTGAAATATGTAACTACTGCATGGACTGTGATAACTGTGTGCCATAGAGTCATAGAGCTGTTAGCATTGCTACTTACTCTTGCTTAATATTTAGAGACAACTAGTTTGCTTATAATGTTTTTATATTATATTTGTCTCTTCAGAAATGTTTAAATGAAATGCATACATTGTCACACATGCACACAGACATAAATGTTCCTCCACAGCACCCACCTGTGTCGCTTTGTCCCTCATGTAGGGAACGTGTTGGTGCTGGCTGTCGTCCTGAGGCCAGGGACCTGTCAGGTGAGAGCCAGCAAGCGCGCCCTGCGAGGGCCACAGCTGGACGCGATGGTGGGAGACCAAGAGGAGAATGATGAGCAGAGCACTCAGAGGGGGGGAGTGAGAGGGCGAGACGCCAGAGAACGCAGGGCAGAACCGCAGACGGAGATGTGGGTGGTTAAGGCCACTGATGCAGTCTGAGGAGGAAAAAGAGAGCGAGTGAGGATGGAGACGTAAATAAATTATTTGTCAACACATGGTAAAGACATAAACAAACCGACAGACAGGCTGGCCTGCAGGATAAGCTCCTGGCTGTCTAGGATTGTGTCTGTGTGTGTGTGTGTGTGTTGCCAGATTGATGTTAATCCGTCCCGTGCTGGTTAGAGTGCATATTCCACCCTAAATCTCACACACCTCAGTCAATGTCATTAAAACAGCCGAAAGTAGGGGGAGGGGGAGTACTGCACCGAATATTGTAGTAGTAGTAATAGCAGAAATAGCAGTAGTAGTAGTATAGCACAGAAAATTACAACTCAAACAATATGGATAATCAATGAAAACATTTATTTTTCAAAAATACCATTAAATGTCTAGTAAACTAAACTGTTTACAGTTTTTCAGCCATTATTCAGGTCACACTTACCATTTCTGATCATGTTATTCACTTTAAATCTATATAATTAATTGATTTTCATTAAAAATGACAATAAATGCTAGTGGCAGAACTGGTTTTCTATATAAAGCAACATTTATTTTGTATTTTGGGGTGCGAAGAAACTAGATAGCAGTGAGTTTAGAATGCATTGAAAAATTGTTTCTATGTGGGTTCATGGCTAAATCAGAAGCAATGTATTTTCAAATATCCCCAGTAGGAGAGTATAGAGTGGATACAGCACAGAATATCATGAAAGATTGTGTTCAGTGTTAAAATTAGTATTCATATTTAGGTTATAATGTGTGCAAAGCACTTAGTTGATGAAGGATGCATATGCGTATGGTCGATGCCCCCAATGGGAACTGAATATCTACCCAAACCTGCTAACATCTGCAGTACCTGCACACGCAGCATGTGTGCATACATACAAACAAACCCACAGGATCGTCTAGCAGCACTGGATCTAAATTTGGCAGGGGCCTTGACCACTGCACAGCGCTGTTGCTAGGGAACGGGGCCGACTGATCTTCATTAACACACAGCTGGGCTCCTGTGAGTGTGTGATTACGGAAACCCGGGGTTTGAGCATCATCAGCCTACTAGCAAAAAAGCCCGGCTCTCTTTATTTTGACTGCTGCTTTTCCTGTCTCAATGTGTGCTCACAAATCAGCAACCTGCTGCAGAGCAGTACACTGTAGGCTGACAGCAGTAGTAAGGCTGCTAGTAGGAGTAGTAGTAGTAGTAGTAGTAGTAGTGGTAGGAGTATTGATGTGTTACATGGCAGCTACACAGTTAGCACAAAAAGGTCACTTTACACAAGGCACACTCAAAAAATGAAGCACGTTTGAATGATAGCTTCACACAGTCCAGTAAACACAGGGTGTAAACACACTACTCTCCCAGCTAATCCTGTAGTATATTAAATAGCATTCTCAAATGTTTTATTTCGATCCAACATACATATTCAATTGACTCCTCTAATATTTAGCTCAATCTTACGTGAAAAAAAGACGTAACCTTTACACTTGTGTTTCAACAAATAACAAATCAGATGCCATTTATTTCTCTCTTGATTGACCAATCACGTTCCAGCTCTTATTTCCAACAGCTGCCCTTGCATGCTTTCCTCATGTTTGACTGGAATGCAATAGAAACAAATGAAACCAGAAGGCTTTATAACTACACATGATGAAGGACAAATATTTCTCTTGCATATTCATTAATAATAATATAGCTAATTAATGAAAAAAAAAAAGGTTGGTGCGTGTGAAATCTCCATGCAGCAGCCGGTACAGTGTAATGTAGGCCAAATCTGTTAACAGCCCTCCCTACATGTATCATCCAAACATGCTCCACGCTGGTACAGACATATATGACGGAGGAGCATCATGCAGACAGAGGATGTTCTGGTTGAATTTGTGTACGGAAGAAAAAAAAACGAGCTTACCTGCAGAATAGCGATGTAGCCGCGCTGCTCACACACGGGCATGAGGCTCTGAGGCAGCCCAGCCCCTGTTGATATCTGCCGCTACGCGAAGATGCTAAAGAGGCAGTGGAGGCTACACGGGAGGAGGAGAGTCCTCTTCAGCACACGCACAGGCAGACATAGAAAAGACAGTCGATACAGTAGTGGATACAGTGGGTGTCAAAATGGGCGTTGCTGTGTTCGCACCCTGCCTCCACCTCCTCCTCGTCGTCGTGAATGGATGTGTTTCGCGGCTACCCCCCCCCAAAAAAAAAAAAAAAACGAAAAAGGAAAAAAAAAAACGTTTGCTTTAAGTCCAAATGAATATGAATAAAAAAAAAACGCAGTGTACGTCCGGCGGTGTCGCTAAACGACAGTAAAGACAACAGAGGGACAGAAAAAAATACAGAAGGGTTAGAGAGGAGAAGGCGGTGATGCTGAGCTAGCCTCGGTTCACACGACGGGAGAAGGACCAGTGGTGAAGTGCGCAGGGATTTAACCAAACGTTTCCGGCTGTCCTTTTCAAAATAAAACATTTAAGTAGAGTCACTACTGCTTTCTCGTGGATTTAAACGTTTTACAATCTACACAGCTACTACACAGACACCAAGCTTTCCAGCTTTATGATTAGTCAGCTGGATATTTAAAGTATGCCCAAGGATTTTCTTGTGTTTCAAATACACAGGTTTGACGTGGCCCTCGAACAGGTCAGAGGACTCTGGAGCCATGTCGTTTCCAGAGTCTGTTAGTCTTCGTACTACATGCAGGTAGGCAAACAATTATACATAATATGATTTATATTGTTGTTTGTACGATGTTGTTCTGTTTTTGTGTTGTTTGTAGTCCATAAAAAATTAATTGTATTATATGTATAGTACTGTGCACAAGCCATTAGACTTGTTGTTTTGGTAGTGCTATTATAACTATTTATATATATCTATATATATCTATATATATCTATACATTTTCTTTTTTTGTCTCTTCATTAAAATACAAGGAGAAGATAAAGAAAATATGTACAGGGTATAAAAAAACAAAAATTACAACTTATTTAGGCTAAAGTGACAAATATTGAGTATGATCTCTGTAGAAGAATCTGGACAGGTCGAGGACAAAAATAGTAAAGGAAGTATAGTAAATATAATGGAAGTTTCTCAGAGTTTCCTTTTTGAGACACTGGAAGGAGTCCAGCAAGGACCTGACTCTGCATTTGGCAGCTTCATCTGGATGCCAAGTTGATCCTTTCATAGCCTGAAAAAATCTGGTCTTTGTGAAAGGAGAGCAGCCAAGAAACAAGTTTTTGTGTTTCCAGTTGTTCTAATGTAAAAACTAAGAAATAAATATGTATGGATGTCATAGCATTGCTGAAAAACTAATCCAATAGTGGCCTAAGACTTTTAAACAGTACTGTATGCATTATAATTATTATCTTGTTTTAAATATTAAGAGTGATCCTGTGTCAAAATGAGTTTGTAAGAACTTCAGTGTTAAGTTTTACAACTTGTGAACCAGCGAACTTACATGTCGCAAATTGATATGACTGGAGGTTTAATAGGAGCTCACTGATTCAGGAGTCACGATGATGAGTCCTACATGTCAAATACATTTTATTTTGAATGTAAGTGGTCGCGTTTCCGGTTTAGTCCGCCAACATCTGGCAGATTTGCCAGAGCCGAAGAAGAGGTGTGACGTAGAGAGCCGACGCTGCGCTGCTCGTGTTGATGCTGCAGTTGCTAGGGCGCGCGGAGCAGACGGCGGAGAGAAGCAGCGAGGTAAACAAGGGGAGGAGAGGAAATGTCTCCCCCGTGTGACGACTTCAGAGACACACGGGGACTGCGGAAGACTCAGTAATGCGACATTTTGCATTTAATCGGTTTGATGGCCCACGGCTCCTGCTTTTGTCTGATGAGAAAAAAATTAAATGGTACCCCCAAATAAGTCAATTTAAGCTCATACGTTACATACTCAAAAATATATAATTAAATATTTTTAACCATGATACAGTTTCCTGTTTCTAATCTTAATGCTAAGCATAATTGGTTATACGTCATATTTAAGTTAGTTCACAGATTCTAAACATACTTCTTATGGTTTTGGGAGTAACCAGTATCACTCTTCTCCTAGCTAAAACCCCCCCTCTCGATGATGTCATATGGAGGAATTCTTCAGTTCAGATAATATGATCCAGAGGAGTTTTCAGGTTTATCTAGTGGCTTTTTTTAAGGAGGCTGTAGGTTTGGTCAACCTACTCCTCCAGAACTACTGTTACTGTACTGATCTTAGCTGAGAGACTCCTCCAGATGATGTCATCCGGAAGAGGGACATTATTGTTTATACACTATACAAAGCAAATGTCTTATATTATACTTACCCATATTAGTATTATACCTTCAGAATATAACTGATGGGAGCCGCACAAGACTGGTTCTAAAGAGACATAACCAATAATGCCTTAATACATTTATTGAGATTTTTTCTTCCATACTGACTTGAAAATGTTTACAGAAACTGTACCGAGTACGCATAGCAATGGAATCAAAGGCCTTGTCCATTGAATGCAAAACAGAACTTCATAAAAATGATGCAAATATCAATGCAATACACATACATAGGTTTTCTTTTTCATACAAATTAGTTTACAAAAACATAAATGAGATATTTTCTTATACCCTGAAGCAGCGCTGAAGATACAGAATGAGTACAATGACATTTCAGCAGCAGCAACAGTTCTAATGTTTGCTGACGGAAAGAAACGTGGCACACACACACACACACACACACACACACACACACACACACACACACACACACACACACACACACACACACAC
>JAUYWH010000012.1:9821571-9963332 GCA_034779795.1 Ctenopoma multispine | reverse complement strand
CACACACACACACACACACACACACACACACACACACACACACACACACACACACACACACACACACACACCTTTAATCAGTCATTCCAACATCAAGGGATGAGCCAACACGAAGCAGAAATAGTATCCAGTGGGTTTCGCAGGGGTTTGGTTTTTTTTTTTACAAGTTTCTTTTGTCCAACACAGTTCAAAAAGCAGAATCTGGGCTTTTCTTGTATTTCTGGTTTTACAGTAACAGCTAAACGCACAGGCAAATAGTCCACAGTGAGGTCAGGGTGATAGTGGAACAGTGATTCAGTCGCCCACTGCAAAAGGTCCCTCCGCATATTTGATTCTGGTGATTTTAGTGTCAAAAGACGCCCAGGAGCCATTCCTGGTGTAATTGTGCAAGCAGAAAAGTTCCATGGAAACACACATTTCCAGTCTGCTGGGATTGATTGTTAGTGTTTGTGCCCCTCTAACGGTAGTCCAGAGAAGAAGAGAGAGGAGGATTGTCTTTTATAGTCTCCTCGAGTCAGAGGGTGATCGCGCTCGTGGTGGATTGTTTACAAAATGATTGTGACTATTCATAAGTGCAACAGAGATTAACATATCAAAATAATGAAGGGATAAAATGATGACCAACAAAATGGAAATAAAAACAAAATCATCTAAAAGCTAAATCCTATTGCACAATTAAAAATTATGATACAAAAAATGGATACATAGTCAAAAAGGACAAAGTTGGTATTGCATACAAATAATGGAGATACAAAAAAACTTATAGTTTGTTCCGTCTTTTAAGACTGTCAATTGTTTTACAAGAAAGAGGAACGCTCAAAGTGTTGATTGTTTTTCGGTGCCGTTTTAAGTTTAGAGACCACTTCTTGTCGTGGTCGCAACAGACGGGGCTTCTAAACACTGATTTTAATTGATTCAAAGTGCACATAGGAGAAAAAAAGAAGAAGAAAAGAAATCCATTCAAAACATCACTATGCTTGTGAGGCTGAACCGTGAAACAAACTGACAAAAGAGAGATTAATCAAACGCAGAAACAGAAGCGGAAGAGAATGCTGCATAGCTGGATTCCATTTAAAGCAATGCCGTCATCAGAAAGACACACAGGAGCGAGACAGACCTAATTTACTGTACATGATCAGACTCGACTGTTTGTTCACAACACACTCCGTAGCTTCCTCTTGCTGATTCAGAGCAGAGAGCTCAACAGACACAAACGCTCTCTGGTTCTTTTTTTCCCCCCCAGTCTGGTCAGGAGAGTTCACACATGCGTGTCGCTGGGCTCGCTGGCCAAGCTACCCCCACGCAGGTAGATAGCTGAACTGGACTTGGGCCGGTTCTGACTGTGACCTTGACCACGGGCAGACCCATTGTTGTTGACCTCCGGGCCCCTCGTGTCTGTAGATATGACCCACGTAGTGGGTCGCCACTTCTTAAGCGAATAGGGCGTTTTGACACGCTTCTTGATCTTCTCTCCTGTTCCCAAGGCTCCGTCAGGCTGGACCAAGCCCTCCCCTGGAAAACAGGAAGAACAACTGTTAGTGCCCTGAATGACTAGGTGTTTTAGTGTTACTTAAAGGGACAGTCTGACACTTTCATAAATCTGGGGAACTTGGAGTAGCAAGGGCAGAGGTATCTTAAATTCTAATCTCCACCCCAGCTCCTAAGCATTATTCCCATAATGCAACCAACACATACACCCAAATGTAGTCTCAACAGAAGACGACATAAAACTGCGTCAATGGGCTGAGTGAGTAGTGCTCTCTGTGACAAGTACACTGACTTTTGTGGGTATAACTGTTGTGGTGAACTTTAAGGAACACAGTGACATGGTGGAACTATGGAATGATCCCTATTCAACATGAAAACTATCCCGTGTGATGTGTTGATGTATAAAGTCACCTAATGAGGCCAGGTCCTGTGTTGTAAAGGACAGGTCCAGGGAGTTGGGTCTCTCAGGCCTGCGAGTTCTGGGCTGCCTGAGCAGGGCCTCCCCTCTCATGGTGACTGGTGCTTCCCCCTGGGAGTCCGTGGCACCAGACCCAGACCCCGAGCACTCTCCCGGGGGCACAGTAGTTTCCCTGCTTCCTGTTTCTGTGCTTCCCTCTTCCTCTCCTCCGTCACTCTCCCCTTCACTCTCCCCATCCCCCTGGCCGTGGCCAGTGTTGGTGTTGCTGTTGTTGTTGTTGGTGTTGGTGCGGGCGGAGCGCAGGGAGGCGACGCTTGTCGCGGCATCTCTTGGATCGGGCTGCTCTCGCTCTCGACTCAAAAGCGGCTCATTTTCGTCGGGGCTTGCTGTGATGACGCCGAGGCTCAGGTGACTGTCGTCTGACCGCAGGGCCCCAGACCTGTTTTGAGTTAGGCTGGATCCTCCAAAACCTGACGCTCCACCCGCAGCCATGGACGAGATACCAGAGCTGGCGTGAACAGCGCCGTTAGTGCTACCACTGGCAATAGTGTCTCGTAGAGCGGGTATGTTGTTCGTTCCTGGGCCCCGGTGAGCCTCCACAGCTGTGTTTGTGCTCGCTACTGCACTAATATTCATCTTTGTTCCCTCCACCTGCCTCAGGTTCGACTTCCCAGAGCGTCCAAACTTGAACCTGAGTGATGATGACGATTCCTTCTTGGCAGGCTTGGTGCGCAGTGGCAGACTGGACGGCCTCTTGGGCAGGTTCTGCTGCTTGGGCAGAGGGAAGATGGTGGTAGGCATGGGTGCAGCAGAGTCTGACGCGCCCGAGGCCTCGCTGGCCATCTTGATAAGTGGATAAAGTAGACTGGAACTACCAGGGCTAAGTGGGTCTGGTGAGCAGAACTGCTTCTGTGAGTGCTCCATTAGGTTCTCATCCGAGCTCTCCTTCAAGTTCTTGTCCACCTCTTTTGGGTCGAGCTTCGTGGTTTCCAGGTCTTCCTGAGTCAGGTGGAGGCAGACAGGGACTGTGGCAGCTCCTGCGGGGCCCTCAGACTCAGAGATTATCGTGGTAGTTGTAGTAGAGGCTGAAGGGCTCCCTCTCAGACCCGTGCTGGTGCTGCTGCCCTCTGGGCTGGGCAGACGGGCATTAGCTTGCTGCTGCCGCTCCTGGTTTATAGAATTCCTGTTCCTCTCGCCGGCTCCTGCCACCACTCTGCCGCTAACCGAGCCAGTGGTTTCAGCTTGTGTGTTCTTGGCTACGCCCTCATGCTCTTCGATGTAGGTGGAGGGATGGTCTGTGTACGGGCCAGACTTTGGTGTCATACGATTTCTGGTAAAAAAATGTTGTAAATAAAGGAAAACATTGAAGCTGACATTTAAAAGAAGAACAGAGAATAAAGAAGCAACAATGAAGCAGCATGTTTACCTCTCATTGTGCAGTGTCGTGGACATGGGATTGAGTGTGGGGCTCACAGACTTGGAGCGGTCCCATATTAGGAGCAGCTCTGCCAGCCGTTCCTCGGCACACTGTGCTGTGAGACGGGCCTCCGCGTCCTGGTCCCAACAGTCCTCCATCGTCTCTTTGAGAGAGCGGACCGCCTAAAAGACCCACAATTACATCACTTACATTAGATACACTGATTAATACAGTTGCTATTCCTTTATGATAACCCCCTCCCCTCCTAAATAAATAAAAACTGTTTTATTTTATTTTGTCTATATGCTCTCTCTCCCTCACACACACACACACAAACGTACCAAACTGTTCTCTTTCCAGGCCTCTGGGAATTTGGGCCGCTGCTTCTCTCTGGACACAAGGACCTGCATGTCCTCAAACGTTGGGTGGTTCCCTACCTCCGCCTGATAGGCCATCTGGTACTCTGGCATAGACTCTCCTAGAGGTAGGATGAGGCAGAGAGAGGATGGTTCAGTACTATGTTTGTGATCAAGATGGTCACAAAAATTACTACGACAATTACTATTTCTGCACAAGCACAGCTCTTCTGATCCCTATGGTACAATCAGCACAATCCCATAAAGTCAGACTTCACAGTCTTCTCTCTTATCTTCTCTTTGTCTCACCAGGGAAGAGATCGGTGCATCTCATAAAGGTCTCCCAGTAGACCAGGCCCAGGGCATACATATCCACCTGCTTCAGCGCAGACTCGCAGTCCCTCAGGTTCACAGCACCCTCCAGCACCTCTGGAGCCATGTAGCGGATTGTTCCCACCTGGGACACAGAGAGGAGGGACAGAAATGGGTAAAGGTCAGGGGGCTATGGTGCTGTGCATTATGACTAAGCCAATTAATATTATTACAATGACCAAGTTTAAGACAAGAATTGGAATTAACAGTGATGCTAATTTAACACAAACATTACTACAGGCTTTGATAACACTTCTGCTTAAACCCGAAAACCCACCTCGCTTATGGAAGCATTTTCCTCCTCCCCGTGACGCGCCGGCCGGTTTCCTGTCAGCTTCATGGACAGGCCGAAATCGATGATGACACACGTGCAGTCGGCCTTGACGAGAATATTGCGGCTGTTCAGGTCTCTGTGGGAAACGGCTGGCTTGTAAGAGTCTTGATGGATGAAAGACAGGTATGGGGGAACAAGGAAGGTGAAGAGAGGATCAGGAGAAGACTCTTTCATTAAGTACTACATATAAATCTAGGATACTCTGCTTTCCATTTACTTTGTACTCAGACTGTTTTTGTGATATTGACCAATGAATGACACCATCCTCAAAATCCGCTCATACAGCTTTCCATCCTCACTCATTATTCACTGTTCACCACAGCAAGAAGGACTGTCAAAAGACAGATAAACCTAATCTAATCTACAACAATGGGATTAAGACCTTTTCAGAGTATCCTCAGCCTGCAGTATGTTACAGTCCAGCAGAGGGTGCAGTGAGGCTGGTGGCCAATCAAAGTCGTGGCAGTCACCACAGTTATCTGCTGCCTGCTATTGATGTGCGGGAGGAGTGGGGGAGGATGACGACTGCAGCTACGCTAACAGAACTGACAAACTGTAGCTGTCTCCCCATCACTTTTAGACTAGCAGAGAGAGGGAAAAAAAACAAAGGGGAGTTGGACCCCACCCCCCACCACAACCCCCCAAACTTGTCACATGTTGCACAAACAGAATAACTTTCACCCTCTTCACATACTATCAAGTGAACATCCCTCCCTCCTCACTTCTCAGCCTGTTTGATGTATCTGTGCTGATCATGAGGAAGGAGGGGGAGGGACAAGTGCAACGGCTTAGTGAAATGAAAAGAAAAAAAAAATCTGAGTCAAGGCTCAGTTCAGTTGTCATTTCTACCTTAACTTGATAGAGTTGATTTTATCGGGCCACGGGGGACATTTGCACATCGTCTAGATCCCGATCTTACCACTGCCTTCCTCCTTCTACTTTGTCCCACTCGCCATTTTTCACTCTCTCTCTCTGAGGCTTGGTTGAGGCCGGTCTATAAATACCCTCAGACTGGGTGTGCACACAGTGTGTACGTGCGTGTTTGTCAAAATGCAGGGATGCAGGGAGCTCCAAGCCAAACAGACCCACGTGGAACTGCAGCGTGCGGGTCGTAAAAAGCCTAAAGCTCCAGGCAGTCAGACAGCATAGAGAGACTAAAACACACACTACCTAAAACCTTTCTAAATAATGAAACTAACTGGGCTTAACATACAAAACGCTTTCCCATTCTCCACCACAGTTCTTGTGTTTGTGTTTCGGTAACAGATGGAAGCAGCAGCCTTGGAACTTGAGCCTGAGTAAACTGTGAGCAGTTATGTAATTAACTGTGACTCTATGTGAGTGTGTATGTTCGTTCACCCTCCAACTAACCTCCTTTGACGAGCTCGGTGTGCAGATACGCCAGGCCGCGGGTGACCGAGTGAGCGAGCCGGCAGCTGTTGACCCAGTCGTTGGTCTGGATGCTCAGGTAGCGACTCAGAGAGCCCTGAGGGGGACAATACAAACAATTCAAACATCAGAAAGAATAAAAAACAAACGTGAAAAGGATCTCTAACATGAGGAAGGGTCTCATTGCTTTCATGTGGGCCAAAAAGTGGCACTTGAACACACCCCAAAAGCTAGAGTCAACAGCCTGGGCTTAAGAAAGTCAAGTCTTTTTGGTATAAAATTCCCTCTTAGTGTTAAGCTGTAGTGAAAAGACAGAAACTATAACAGTGAGTAAGTGAAATGAACTCTTCAAGAGGAATGATTACAGCAGGCAAAACTTGTTTCAGTGTTTATATCAGCACCCGATTGTTGTTTTAAGACAGACATAAAAAAACAGTGAACCTAACCTTTAGGAGTTGACTGCTCATAGACAAACACTACTCTGGACATAGTGTTTCTGAGCAAGTCGTCTTACAACAAAAAACTGAAGAAACCAGATTTATTTTAATTCCATGCATGCTCATTCTCAGTAAAAAAAAACTTCTGCCTCTGAAGAACAAATGTGTTATTCTCCAGACACTTGACAGACTGACTGACTGGATGCAGTAAAATTGGTGGCGCTCTCCTTTAAGTTATCCTCATGCCGCCTGGTCACGTGCAAGGACACATCTACTTGCACTGGAGCCAAGCTATTTCAGCGTCACAACTGTAATTGCACTGCATCTTCACAATCAACACAATCCCAAGAACGTCAAGCGTCAACAACTGAGCGAAAATGTTTATGTTCAAAATAATTTAGAGGTTTAAAAAGGCTGACCTTGTGTGTTAAATCACTGAGGAGGGGGCAGAGGTTCACAGGGAAACTGACAGGGAAAATATATGACTGCACATTAACGGCCGAGCTGCTGCCTTGAGTTATGTTCATGACAAAAGCAAGAAATGTTCAATTCTCATTTAAGAAGATGTTGTAAAGATGACAATTACGTCTTAGAAAGAATCAGAAAAAATGTTTACCAGAAATGGTAAGGTATTTTTTTATCTCCTTCCTCAATTATCTCCATCGGCCAGACCTTGAAGCACAAAACGCAATTCTTTTCTCTCATAATCAGTCACACACTGATTTGCACATCCAGTACTAAAGACAACTGCATTACATCTGTCGTTTTAAATGAATTATATTATCATTAACTTGAGTGCATTATGTTACCTAGGCTCCTGTCCTGGCTTGCACCATGTTACCATGACAACGTGTATTAGTGTAATTGTGCATAATAGGCCTCCTTCACAGGCTGGATAGGGGTCAGCTGACTTGTAATTGTGAAGCTGAAGACTTGGACAGTAAACACATATTCCGTTTTAAGGTGCGTTAATATGGACGAGGCAGCTTTCAGCAGCCAGTGTCCATGTTTTCCTTCACTGCACCATCTGTGAGACGGGTTGACGTGAGTGCGAGGGGATGATCCCTGTCACCAGCACCCGGTAACCACCATGCTGAGCAGACATTGATATTTGTATATAACAGTTATATGTAGATGTCACCTTAGGCTCTGGAGCATGAACTATTATGTTTTCTACTATGGAGGTCCAACAGGGAGACATAAAAAAGGAAATTAATTAATTAATTAATTCATATTATTAATTAATAATAAATATGTTTAAGTTGCCAAAAAAAAGAAAAACATGTATTTAAATACACGCATAAAACATTCATTCATTTAATATTTCCCTATAGGTATTTTTTGAAATATATTTATTAATACATTTATTTTGACATGTGCCTGTACTTACATTTATGTATTTCTATATCTATGTATTTGTTTATTAATACATTGATTTATTTATATCCACATGTAAAATGAAATAAATGTATTCATAAATAAATGTGGACATAAATACATGTAAAAAAAACATTTATTGTGATATTTATTTATTGTGCCCTTTTGGCCCTCTACAGTCTAAACAACTAAAAAAAAGATATGACTAGAAAAAGGTTAGTTTCCTAATGGTTCCTAATTGAGTTAATTTAGGAACATGTTGTTGCAGCTTTCACACTGACTCTTGCCAAATCTTTACTTCTATGCTGCGTTATAAATTAGCTAGTACCAAAATTTCAGTGACGGCATCACCAAGGTTAACACTGACTGTGATCATTGACTCTGAGTTCTTTGTCAGACGACCAGTTTTATATATGGAGGAATGGAACGAGAAGTAACCTCAAACTCCTCGGCAAGGTAACATATCACTCCTGCTGTTGTGTTCAAACAAGCTGTGCTGTTCACAGTGTTTTCTCGTGATATCAAAGGAAAATTACTGACTTCTTTATCATCTATTTATTTTCAGAGGCAGATTTGGGGATGTTACTGATCTTAGGATTCCACCTGACACATGTTGGTGATAAGGTGACTGACACTCAATGCTGCAAAACAGTTAAAGAGACTGAATCGTGGAACTGAAGGAGGCATGTGATCTTGACATAAATACAAGACAGCAGCCACAAAAGGTGGCTTGTCATCATGTTTATCACACTCACTTTGGATTTAAACCGCTCTACGCCTCCAATACTCACATGTGGGTAATAGTCCATGACCAGCAGGTACTCTATGCGCCCCTCTGGGCCCGTGCGCTCGTCCGCAGCCACAAAGCGGGCGATGTTGTCATGCTCAAGCAGCGGCAGCCGGTAGATGTTGCATTCATTTAGAAAATTCTGGCGGTTGGCTGCGGTGAACACCTTCACAGCAACAGGACGTTCATCCAAAGAGCCGCAGTACACGGCACCATACCTGCCACGCCCGATCAGCTGAAAGAGAAGGCGAGACAGAAAAAGACTATTAATAGGCTTCTTTGTAATCCTGCACCTTAGCACTTTTTTCAGAGAAGAAGGAAAAGCAGTGAGGGAGATGATAAATTTAGTTTATGCTCCTTTGAAATGTGACTGAAACACGTGAAGAGAGTTTGAATAAAGAGAGCCGAGCAGGCAAAATGAGGATAGGAAATAAACTCTGAAAAGGCAAAGAGCAGGTTAAATAGCTAAAATAGCCCCAAGTTGCTCCCAAATCATTCAATTAGTGTCCAGAATCAGCCAGAGCACAGCACGACATTAAGGTCCAAACACTGTGCTTGTAAAGGCTTCTGTTTGGGAGTAAGAAATTAATTCACAAGTTCAGTTACATTTTCTGTGTGATTTCCACCTCCACATCTGCTAAATACATTTATCTCTGGTTAGAAAACACAGCGTGGAAAAACAGTACAAACTGTTTTGTCTGTTAGTTAAGGCTCTCCGACGCACCCCCACCTGCAATGAGTTAGATGTGAAAGAACGTGTGCCCGCATTTGATAAAGGTGCAAGGACGACGTTCTGAATTCAACTCCTCCCTGAAAAGATGTAATTCTCTGTGCTCTGGGTGGCAACAACCACTAATAAATACAGGATTTGTCAAAAGAGGAGAAAATATTTCCACATCTCTGCAGCTTTACATCTCCCTGTAGTCTTTGTCTTGCCAAGGTGGGCAGCTAACACTTCACATCAAAGCATTTTAGACTCTCATTTAGACAGTCTGAATCACTTCTGACCATTTTTACTGCATACCACAGAGTTTTTGATTCCTATGATAACAAACTTGCAGAGACTTTCCTGAGACAGGCGACACATCTCGGTGCCTAATTCAGATTCTGTTAGTAATGTAGTTGTAGTCTGGTGCAGTGTATAGAAAAAAAGAATTTAAAAAAAAAACACCTGCCTGATCCTTAAAAAAAAAAGCATGTAGCTCTTTGCTGTTCATCAAGATGACACAGTTTTAGCATATTTTTATTCTGACAATTGTGTCCTGTTTGTCTTGGCATTCACCACCTCTGTAGCAGAAATGTGGGAAACGTGGCTGCAGCATAAAAAAATATCAGCATAAGCATGAATCATTTAGAAAAATCATTTTACTTGTTGGCTGTGGGTTGGTGTTGATTTAGACTGTGCAACAACAAGCCTGTTGGTTTACTGCATGTCACACTGTGCTAGATGCGCCTAATAAAATCTTGCTCCCAATCTGTGAGATATCGGAGTATATGAGGGCATCAATCTGTTCTCGTGTTTTGACAGTGCAGATTTGCACAGAGGTGGTGAGCTCAGAGTTGCCGTGACCCACGGTGAGACCGGACACATTTATGAGAATAATTCTCACATAGAACAATTTCCTTTGGGCTTTTGTGATGAACCAGCTTGTAAACATCACAAAAATAACCTTGTGTTGCTTTGGAAATGGGAGCACGTCTCCCTCCTGCAGAAAACATCGGCTTGTACTAAGCAGAACCGTAATAACTAGCTGAAAATCATCTTTAACATATCACATCTGCCATCATGTTGTTTCCTGCGGTTGGCTTTATTTAAATCAGTGGCTACATCACTTCCCTTTTTTATCCCTTCACCCTTTGACGTTATCACTGTGGCTGAATATCCTCCATTCTCCAATGACTTCCTATCACAACATGAACTCTGCCACTTTGCTATCAGGTTTTCAGGATCCTGTGTCAGCATAAGCAAATTCCTATTTTTAAGTCCCAGGACGTGTCACTTAATGCGTCCTGCGATGATCGGATGATAAAAGTCACATTGAAATGATAAATGTAACTGTAAACCTTGATGATTCTGCCTCTGTGTCTTTGGTTTCTCCTTTCTAATCTAAACTAACTTGTTTCTCTTCTTTCACTCACTCACGCACACAGCAACTCTCTAGAGCAGAAATGCCAAAGCCCCTGACTAAACAACTGAACCAATTACAGAAGCCTCAACTATCTACCTGATCTACTAAGAACAGACAGGTAAACATGGCCAGGATCTGGGAGAATAAAAGATGTAGTGAGCAACATTATTTCAATATATTTTCAACATTTATACTACTGACGTGGAAGGAAACACATTTGACGTGTTTATTAGGCCTCAATGATAAATACTGAAGCATGTGTTATGGTTGGCTTCCACTAAAGTGAATACAGATGTCCCATCAAGTGTTTTGGGTCTGATTCATCTTTCACCATCTTTTGTCATGCTAAAAAAAAAAAAACACAGACTAAAATTATACCTGATCCTCTGTGAGGATTCAGGTAACACCTTCAGAATTTGGGTGAGTGTTGTAAAAACGATGGTGGCCATGTATTACTTTACAGTGTATCAGGTGACTTGAGTGTATGTAATGCATGCAAGGCACTAGCTGGGGCTAATCAGCTGCATAACCCAGGTACTGAGGTCCAATTGGATGACTGTGCAGCAGAGTTGACTGAGATGGTGAAAAATTACTCATCAGTCTATTGTCGTCATCGATTGAATTTTTATCAAGCATTTTCAATGCGCAACCCTAGTAGTGAGCCATATATACAGTGTTCAGCATATATGAGTACACCCAAACAGATTTGTCAGAAAACCTTTAAGTTTCCTTTCAGAAACATTTTCAATAGGATACTATACAACGAAATACTCCCACAAATGTGGGCCATTGATTGCAAGCAAGATTTGTTAATTTGTTCACAAAAAAATGTAAATATGCTAACAAATTCATCTGTCTACTTATTCATTAAACAAACATTTTGACTAAAAGGCATTACGTAACAAAGACACCCATTACCTTTCAAAGGGGGTGTACTCCTTTATGCTGAGCACTGTATATATCAATCAATATCACCATTAATAACCCGTATCAGTAATATTCCTGAGGTCTGATAAGTGAAAGTGTAGTATAACTATTTAGCACAGCTGCTGCATTGGCTCCCAGTCGGTCCATGTAGAGCTACACAGTAACATGCTGGCTCCCTGTAGGGCTGCACTAAATACTTTGGCTCCTTCTTGGGCCAGAACACAAGTGATTTAATTGATGAACAGATGAAATAAAACTCAAAATTTTACAAGTTGGAGAGACGGAGAAGAGCCCATTGAGGGAACCAACCTCCAGCAGTTTGAGACTGTCCAGGTCCAATGAGCTCTCTGAGGCAGCAGATTCCACCATGTTCAGATTGTGAAGGCCTTGCTTACCATTTCCTGTTAACAGTAACACAAACGGACAAAAGAAAGCGTTTAAACTAAAGACCAACTCTGATTCCAGATTCGATTAACTGCACTTGTACCAAAATCACTGAAACAGATTTAAACGGCCTTGAAGCGTGGCGCCATGGTAACTCACCATGCATCATGCGGTAAGCAAAGAAGGCTGCTACAGCAACCACAGCCATCATGGAGACTGCTGCCAGGGCGATAATTACTGTCTCTTCGTAGCGCAGTGTGGGAAGGTCTGCAAGGGTGGAGGGGAGGGGGGGGAGTCAAAAAAACAAGAGCACAAATCAAACTCTGACCTTTTTGATAGAGGAGCAAATGTCTGACACCATGCACTGGCATTTGATTTGTAAGCAGGATATTCATATAGATGATTCTTCAGGTGAGAGCCACATGGATTAAAAGACACAAGGAGAAAAACTGAAAACCTTCCATTAATATTTCATCTGAAGTAGGAAAAAAAAAAAGCATCAGAGCGAGAGGCAAAGTGATATGCTGAAAATGCTGCACCACATTATACTGCACCATCCACCTTTTTACCAGATCATTGCCATTATTAAGAAATTCGACATTGCCGATTGTCTTTTTTTGAAAGTATTGTTGAAGTAGGTTTACACAGAATGTGTTGGTGGTGGTTATTTAGCTCCTAAACTAAACAGATTGATGCTTTTATTTTGTTCTTTTGTGTATTAAAATGTTATGCAAAGCTGATTATTAGTAAGGAAGCATTTAGGATGCAGTAACTCTGAATGTAAACTGTTGTTTATTTATGAGAAACCTCCACAGGGCATCTTAAATCCTCACTGTGAGCCACACCATAAGCCTCTTGACTCTGTCTGCACATGTTGACTGTATGATTCGTCACCTACGTCTTCACTTACATTCTGTTCTTCTATGTCACAATTTTTGACATCAGCGTGAGTCTTGAACCTGAAACACCAATAGTGAAATTTCCATTTAAAAAGCCTAGCGTTTGAAATTCCTGGAGCTTTTCAGTTCCTCGTCTCAGCACTGCAGTTGACTGCAAGACTTTAAATAGTGAGCAAGCAGGCATAAAGTATGTTGTGTTTTTATCCCTTTCTAAATAGCAGGTCAATAATTGTAGAGAAAATAAGGTAGCCCGCGCACACACACAAATGTCTTGTGTATATAGCATGCTGTGAAGCGCATGAAAGAAAATGGGGAAAAAAACTAAATTACACTGAACAACCATGGAGCATGGTCAACAGAGCGGAAAGCAGTGCAAGAAGAGAGAAACAGAGGGTGTGTGGGTAGTGAATAGAACGCGCAGAAAGAAAGAAATGCTGTAAAAACAGAGGGAACACTAGAGAGTGCGTCAGATTAATTTGGTTACAGTGGCAGGTAATGGCAGGTCTGTGCGATGAATGAATCGGCTATAAGGACCACTCTGGAGACATAACATACACACACATAACTTCTTCTCTCATTCAGTGCTGCTCTATACTAGAAATACAGCAGAGTGCGGGGATGCTGCTTGCATACATACACAAACACGCTCTCCTGCATCCGTTACATCAGCCTACACACTGGTGCTGCCGTGAGGAACCAGCTTCATCAATTATTGATAACTTTGATAGCCTGAGGTCGTCTTTGACTGACATGCTAGCATGAGCATGCACGCACACAAAAAACACATGGGAGTCGACAGGCCCCTGCCCCCTTCCCTCCACAAATGTCAAGGTCAACAAGTTCATAATCGACATGAGAGTTGTCCAGGAAGGTGTCTGACAAACACAGAAGCGTGATAACAACACTCCCTAGTTTTATGTCACTAATGTCATTCATGCTAGCACTAGCTTAAACTGCATTTTGTAGCTTTACAGTACAGTTTAAGGAATTATTTGGTCCATTAAAAGTCACAATAAAGTGGGAAGAAAACTGCAAAAAAGCAGCAAATTCTTTGGACTAAGCAAATATGTGGAATTTGTGAAAGATGTAAAAATGTTAAAATATCACTTTGTTTACAGTCTGTATTTAGTCATTTATGTAAAATAAGTGAACTCTTTAGACTGGATTTTTTGTTCACTGACAGCATTGCTAGGTTACGATTTTGATGAGTCTAATTTATTTTTCATGATTTTAAATTGAATTTTAATTTAGCTCCACCTCCGTCCTCCAGATGATGTCATCTAGAGGAGCTTTCAGTTTAGATTATGTCACCTAGATTAGTCAACCATGACCACAAACTCTGTAGTTGCAGCTCAGTGGAAAGTTTATAGGGCCCTATGAAATCTGTTTTATTTTTTCCTAAATTCAATTTTTTCTATTTTTATTCTTCTGAATTCTATGTTTTACGTTATAATCATATTATTCACCTAAAAAGTGTCTAATTATGGAGTGGATGGAAAACACAGTGCTGGGGTTCAGCAGAACATTTACTGCTTTTCAATATTTACCAGTAAGTGTCTAATTAATAATCAGAGGGAACACCTGGAATACAAATCAGCTGAAACAAAACGCGACGTCAAGCTTGCTTCTTGTCTCTGTTTCTGATGCGAGTCTTTGACTGTCAGTGGTTGTCACGTGTTCTTGCGAGTCCAGGCTATCGCTAGTAAAATTCACAGAAGAGTTGTTCTCCCGATTAAAAAAAGTTGTTTGTATTGTTCTGCTCTAAACGTAGCACTTAGTGTTGATTTACTTTCGTGACAATTGACCTTCCATGTTTAATACTGGATTCCATTTTAATGGTTCAATATCGTGATCCGTCAGCATTTTTTGTATTACAGAAATCATAGAGTCCTAAGTATACTAACTCTAGTAGCTTACAATTAATAAATTAATGGACTACTTCTATTTCATATTTTTCTTAATTCCATTTTATGTTACTGAACACTGATTTTTTTTTAGCTCTGCTACATTTAAATTTTGTAATATTATGTATCCAATAATAATAATATAATACAAAATTATGCTGACATAAATTCACCCAGTAATAGAATTTATATTATACTGAGAAGGCAGATTTTAAGTATCCAAGTACCTTTACTTTTAAGTGTATTTTAAGAACTCTGCCGTACTGATAACTCTACTGAAACTACTGAGTACTACTCCAATCACCCTACCAGTATTTATTGACTTAAGATCACTCAGCCAGCTTTCAAACTACATCCTACTGCTAATGATAGTGGCATGAAACTGCCCAGACATGTCAGGAATTAATCTGCTCCAATCGCACTGGTTAATCACAAACCCTTTAACGTCAAATGGTTAATTTTCCCCGACTTTCTCAACTCTTTGTCTCGTCCTGTCTACTCAGTCACCGTCACACCCGCAGACAGACAGAGCAGACGATTTGTAATCCGTGGAATGCAGAAAGATGACATGGATGGTATAGACTGTGTGTTTGTGTTTATGTGTAGACAGGAGAGATGATGAGCTGCCGCCATCCTTCCCCCACTCCCCATTCTCCCTCCTCCTCCCGGTACACACACACACACACACACACACACAGCTTTCATTTAAAGCTCAAGCATGAGTGGAAGGAACAATTAACAATACATCTGTTTGATGTGTTCGGCACTTCACTAAGACCTCACTACCAACTTCACACAGACACCGATCAACCACACGCACTACTCTTATGAGGATATCATCTGTACCAGGACACTGACACTGATTCATAATGGGTGGAAATCAGGAAGTTCACTTCTGAGCCCTATGGCTGAATGATGAAGCAAATGAGGAGGAGGAGGAGGAAGTAGGTGTAGGTACGACAGCTCTGATGAACAGATGCACAGATGTTACACAAGCAAACATTTAATATGATATATTGTACTACGTGTGTGCAGAGCATAATGACGTTTGTTATTCAGTAAATGCTTGTGGCCAGACTGCGTGTGTAAATGCACGCATCCTTACTAATGGGCTGCGCGGTAGTGGGGCTGGGAGGCGTGAAGTCCTCTGTGAAGTTGACGTTGCACATGTCGCTGCCGCAGCAGCAGAAGTGGTACGTCCCGTTCTGGATCTGTGGGGGGAAGTTGGTCACCACGCAGCGGTCATCGCGGCAACCCTGGTGGTCGCCCAGATGAGTCCAGCAACCTGAAAGAGGGGTGAGTTTTTAATTTTTACATCTTCACAGCTAAATGAACATGGCTCCAGTAATATCTGACTTTGTTTGAACAAGTAAAGCAGACTGTCTCTGTCCTTTTGTACCTTGTTTGACCAGTCGCACTTCGCCTGGAGGACTTTTCTCCCACAGGCCAAAACAGTGGCTGCCCTTGGCACAGCGGATGGTGGTGTTCTCTGGGGAAACCCGTCCTTCGCCTCCCGCCACTCGCTCCACATCCCACTGCTGCTGCTGGTCCGTGAAGGCACACTCCCTTTCCTCGCCCGTAGCCGCTGTGGAGAGAGGTTGGAGCCGAGTCAAATCTTCTTTTCTTTTTTTTGTAGGTCTGCAGTAACAACAACCTGAAAGAACATGTCTGATGGCAAAAGGCAAGCATATAAAACTCCAAGATGGAGGCAATTTGTGAGTCTGGTTTAATGTCAACGCAGACAGCTTCATTAATTTATGCCTTTTCATCACTCCGCTTTATTGATTATTCATCATTCCAAAGACACACTAACACTTTTAATAGGCACATTTTAGATGAACATTTTCACTCTGTCGTTGATAAAAAAAAGTCCCTTGTGTCAGCCATCTTCTAATAAACCATATTCACAAACACACATTTACACACAATAACTATTAAACTACATACATTTCCTAAATGCTAAAGCAGCTCACAGACAGACTAAAACTAGTGCTGCTAAACAGGAATAATCAATGGATGAGAAACAGTTTTCTGTCTGCAAAGACTGCTGCCTCTCACAAACCAAAAGATCAATAAAAATACCAATTTAAACTCCAGCCTGAATAACATAACACAAACACATGCGGAGGCACAGAGAGAAAGTGACTGGAAACAACTCTGATTATAACAAACAAGAAAAAGTGCAAGATGAAAATCTAACAGAAAAAGCAGATGAACTTCTGATGGGGTCAGACTGACATTTTGGAGTGAAATGCTAGAATATGATCAGTTGTGAAATGTGTCCAGTGTGCTTGTTGTCTTACAATAAATGTCTTGGTGAGTGAGAGCAAAGCCAGATAGAAACAGTTTAAGCCAGTGGCAGAGTGTGTTTGTGTTTGTGTGTGTGTCTGTGTGTGTGTGTGTGTGTATACATGTCCTGTTTGTGGGTAATTTCTGATAAGTGAAACATGATGTGCCAGTTTGTTTCCCTTACTCCCAGCTCCTCCCTTTCCTCCATCCGGAAAGGGAGAGGGGAGGGGGGTGGCGATGGGGAGTATGCTTTGGGGGAGGGTGGCTGTGCCCTGCCCAAGGTCAAGCTAGCCTGTGTGGGCAGAGGGTGACGCGATGGAGTGGTAGCTCTGCTGGGCACTGTGCCAGCTCTCCTCCTCTGCTCCCATCTGCAGATAAAGCTATCAACCCCAGCATACTGTGGGCCTCGGCTGCCCTCGCTCTGTAGGGCTGCCTACTGCCTACTGTTCTGTGGCACCCACTGTGCCTACAGCAGGGGGATGGAGCGGGAAGGGGGAGGTTGGCAGAGGAGTAGAAACCTAATATAATAAAAAGAATAATAATTTTTTAACAACTGTATTTATGCCTTTAGGGAAATTGTTGTTGGACGGCTGCCAGACAGTACATACCGGTGCTAGTACAGGGTTTCTGTGTTTTGTCCAAAGATATCTCAACATTGGGAATCAAACCGCTCACCACTTGGGTTTCAAGGCGACTGGTTCCACCCACTAAGGTTAAATATGTGGTGGAATTTTCATTTTGATGACAAAGCTGAATTTGAGTGAGCAAGCGATGGAACTGCCAGGGTTAGCGGTGAGATTCCCGGCTGGGCATCTGCAACCTACATATGGCACATAACGTAATATCAGATATTATTATCATATTTTACATGCCTGATCATGTGTACAGCTCTATATAAATTTCACACCTTCCATGAACGCATTTGTCACTTAAAAACAACACAAGTCTGTGCCATGTATTCAGTGAAAGTATTGAGCAGACAGAGACGAACCACAGTCATCTAAAAGAGCTGAATGCAACCAGGGAGACGCAATGGTCATACTTTCATTCTAAATTAAAGCATCAGGAGAAGGCATCACAGCCAGCTCTCTTAAGGCATCCATGCTTTTACTCTATCTAAAAACAAAAAAACACAAAGGCTAAAGTTCAGGTTTTAAACAGGAACTTTAGCCAGGTTTTAAATATGCTCCATTCAAGGCTAATGGAGCACTCCTTACTAGCTTTACAATGAAATGACCCATTTTAAATAGTAAAAAAATATATATAATGGACAATATGTGGTAATAATAATAATATGATAATATATGGGGAAAACTGAATTAGACACTGGTGGATCACTAGATAATACATGGGAAACACTAGTCTTATAGTGCCTGGTATTTCTCCACTGTGACTTTGTATCATAGTTTACCAACTATCCTTTACACTCTTTACTTTTTTCTCTCACGAATGGCTTGACAGCCTCTATGTCTAATAAGGTTCACAATTAAATAGAATAAGAAGAAACTCCCCAAGAAGC
Source organism: Ctenopoma multispine (assembly GCA_034779795.1). NCBI lineage: Eukaryota > Metazoa > Chordata > Actinopteri > Anabantiformes > Anabantidae > Ctenopoma > Ctenopoma multispine. Next base: position 9,944,906 of record JAUYWH010000012.1, on the reverse strand, counting down.
TTTTTTTGCTTTCAGATACGCTTTTGCACCAAATCTGAGTGGAGGGGGTGGTGGCGGGAAGTCCAAGTGAGGACAGGAGTTGTAAAGTAGGAACTCTTGCAAAACTGGGAGAGACCCACAAGAACAATAGAAGGAAGTACAGAGAGGGTGACACCACCCAAAGACAGTCGGAAAAACTCACCGACTTACAAGCAAAAGTCTGAGAACAGAAATCCTGACTTTCTCTACATGCCAACATTAATGTTTAGTATTTCCGGTTACATTCCCAAACTATGAAATGAAAACCCCTATACTGATGCTCACTTTGTCCGAGCTCTTGGGCGTTAAAAATAAAACTACTTCATCTAGAAACTGATTTGGGGTTTTCGTTTACAGGTCCGATTGATTTTTGCATTTCATTGTCATCAGAGAAGAGGTTATTGCAGTACATTTTTACTGCATTAACTCTAAGCAACAAGCAGTGCCTCCATGCACACAAGTATTAAGTATCCTGATGATAATGTGTGTGAGGAGCTCACATCCTCCGCTTTGTCTCACGTGCCCTGAGGCGAAGAGCAGTGCCAAGAAACATGCCCACAATCCTCTAACCCTTCACCTCTGCCCGCCTACAACCTATGACCTGCCATCTAAATGGAATAACATTATGACACACGCACTGGCATGCAACACACCAAATAGATTCATTGTGCGAGCACGGCGGCATGTAACAAGCGTGCACAACATAATGGATAGTGGAGAGCACGGCCTCATCACACAACAGCTTCTTTAATCGCATTCCCTCTTAAATCTTAACACTAAAGGCGCCATTCACCCTCTGAAATATATTTATTGGATTTAGTAGCTCAATATACAAAAAAAACAGAGGAGGACAGTGCAGCGAGGGATGGAGCCAAAGCCAAGCAAGTAAGGCTTTGCTCATTTGCAGTCTGAACCATGACTGTGGTTGATTCTTTGACTGAATTCTGTCTTTCTTTGGGGTGTTTCTGGTTGGATGCCAATCTCTGCGTTCATCTCCGATTGGCCACGGTGGTCTCTGTCCCTAGTTCTGCTCTCTGGAGCTTGCTGTGTGATCTTGGCTTCCACTGCAGTATTGGATTGTGGGTCAGAGTATGCAAGGCCAGTGGAGCGAGGCAGATGGGGGAGAGCGAAAGAGAGAGCGAGCGGGAGAGAGAGAGAGAGGGTAGTCATATCAAAAGGCTCATGAGTAGTTTTCTACTCCAAGCCTGTTCATTGGATGATGGCAGGCACCGCTGAGTGTTTACCCATGGCCCAGTTATTTGCTAATCCCTCTCCCCCTCTCCAGCCCTCCTCCCCCAATTGGCCTTCATTGCACCCTCCCACCATGCAGGACTGCCCCCCCTTCCCCTCAGCCTCGTCGCTAGAAAACAACAGCGATCTAATCTGGCTTGCTCCTTCCTAGTGCCAAGGCCCACAGGAGCGATGCAAGACATGGCAGTCTGACACTTTGTTTAAAGTCACCCAGTGCACGGATGTGTTGGCTGTTTTCTCCCCACAACTGGTTCCGTGTTCACATCCAAGATTGGACATAGAAGCGGGCGGGGTGGGGGGGGGTGTAAAAAAGCAGAGGCTGAAACGTGCACCCGTGCAAGTACGACCTCCTCTGCAGCCACTCGAGTACACACGTTGCTCCTCTCTGTCACGGTAGCTACCATGTATCGTTCTCGTACAGCACTGATTGTGTGTCTGTATCAAAAATTCATGCTTTTTCCACAGTCCTGCTTCTCTCGGGGCATTTGTTTATTTTGCCCATGAGTGCAACCCTGAGACCCAGCTACTGATAACGCGCCTGGTGCATCTACAGGCAAAAACTGTTCACATTCAAAGAGGCACTCTGTGTTTTTATGATCAGAAAAAAAATCTCATACTGGCCCCTAATCGTACCTGCTGCTACTGTTTGGGTGCACGCTTGTTGCTGAGGTAGGATGGATGAGATTCAGGGCTATTTGCTGACACCCCTAATTTTCCAAGTCTACTGGTTGACTTTAAAGATATGGGGCGGGGGTTGGGGGGTGGGTGGCTTTAATCTTTCCCATCTGTTGGCTGGCGACTGCGCCACAGACCCCACCCCGCCTTCCCCTCTCCCCCCTAAACTCCACACCACCACCACCAAGTCTGTATCTGTCTGGGTCTGGTACAGTTATGCTAATCCTGGGGCTTATACTCCCCTCAAAGCTTAGAGCACTCCACTATTGCACACGATGCCCCCCCACAACACAGACACACAACACTTTAACTTTCCAGAATATGTGATGGAAAAACAAATGACATATAGATCGACATGGTGTTTGTTATCACACAAGGGGGGGGGGTGTTAATCTCTCATTATTTATGAGCAAGCAAAAGTTTTGGTTCAGGCTGGGTCTGACTTGTGTTTATAACAACATGATTTCCTTGTTGAATGAATGAACAGCCAGTCCAGGCCTGACAGGATGATTTTCCCTACACATCCGCCCACACCACTGGAGGCCTGTGGTTGTCTGGTATGACGGGGTTTTCACTTGCTTTGTCAGAACTCACAGGTGTTGTGATGTGTGGGCAAACTAAGACGTTGCTAAACTGAGTATAGCTGAAAACATACAATTGATCAGTTGATCAAGATAAAAATATATTTTACAATATACATTTTGATATTTATTAGCAACTTTTCAAGTAAAAAAACATACATTTTCTTTTTTTTTTTTGTGAGCTAACCAAAGCTAAGGTACACTGAATATCTTTTATAAGGCAATTACACTGATTATCTACCTCTGATTCTGGTTTGTACATATACATGGATGGTGTTAAAAGTTCGTCTGTGTTCACTATGTTGAAATATGCGTTTGTTTCTAGCTGAAAACCTCCATCAGATGATGTCACCAGGAGGAGTGTTTCAGTTCAGATGATGATCTGGTTGCTTACACAACAGAGATCAGTCGCCTTGGTCGACCTGCTCCTCCAGATGACATCATGTGAACTGTAAAAGCTTCTCCCAGTGACAAGAGATGATTTTCAATTAGAAGCTGAAAGATATTGTAATATAAGGAAGGTATTCGTTCATATATAAGTATTCAACAAACAAGAACTATAGGAAGCAAACTTAAAACCTGTGCAGTTGCCCTTTAATTTAGAGTGTGGAATCTATACTCTGTTAGCTGTACCTTATCATTAGTCCAATATATCAGAACCAGTGTAAATATATCTGTATGCATTTCAGATACTAACAGGAAATTGTAGTCCAGAAATGCCAACCAACAAATCTGAGGGATCCATCTCATGTGTATATCCTATTATTTATTAATAGTTTATTTATATAGCACTTTGCGGTACCTTTAAATTATGTAAAAGTCCTTTATAAGGGCAAAAAAGAAGAGAAACATAAAGACCTTAAAGACATGGCTCTCCTCAGCTGTTCTTGTCCTCCTGGGATGTCTCCCAGAGAAATTCTGACAACATACAACTGGTCTAAAAATCACCACTATGTGATGCCAGGAGCTATAAACTGCACCTTTTTCTATTGCTGTAACTACTGCAACGTTGTTAGAAACAGAAAATAGAAAAAAAAACCTCTGACTGAAACAGTTCATACGCTGAGCAACATTTTTTTTGAGCGCTCTAGACTCATTGTCTCTGCTGGTCAAGGAGAACGCTTCGTGTTAATCATAGGCTGTCACTCTGAGTTACCATCTCAAGGCTGCACCTTTTGTTTTCTAAAACAGCCACTAATTTCTCATTTTTGCCAAAACAGAAAGTCGGCTGTTCTATTGCAGCTCGCTTTGCTTCTACCTCTGCTCAGGTTTCAACCCAAGGTGCTAGGACTTTCTCCGCTTCTAAGAGAGCACTAGACCAGCTGTATTACAGAATAAAATACCTCCTGCAGCCTTCAGTGGCGTGTTTCTAGCTGCAAATGATGTGAACTGAGAGCAAAATACTGTGCAGTGCTTTTATATCCTCCGGCCTCTGCCGTCACTTCCATATTTTTTTAGTTGCTCCACCAGCACAAACACTGATCCCAAATTGCTGGCTCATGATAAGCACATATCATCAAATTCAGTTGCCTCACAAGTTTACATGTCACTTTAGCATTTCGTAGATATTTTTTACCCATTTCCTCTCCTGGTGTTTACCCCCTCAATTTAAGTACTGAGTAAATGCAAGTACTCCGTTAGGAAAACAATGTATTTTAAACAATAAACTTTAAAATATGGCACTAATTAATAAAAGATATGGACCAAATGTGTGTGTTACTATAGCAACACTGTGTAGAACAAAAATAGCACCTGTAAAGATGAAGTTGATTTTAGTCACATAATCATTTTTAACACATGATTATACCGTATTTTTACACATGTGCAAAGGAACTAGTAACTAATGTTGTCAAATAAATGTAGTTAGATTAAAAAGTACTAACAGTAAAGATTCAGATTGAATTTGTACTGCAGTAACAGTAAGATAAAAGTATATTATCATATGCAGTATCCAGTCGACTACACAGTAAATAAGTACAGTACTTATAGTTAAATGTTTTTAACTACCTACTATCTCTGCCTACATCATTTGGTAGGAGATCTGTCACTCTAGTACCTTTAGCCTCAACCAAAGATAGGGAGCCAGCTACAGATGTCTCACTTCTTCCTAAATCCACACACCAAGAATCAGGCTTCACACAGTTTGCCTTTAAGAGTTGTTTTGCCTTCACCAAAGCTAATTGTGATCCTTTAAGTCATCCCTCATCGTATTTTTTCAACCAACCTTGGCAGTCCGCACTTGGCTCGCCAAAATCAGAGCTAGCATGCACATCAAATCAAGTTGCTGCCATTGACCAAGAGTGTGTAACCTCAAACTCATAACTTCATTTTTTTGTTTGTTTGTTTGTTCTTGTTGCTGAACTGCTGATGCGATTGCAGAGCCGACAGCTTCTAGAGTCCCCTGTGGCCCGTGGCAGCTAGAGAGAGAGAGATGGCCCAGCTGGGGGAACAGTGGGCCTGTCAACTCCACTGTATAAGACCCACAGCTTCAGGGTTCAGACAAGCGAAGCAAATGAGCATTTCTTTTTATGCTGTGCTATAACGCATCTGATGTAATCCTCTGTGGACCCCTGAAACCCCCAGCAATCCTGGAACAACATGCCTGAATGTAGGCTGTGGCACACATTTTGGACATGAAAATGCTGCGAAACCTGGGGTAAAGACAAAAACACAATTCGCTGGCACTAGGTAAGAGCACCTGTGGTAATGCCGTAAGTAATGTCTGCAGGCTTGTGCCATGTTCGGAAGCATCTCTACTCCAGATTTTGGAGCAGCAGGCACACACCCACATGCTGATTAGTCACAGTGGGACAGGGAGTGGAAGGATGACCTGAGCGTAAACAGGTGAAACACATGGCGGTAGGTAGTGAAAAACAAGTCGAAAATAGGCCTTAATGGAAGTAATAAGCCAGTCATGGGAAAGCAGATGATTGGACCCTTGAGAGAGGGAGCAAAGAAAAAGGTGCTGGGTCAGAGAGATGACTAACATGCTCCCGGTTTGTGCTGCTACCTTAATTAATTCAGCACAATGCAATGATTTGAATTTATTGACTGTTTACATGACATGCATACATATTCAGTAATGGTCCTTCTTCATCGTGGTTACTGAGTGAATATGTCAGCCCTCGATAGCAGCCAGTCAGCACAGCTGTTAAATCGCACTATGGGGAATACGCTTGTAAGTCTGTCTCATAAGTCTGTCTCATAAAGGTGAGCTTATGACGGCAATGATATTTTGTGATGAGAAATCTTTCAGCATCTGTTCAAATTAAAGCTAATTACCTACTATCCATCTGGCATACATTTTCATAGCTATTTATTCCTTTACCTGTTACTAATTCTAAGTTATAGTTAGTTTTATTCTTTTGGTACTCTTATTTATTTTAGTACTCTGTTTATTCAAATATGACCTCAAAAACAATTTTTGGCCATTGCGACTTCACAAAAGCAGCTTTTCTTGTCGTCCTTCTTGTTATACTCAAGTGGGATTTTTTCCCCAAAAAAATGCAACTTTAAGATACAAATGTACAGCAAAAGCAAACAGGGGCACAGCCTCTCAGCACTTGCAGCCTTAACTACCGTGCATGCTCGCTGAGCATTCAAATTACGCTCCACAATTGCATATTTCCCTCTGCAACAGCAGTTATTATAGTGAGCTTCTGATAATACCCTGCCTATGAATGGATGGAGAAGCCACAACAATCACACACACTGGTTGGCTGGAAATGTTAAAACCTTATTAAGATAGTGTTTGTACACAAATTCACACCCACGAGCTGAAAGGTTGAGTAAACCAGGGTACACAAGACCACCTATTTTCTAATACACTGCCAAAGCAGAGGCACAGTGTTGAACTTCTTTCACCTAAATTACCCATGTTGTTAAATACCTATCCTGTCTTCCCACACATTCCAGCTTTCCTCCTCCCCCCGTTCTCCTGCATGCACTGTCCCATCTATGTGTGTTACTATCTTATCATGCTCAAGGTCTCACAGAAGCATGGCTTTAGCCCAGAGTCTTGAATAGAAGGGGCACAACTTGGCAGACAAGGACTGCGGTATGTTTGGCAGTGTTTTTCCAGGGCTTGGAAAACAGAATGATTAAAAAGGAGCCACGGCTGTATTTGCTGCTCAGCTCAAGAGGCTCTTATCTGTGGAGGTTTGCTTAACTACAATGAGACGAGCTGCACAGGAGTGAGTCAAGCAGGCAGCAGACAACATGATGGGAAGCAGAGATAAGAGCCAGACAGGCAGGCAGGCAGGCAAACACACAGGGCGGATATGATGATTTAAGAAAATGATGGCTGACATCGCCTAACCACAAGGAATGCTATCTGTATTAAGACTGCAAAATAATAGAGAAATAACCAACACTGGATAATGGGTGCATTATTCAAGCATCTGCACCACAGAGCAGCTATGTGGACGAAATGCAGACAGTAGAAACAAGAAGGAAAAAAATCTAATATTTATGACAAGCACATTTTCCTGTTCGCAAAAAAAAAACAAATCTGTTCGGTACTACAGACACTTACCGGCCACAGACGTCAGAAGAATGGTCAGGCAAACCCCAAATTTAGCGAGTGACTTCATCGTGATTCGGCCCACAGACATGACTGTACACATCGACTTTGGTTTTGTACTCGGAAGCTCCTGCGAGTCTCGTCTTCACGTCCTCTGGTCCTTCTCTTCTCCCCTCACTTCTTCTCCTTGTTTTGCGGGCACCACTTTTGTTTTCCACCGTCTTCTCCCGTCACGTCAGCTCGGTTGCTTGAAGCGCTCTCTCAGACATGGAACAACACACTGAGGATTGTCGCGAAAAGAAAAAAAAAAAAAGCGGCGCTCTTGTATTGGGGGTGGGTTGACGTGTTTTGGTAGCTAACGTTAACTGCCGACGAAAAGTTAACTAAGTTAGCCCTGCTGTCGACTCCTGCACAGACCGGACACACACACCGAGCGGCTAACTTGTTTGGCGGATCTGCCACTTCCAGCTAGCCAGCGAACAACGTCCATCTCTGCTAGCTAGCATGCTAGCTGCTCTGGTCGACTGTCTGGTTCTAGAAAACTTAGGCAAACGGGCTAAATGTCGCAGAAATTAGCCAACGCGCAGTTCATTTGTCTAAACACTGAGCACTTTAGTAGTGCACTTTCAAATGGCGTCCACCGTTTCGACACAACAACTAAGAATTTAGCTTTTAAACGTTAGCCAATTACCTCGGCTGACTGCTATCGAAGCTAACAGCCGCTAGCCTAACAGTCAGCCAGTTAGTTATCCTTGTCCCATTTCATTCCTGGATCTTCCGCAGGGAAACAATTCACAAGTCAACTGCGCATACAGTGAGCTCGCATAGCAGCCATAGACGTCGATTCTTACTCCGGCGCTTGCAGACGGCGGAGGGTGGAGATGGTTATCTCTTGCTATGATCTTACCCCCCGAGGCAGTCGGCAGTGTTTGGCTTTCACGGTCTGGAAGTCGGCTGTGCAGACAGAAAGTCAGGCCGGGCGGCTGGGAACGCCTCGTTTGCAGGCTTGTCTGGACCGCTCGTCTCCGGTATCAGATTGCTGTGGTTTGGTGTTGGGGGTAGAGGGCAGTGCTACGCTGTTAGGAGGGTGCTGCAGCGCCGCTGTGCCGCAGACTATGGATGCAGCAGCATGGGAACACATGCTGCCTTCAGGAACTCCATGAAATTCCCGGAGTTTTTAGTTTTGTGAGTAGTTAAGTTAGGTCAGAGGTACTAACTAAATAGTTATTATAGTACTGAAGTACAAATTGTAAGTACTTAAACTTTGCTGAAGTATTTCTATAATTATGTTACTTTTACTCCACTAAAATTCATAGGGAAATGTACTTTTTATTCCACTAGATTCATCAGACAGATGTAGTTACAAGTTACTTTTTGCAGATGCACAAAATATAATCAGCTAATATATTATTATAGATCATTCACCTATTAGTACATCAAGTAGTTAAAATCAGCACTACTTTAAACAGCTATTGTTTTTGTCTCACTCCCTGTTGCTATGGTAGCGCCGATTTTTGTCCTTACTTAATTAATACCTTTTCTTTTTTTACAGTTTTCACCTTTGAAAGTGTACCAAACAAATCTGGAATAACCTTTTACACTTAATATAATCAAATTCAATGATGTTCATGTCTAAGTATCACTTTTATATAATAACGCTTTCTATATTCCAGCTTGTAAAAATTTATTAAAATCATAAAACCTAAATAAAGGCTTAAATCATAACCTAATAGCGCTGTTAGTTATTAAAAACTCCCCATGGTACCTTTAAGTTCTTGATAAATAGTTAGCTAATTTGAAAGCACAATGATAACAATAGCTCTCCAATAACATTTATTATGATGATTATTATTAGCAGTAGTAGTAGTAATAGCAATAGCAGTAGGCCCCATTTTGGCTTCTTACATGAAATTCTCAAAATTTATGAAACTCTATTTTCCGATTTCAGAAAATGCATCACTGGTCATTCAGCATTTGTGTTACTTTACTGCCTCTGTGCGGTCAGTTTACTCGGTTTAAAGCCTAGAGCACAGACAGTGTGGTTAAAATAATGTTTATTCCAGCAGGTGGCAATGCTAGAGTAGACATAGGGCATAAACTCTGCAGTTTGTAGTTATATAATCTAAAAAATACTTCATACACAACTGTTTAGGTATCTATTTGCTATCGAAATTAGCCTGTGGTATTTCTAACATTATGTATTGTATGGATGCGGTGATCCATAAGTGTCCAGAAATAATGCAGTAGTATTATATACAGACACGCTTGTGGAAATATAATGCGTGAGTAAGTATAGCTTTTATTCCCTCACGCAGTATGCTGAGGGTGGGGGGCGTGACAGTGTGCGCAAGGGACCTCCGCTGACGGGACAGGGTGTAGCAGGCTGTGGATGTTCTCCGGTTGCTGTTGACCAGCAAAATCTACGGCGGTGTCCTGCTCTCCCGTGTCTAGCAGCCTTTATATGACTTTATATAGAGTTTAAGACAAGTGATGACGAAGTGAAACAGCGTCACTGTCCATTTTTACGCACGTCGGACTTTCTGGAGCGCAGGATTCCAGCCCCTCGCTACACGGCTCGGGACACACTGACAGCCGTCCTATCGTGCTCTTCTGAATACCTGACTGTCAGATGAAAGGCTGGCTACACCATGGCTGCTCCACCACCTGAGGCGAGGAAGTTCACCAGGGGGCTCAACAAACCGGGCACCGCCGCAGAGCTGAGGCAAAGCGTGTCCGAGGCTGTGAGGACATCAGTGCTGATAGTGAGTTCAAAAAGAGAAACATTTCAACAATGCTGCACTCACACAAGACGACTGAGCACACACACACACACACACACACACACAACCATATAGCCATGATGTATTAACTTTAGAGGCTTTCCTTCCCTTCATAAGGAGGTCAGAGGCCACAGTCAGCTACCAAACAGTAGCTCTGGAAAATGAATTCTCAAAATGTCTTGCTCAAGGGCATGCTTTATTATGTACCACATGCTAAAACATTCAGCAGTCATTGTGTGTTTGATAATCATTACATTTCCATAGTAATGCTGCCGTCCCCTGGTGCCTGTTCCCTGTTGCTCTGCTCTGCAGGGTGTCTATTGTTGCAACTTTCTCAAAGGCGTTGCCAGGTAACTGAAACATACACTGCCAGCTCTGAAGGGAAGAGAAAGATGACACATGCATACACACGCACCCGGACAAATGCATGCACACTTCTGTGGTTTATTGTGTCATCTGACCCCCTTTGGTGCACCTTGCCACCAGTTTGACCAAAACAGGTGATTAATGACAAAATGAAACAACAGCAAAGTTCCTAAAAAAGCCCTTAGAGGTGTGTCCACAGCCTGACCTGACCTGACTAACCTTGTCATTGTGTCTTGTTGCATAATGCTAATCAATATGCCAGTTTTTGCAACTAATGACTTTTGCTGTCAATTATAAGCTGCTGTCACTCTCCATGGTCCTGATGCTCCTACTGATCAGTCTAAACTGACTTGTAAACATTGTGTTAGATGTCACTGAACTGGAAGCATTACAGGACACCCTAAAGGAATACTTTGATTCAGAAAGAAATAACTTAGTTAGCTTAGCTTGCCATAAAGACAGGGAGAGCTAATCTCTGCACCTGGTGTGAAGTCCCCCTTTGTGAAGGCAAACGCTCAAACAGTAGCTTCGCACACTGTGCTGCCTGTATGTATGTATGCTAAGCTAACTAGCAAGTGGCTAAAGGGTTATATTTAACAGACTGACATAAATAAGGTGTAAGGCCTTTTTTTTCCCTAACACAAGGGATTAAAGTGGCTGGCCAAAAAAGAACCACTGAAAATTTCTGTAACGCCCCCTGCCTGCAGCAGGTTAGCAATGCAGTTGAAATTTTCAATTGGGAACATGGAAATTCTGACTTTCCAGTTCAAAATGTACCAGACTCTTCTTGCATGGTAAATGTCCACATCTTTAAAACTCTAAAGGTGCTGTTTCAAACACAGTTTTGTTGTTCTAAACTAGTAGACAAGCTGATATAACCCTGATGACACCATTATGACATAATCAGAGTTAGTTTTTTTTAACTTTACGAACCTGTTTATGGCCAAAAAGAAGCCACACTAACTTTCCATGATGTGTCAACAAACTTGAGTGTAGGGTTGGTGAAGTTCTTTTACTGACTTTACCTTTATTTCAAGCGGCTTTAGCAGATGTGGGCACAGCTATTACATCACTTTATACCTCTAAGGTTAACCAGAGCTTGGACCCTATTCTCCATCTGCTTTGGTACATTTGAGAAAAATGTGCTTTGACCACATACTGTGGGTGTTTCCGTTGTCTGTTTGACATGGTGTCCACATATTGACATGGCAACAGCAAAACTTACTTAGCAGTTCAACATTCTCTCAGAAGTGGCCAGAACTGGATTTTAGAGTGATGCTTAACTGACATGGTGGAAGTTCATCAACCTCTTTATGTAGGTTTAAACCAAATGATGCAGGAATGAGAACGCAGGGAGGATTTTGTAAAGGAAGCACAGATATTAAATATTTAGTATACTGATTTTCCTGGTATACACAGAAAACAATCCATTATTTAGTCTTAATCTTTATATCCCACATTTGGCAATTTTGTCATAGTAGCCTGTTTATTCTGTCTTAGTGCACAGTGTGTGCTTTGGCATAATGAACGTCAGATCAGATATCCTTGCCGTATTTAATAATGGATGAGATGACAGTAGGTGTTCTGGCTATTTGTAAATGTGCCCTCTTTCTCCTCTGTAATTTGGTGTCACACTAAGCACCCAGGGGACCATCAATTATAAATGCATACCTGCACATGTGATAAATCATCTGCACTACATAGAAAGATGACGCTATGGCAGGCAGCAAGCTGGATGCTCACACACACACACACACACACACACCATAGTTAATGCAGGCGTGGCTGGCTCACAGCTATACCTTAGTAAACAAAGTGGAGGCCAAGCAGCAGAGCAGTAAAGGCAGCTCCTGCAGTTTTAATAATCACTTCCAACTGGGGGAAATGCTTGCTTTGAGCTTTTCCTGCCCTCTCCCTTCCTCACTGAATGGGTCTTTATTCATGCTATAGAAATGCATCCAAACAACTGCACTTCAGGGGATTTGGTCTGATTAGAACATAAAAAACCTGGCAGAGATAATCTGACAGATTTGCAGATGCTTTAGAACTGCTGACCCATATCTGTGCCATGATACCAGAGCGGGGCGTTTGGTTGTCTTAGCTGAGGTTATATTTTCTGGCCATGTGGCTTCTATGTCTTTATTTTAGGCTACTTTATTCTCTTATTTATTACCACACCTAGCGTAAACACCCGTGGCTTGCCTGGCATCTTTGCAAATGCAGCGTGGTATATGTCTGCCTGTGATCCTTGAGCTTTCTTTAAGGCTGAAAACAGCAAGATTCAGCAGCTTCATAATACAGAATTCCTACTCCGTGACATGATTTTGATGTGCTGCCAGTTTCCACCAAATTCAGCAAATAGGCCTTTAATGCCTGCAGGCTCACAAAAGAAAAAGCCTGTTCTTGTTTGAGTAATGCGTCACTTTTATTGGGTGGTTGCTACATGTTTTTGTTATTGTTGCATTTGGTGCCTTCAGTGTTGATTCATACGTGTGTGTGTGTGTGTGTGTGCGTGCGTGTGTGTGTGTGTGAGGAAGATTTCAGCTTTATTGCAACATCTTTAGTTTTTTGAGATTTCTTTTCTTGTTTATTAAGGGGATTCTCCCTTATTTTGCAGCAGACAACATAATTAAAGTTTAGCTGTTTGTTTCAATTCTCTTGCAATCCAGCAAACAGTTTTTATACGTTTTATAAATCATTGTCTTATTTCTTCAAAAAGAGTCGCATTGATACTTAGAAAGCTAAACTAACCCCAGAAGACTCAAGATATAACAGTAGAGTTAGGAACTACATGAGTATAGTGTATTAGTGTCAATGATTAAACTGGAGGTTATTTAATTAACTCCAGAGACTTTGGCAGGGTGACTGGCAGCTGCCCCCTGTTGCCACCCTGCAGATCCACCCATGATGTGCAGATTGAACTGTGCATGTAGATTTCACAGTGTTCAAGCTGAAAAAGTGACAACACAGACCAGATATGCGTAATGAATATTGATTATTGTGGCTCTATTTTGCCACAGAGTAATGCATAAAGGAAGTGGAGCAGCTGCTCGCAGCAGAAAACGTTAAGAGGAGTTGTGAGTGGTGGTGAGATGGTGAGAGCTTGGAAAAAGCATGTTAAATGTTAGGAGAAATGCTCTAATGCTTATTTGTTTAAATGCCAGTGCCAAGTCACAGTTTGAATGACATATATCATAATGTATAAATTGCTGTTAATATAAAATGATGTAGTATGCAGATTTGTATTGCTGCTGCACAATATACTATGATGATTAGTATACATTATATGCTGTATAGAATTACTAGTATGCATATTAGCTTGTGAATCTCTAGCCATGGTAGCAACTCTTTGAGGCTATACACAGGCAAAATAAGTACATTTACTCACTGTACTTAAGTACTTGTATTTAACTGGAATATTTCCATTTTAGTCTTACTCCACTACATTTAATGATTATATATATACTGTATATTCTTTAGGCATATTACAGCTGCTTTCACAGGTGGATTAGGACTTCCCATGACAATTAAACAGAGTGTCATGTGTAAAACTGGTGGAATGCCCCTTTAACACTGTGTCCTTTATTTTTAATTGCTACATGTCTTTAGTATAACCACGATTAACACAACGGCTGCTACCTCAGTCAGCAGGGCAGCCAGCTCTGTCTGCAAAAAATGGGCAGTGACCATAAAAATTTCCTCTGACCCAGTTGACACAATTGCACATCCAGTTCTGTGTAGTATGCATGAAAATAGCCATTAGACGTGAATTAATGAGGAAAACATTTGTGGTGCTTTTGGCTGCCTGTGAAGGTAGGCAGAAATAGGTAGAGAACATTAACCAGCGGCCTAGATAGAAAATAGAAAATAATATCAGCAAACTCAGCCACAAGCTTGTGTCTAGACATGGTTATTTCTTTTAAGCAGCATGCACACGGATCCTGTTCCATCCTGTCTCATTACCTGAGGGCCTTTCACGAGCTACTCAATACCCCAATCACATCCGTGTAACCCAGATTCAACACTAGCATCCGTTATTGTTTTTTAGGTTCCTGGTGAAGTTGTACTCTATAGTGCTCATGGAAACACGATCTGGACACTCAAGAGCATGTCTTCTCTTCCCAGGCAGACTTGATTATACATAGTTCTCAGCTACTCTGACTTGCATGCTTCATCCAAACGTTGATCCACATAGTAGTTTACTGGCATTTTGGTGTATAACCAAATAGCCTACATATAAACTGCATTGTAGTATTCACTTACTCTCAAACTGTCAAAAAATGTTTCTCTTGATAATTCACATCAGAAAAAACTGCGTAAAAATCTAAAACCTAAAAGTGAGAGATGTGGTTTACATCTTGTTTTAATTAACATATTCGTGTAATCACACTGGACTCAGTCTTAGTTTTGCTAAACAGTTTTCCGTGCCTGTTACATCAAACCACAGCAGTGAAACTTGGCTGCCATGCCGTGTCATGAATCATTGTCCCCACATGGCATGCTCTTTGAGTCACACTACAGCACATTTTGGGACTTATTATGTGTCTTTAGGCTTGTGTACATGCTTGCGGTTTGCATGGCATCAATTCTGTTCGCTCTAAGCTGTGGGGGTGAGGAAGGAGGGATCCCAAAATCTATTAGAAGAGATGAGGTAACAAGATTTATTTTTTCCATTGAGCCATCATTATTTAGTGTTGTTGCAATATTAGGAGCAGCCAATGGGTGGCAGAAGTGATGCATGTCCTGAACCTCCTTTACCTTCTCAAAAACAACAGTTGTTCCCAGAGAATCAACCTTAAACGTTTATGTTCAATTGCTGTCTGGCTTTTCAGAATAAAACTCAGTGTGTTGTAAAAGGTTATCCACACGTAAGTATTTTCTTCTAAAACACTGGCTCTATTATGTGGTACAGTTTGGATGTCATTAGATTAATGCACCCTGTGAGAAACAGCCCTAATGAAATTGTTTGGACAGTTTGAATAGGCCTGAAAATCCTGCAGTGATGGGCATTTCAGCTATTTTACTGGAAGATCAGTTGCCACAAGGGTTACTCTTCATGAAGTCTGGCTCTGAAATAAGTCAATTATTAATTAATTAAAGTCAATTTTCTATCCTTTAAAGCTGTCTTAAAACTATATGTTGAACTCTAAACACTGACTCTACTTTCAGATTTCACTTTCTTTTTACTATAACTATCCTCCTTCTCACCCATTTTGCTGCATCATCCACTTAAAAGTAGGTGAGTATGTCAACCGCTGATGAAATATTTACACCAGCCACTGGAGAGAAACAGCGGAAGAAGAAAATCTGGAGAATTGCTTATATGTGCATTTAAATTAGGCTTACATAAAAAAAGCCTGTATCCTTCTTGTATCAGTCTTGTTTCTGAAGAGAGGATGCGAGGATGCTGTGATGTTAATTAGAGGATGTTTTACGGAGGGTCGCCAGGTTCGTCCTGTTTGTCCTTGATGGATGGCTGAGGGCTTAGCAACAGGGTTCTAGGGATGCTAAATCATTCCTTCTCCTCTGAGGGCATGACATCAGAAAGATGACTGTACTTCTTGTAATTTCATTGTGAGTAGAAGAAAGAGGAAGGAGGGAAAGAGTAAAACATTGTCTGCAGCAGTCAGTTTGTGTGGGTGACTCTTTGTTGGTAGCAGTCTGCTTTCACTATTGACAAAGCTTGCAGAGTCAGAGAAATGACTAAGCTGAGAGAGCGAGGGAGACTGCTGGGAGAGAGAACGAGAGCGTGAGGGAGGAGAGGAGGAAGCGACGGGCATGAGCGAGTGATGGCAAGTCTGAGAAAAGAGGGAGAGAGAGAGAGAGAGAGCAAGCAAACCAGTGGAGAGGAGAGAGGGAGAAGGAGAGAGCGGAGTAAGAGCGTCCTGAGCATCCTCGTGCCCTGGCATAAGGAAGGAGGAAGGGAGACGAGTTGGAAAGTCGATGCCCTACTCTGACTGACTGAATGAGCAGCGCAGCTTCTCTGCTTTTGCGCATCCCTCCATCCCCACTCAGCTTACAAGAGGACTTTCAATAGAGATCAATTTTAAGAGATCGAGTGGGGAGTTTATTTTCCTGCACGGTGGCTGTGGGTGTTTGATGGAACCATGGGATGCACCTCCAGCGTGGTTCTTTTGGACGGGCTGCGCTCCATCCTCGAGAGGAACTGTGGCTACGTTAAGGGGGCGGTGGATTTGTGGGCTCTGGAGGAGGAAGAGGAAACACTGAGTCTGAGGGGATCTCAACTTTGGATTCCCACCACTGCTCTGGTAAAGCCCATTATATATTTCTTTAGAATGGAAAGTAGGTAGAAAATTTAATAATTTACAGATAGAGGGGAAACTTGTTGGAATAAATATGAGTTTCTGCACAGATCAGCAGAAATTTGGCTAATAATCTCCCTAATAGACTCCCCTGAGGAACTGGAAGAAGTTGAATGTATCTTTCAGTGCCCCCCCAAACACACACTTACTGGGGCAACACATCAAAAGCTTAACAATTTGCTGCAAGCAAATTTAAGTCTCAGGATTTGTGCAAGCTTTCTTGTACTGAGCAGAGAAAGTAAAATCTAGGTCTTTTTCGTTCCTACAGCCAGCTCGTCTGCTACTCAGATTAATGCACTGCTGCATTAAGCTGCTTCCCTCAAGTTAGCTCCATTAGCCAGCATCCTGCCCTCTGTTATGTCAAAAAGATATAATGGACAATCAATAGCGAGGGGGTTAAATAGGATTGCTAGTGCCTGCAGAGTGAGACATTTGCTCTAAACCATTATCACTTTTGGGTACAATGTAGCTAACACAGGCTGGCCTCCTGTAACCTTTCCCTAAAGACAACAGTTACGCCTGGAGTTGCGAAGGTATACACCTTGAAGTTATATCGTACCTTTGTTTCAGAACAAAAATCACATTCTAAGCATAGCTACATTCCACAATGCAGTGTTTCTTCTCATCATTTCTGAATGTACTGCTGTTAAAACAACATTTCCCTGCAGATACAACTCATCAGTCAGTGTGTTCTCTATGCACATTTGCTTATTGTGGCCTCTTGTGGATCCTTTTTTAGGGTGTCACTGCGCTTCAGCTGTTGCTTCACAGTCTAGAGCCGAGCTCTCATCGCCCCTGACCCATCTCTCATATCATATTTAACTTCTCCCATATGTTTTTCCCCATACCACCTGGAGCTACAGTAATATAATGTTGACCACAAGTTGGACCACTGATCTCTTTGATTAGAGGGTGTTCTGAATTTTGAGTTGGTATGATAGACAATGGCTTGTTACTGATGAGCGACCTTTCAGGTCGGGGGGGCTGCAGTAACGTGCATGTGGTTACTGCATATGTGTGTGCAATCACTTATTTTTAAGGCAACACCCTCCTCACACTTTCTCTGTTGCGCCTGTAGCAGTCATTCCCAAACATGAAGTCAACCTGCTCTTACGCAATTCTCCACAGACTGGTGTGACGCTCTAGGTTTATATATACTCTATATTTTTGTGTGTGTGTGTGCCTCTTGGGAAGGGTGTGGAAGGCTCGTATGTCCTAATGAATCCAAGCTGTGTAAAAACAAATGGATGCTATCCCTTCTCCGCCTCCCACTCCCTCTCACTCTCACTCTCTCTGGCAGCTTTTTTTTTTTCAGTTTTACGTCAAGCTCTTACGCATAAGACTATAAATTAATTTGCACTCCTATCACCCATCACACACACATTCAGACGCAGGCATCCTCGTGGTATAGTTGGCGTTTTACCAGCAGCAGCTCCAGGAAGCGTGAGGGTGTGAGACTGCTCCAGAGATGTGGGTGAATGAAAAGGGATGACCTCAGCGCAGCCAGGGTCTTTGACACAAGAGGCTGATTATCACGCTGAGCTGGTGACGCTGTCACTGAGGCCTCTGCAGTACTACAGGGACATAGTACAGTCAGCTCTGAGGCCAGGGGACGATCATGTCTGAAACCTGCGTAGGATTTGCTTTAAATACTTAGAACACTGACTGAGTTTCACCATTTAGTTTCATCTCAGCCTTTCCCTACTATTCAAGATTATAAGCCTGCTCATGGGAACCAAAGTCTGTGCATCAGAATACGATTGTTTCATACCAAATAAGTGCACTGCACACAGAGAAGTAGATATGTCAACATGCAGTTAATTAAAAAAACTGGTTCTAGAGTTGTCTGAATGTCTGTCGCTCTTTAGATATGGAGCTGGCTCTTTCATCGCTTTCACGGTGTTGCTAGTTAATATCCATTAGCAATTTATGCGATGAACTTACTTGATCTTCACCTCCTCAGTGTCCCTATATATTTAAACTAAAGCTACATTACGCAGCACAGCAAAAAAAAAAAAGAAAGAAAAAATGTTGTACATTTAATTATTGTTGGGTTTTGTGCTGTTGTTTTGGCCATAAAAAGCTACTTGAAGACTAAATGATTAATTGATAATAAAGTAATGGCAACCCTTCATGCAGGCTCCAGAAGCAGATGCCCTGCTGGAAGCACCTCATTTTAATACCTCTGCGCAGCTTCCTGATTTTTTTTTAAAAGCAGTTATTTCTCTGAATGGTACATTTCAGCAAGTCTCTTTGAAGTGAGTGCAGTTAAAACAAGGTATGCAAATTCTTCGTAGTGCCTTACACATCAGAGAACCCTCCAGTACAAAAAGACACACACGCTCTTGCCTTTGTGTTGTATTTTGTTAGGATTGATGGCGATGAAACTGCTATAGGGAGATGATGGCCTTTGAAGTCATCCTGACCACTGGCATTTCATCTCCTTCAACTTCTCAACCCATACAGATCTTTGGATGAGTTATTAATTGTGCTTGTCGAGTGTCTTGTAAACTTGAGAGATGTGTGTTCAGCAACTCGAGACAGAAAAAGAGAGAAACTCCAGAATACAGGATTAGCATAAATTTAACCAGAGTAATTCCTCGTTGAAAACTTTAAATGTCATCATTCTCAAACACACACTCCAATAGAAAGCAGCTGAGCCGAGGCGCCTCTGTTGCTCAGACATTAAAGGCAAGTGATTCTCCTTAGAGAAACGCTGACTGCACGGAGAAACAAGGAGCAACTCAAACACAAAAAAGAGTGTGTGTGTGTGTGTGTGTGTGCATGTGTGTGTTGTGTCCAAGAGCCGGATAAGGGGGAAGTATGTTTTAACAGACCCTGCTGAGGGTGCCCGCTGCAGCGGATACGGCGCAGGAACAGTTCAAACAGAGCCAAATATCAATGGGGAGTAGAGCTTTATCAACACAGACTGAGTGTCTAAGTACTGTTACTGCGACTGCTGACAGTTATTTTCAGCTATTTCTGCAACAATGCAGTTTGGGATCTAGTGTAGGTTCCATCTGACAATCAAATCTTTACGCACATTGCAAATGTGTGACAAAACTTCCCTCCGAGCTCCATGGTATGTAGACTGTAAAATAAAGTGGCTCCTTATGCACCTCTTAAATTCTGGTGTAGTTACAGTATATGTGGTAAAGCGTGTAATATGTATAATATGTATGTTACGTACTCCAGTTTAATTACCACCACGATAACAGAGAATCTGTTATTAAGTATTTTTATAAGCCAATCAACAGAACATGGGGATTTTCCATTTGCTCTCGGATTATTGTAGAAAATAAGGCAAACGTACTTACACTTTTTGTTCAGCATGATAATTTTCACAAATGAACATCGATTTTATGATTTTTGTAGAATTAAAATATAGACCATTTTTGTTAGGTTATCAGCAAACTACACCACCATCTCACGACCTCTTCCTCACCACCACTAAACCTCCAGCGTTCCTCTTACCATAATCTGGTATTAGAATCAAAATTAGAAGTGACTTAGAAGGACTGAAGTTTGCAAGTGCGTGAGTATAAACACAATGAGGCTAGACGTGGGAATGTTTAAACGCTGTAACCCCATTTAGCCCATCAACCCCAAGACTTGGAATCTTAAAAAATATCATGAGTCAGGTATTTACTGATGTTGTAGGCCAGAATTTTTATATACCATAGGGTGCAGTGCATTACAATGTAGTGTAAATACTATCCTTAAAGGTTCTACTGGTAAATATTAGCCGTGTCACAGGTTCAGGAAAGCTGGATTAGGCAATGTTTAGCTGTAAGCAAATAAAGTACTGGAAGTTAGGTTTAGGGAAAGATTTTAGTCCTAATAATGAACCAAGAACTGCTAAACCAAGCACAAAGATTGTCCCTAAATTGAGTAAAATACTGGTTAACAGGTGGCCTGTATGTACAAATATAGTCTGCAAATTTGTTACAAATCACTTTTCACCCTGTGCACTTTACTGCCTCTTTCTGGCAGGTGGAGCAGGCCGATGACGACATGAACTCTGGGCCTCTTTTAAGATTTTAATGAGGGAGCGGTCCATTCCTCCTCCTCTCCTCCTCTCACAAATCACATACTGTACATACAAACACACACACACACACCCTCACAGCTGCACAGCTGTGTGGGTGGGAGGGACCCTGTCCTTCTGATGAGAGGCAGAGAGATAGAGAGAGAGAGAGAGAGAGAGGCTGGGCTATTGTGATTGAGTGCAGAGGGAATCTAGCTGGACACCAGAATAGCTTTCACAACCCTCACAGACTGCAGGCAACTCTGTGCCATGGCAGTGTGCGTATATTGAGTATCACACCTGATTGTAGGCTATACACTATGCAGGGCCGGGCAGGCAAAGCCCCCAAAAGGGAGTTGGTGATAGAGTCTCCACAGCAGTACAAGGACGTGGCTGAGATTGAAGCTGAGCTGGAGGCTGGGTCACAGGTGGCAGCGGTAAGTCTGTACTCGTTCTGGGAGTTTCCTGCTCAACAGAACTAACATGATCTGGTTGTTTAAACTCTCTTTTAAGAGCAGCTTTGAAGGTTTTTTTTTTTTTAAATAGGTTGGAAGGAAATAGGAAATAGCAGCTTGAGGGTGAATTCTCCGGGGGGTTAACTGTTGATCTTTTTTTAGGATATGGAGCACTTGTAGCTCTGTTTGTTCATTAACTGCTCCTGTGTGCAGCAGTCAGGGAGTTTGACAAGTTGTCTGCAGTTGTTCGCTGTATAAAGAGATCATTTTCTTATAGCAGTAATAAATTAGTATTTTTTAAAGATGCAAAGGATTCGCTTTACTCAGCTGTGTCTATGGAGGCATTTAGGTATTCATGTTGTCCGTCCATCTCTTTCTTGTGATCATGATACCACAACAACGCCCTGAGGAACTCCAGGACTAAAGGATGAACTGATTCCATTTTGGTGTTCAAAGGTCAAGCTCACCGTGAACTCATGTTTGTCCTTTATTGTGAATATGACATCTTGGGTGAACGTTTGGTGAATTTCTTCAAATTCGATATAACTGTCCACTTGAAGGATAAAGTAAATACATTTTGGTGGTCAAAGTTCAAAGTCAAGTGACCTCAGGTCCACCCTATCCATCTCTCCCATTCTTGTGAACAGGAATGCCACGAGGGAAGGTATTCAAATTCAAGTGTCCATTTATTCTCATGGATGAACTGATTACACTCGTTAAACATGTTATTTTACTGGAAACATTTTTGAATTACATTTCCATCCCAAAATCAAACACATATACTGCAACCTACATTTTCTGATCGTCACTTAACTCACTAATGTATTTATGTGAAATAACCACACAGCTGCTTGTTATTATCTTCTGTCTGAATGGCAGTCATCCAGCTGGAGTTCAGAGCAGACAAAGTTTTAGTTATCAGACGATCTCCTACTTCTAAAGGGGTTGAGAGCTGTGCAGGGATGTTTTCATTACATCACCAGGAGAATAGGTTGGACGAATCAAAATGTAAATCTGTGGTCAGACGTCTCTGTTTAAGTGACCTCAGTTTGTTATGTGTTCATTGGAGCGAGACCAGGACAATAATCCAAATAATCAGGAGGATATTCGCGCCCAGTGGCCACCTTCAGGGGAAGTAGACTACAACAGTTTAGAAATGTCCAACAATGTGTGATAAGTCTTGGTAATAATTTAAAGAGGAAAAATAATATGTCTTCTGTGGTTGACATATTTTATCCTTCATGGGTGGGCTGTGGCATAAAAATTGATTCTACTCAGTAAAGAGTGTGGATAAAATATAAAGTCTTTATTAAATATGAGCTAATATGTCATGAATGTTATAGTGTCATATTTCTCCTTTTCATCGTTTGCTCTCTGACATCACTGGTAGTTGTGAGGTGAAGAGTAAAGTGAAGTGTTGTGACCAGAAGGTGCCTGTTGATCTACTTTGTTGTAATTTTCAGACTTTTTTTAACATTACATTTACAGACCTGAAAAACATTAAACTGAAAATATTGATTAATTAACTGATTAGAAAATGTATTCAAGTAAAAGGAAAAAAATAAATAAATAAAAAGAAAATAATAAATAAAAATGTACAGGCATACATTGTCAAGGTGTCACATACTGTGAAACACTTGTTTGTTCTATAAACTGTCAAGAATGTGAAATATTTCCAAACTAAAATAGACTGAAGCTTTACTTCCTTCCCCAGTCTTTTAATATGCTAACACAGCCATACAATATGTCTGCTATGTTAAGATCTACTTTCTAATATTACTGTCAGGCTTTCATGGGGGAGAATATGATGCAGGAATAACCACGCACTGCCAGGGACGATTCATCTCCGCTAGATTATAAACATGTCCTTTTATCTTACCTACTGTCAAGTATTAATGCTTACAAAGCTCTCTCTGTTCTCATGTGGTATTTTTTTGGAAGGATCCTGTTTAGACTGTCAGTCTTCCTTTCATGCAGTGGGTAGTGCACTAGAGTAAGGGGGTCTCTATTTACTATCCAGCTCAGGTTTTGTGCGTGAGCTCATGACACAGTGACTGGCACAATGACACGCACGACCTCTCACTCATCCATCTCTCGCTTCACGCATCTCCCCCTCTCTTAAACCCGCGTTCACGTCCGTCTCCGTGCCAGTTCCTGCTGCTGTAGATGTCAACCAGTTACTCTGTGAAAGGACAATGGTAACTTGTTGCCCAGACAGCTTGAATACACCAGATTTCCCTCTAAAACATATCCCACAACCCTTCCTTTAACACCCATACCGTTTGTACTGTTACTTTATTATAGATTGCCCAGCAACATTTGAAGAAGACAAATACACAGCAGCTGAACTGATACTGTTATATGCTTCTGTAGGTAAAGCCGAAGATCATAGAGCCTCTGGACTACGAGAATGTGATTCTGCAGAGGAAGACCCAGATCATCAGTGATGTTCTGCGCGACATGTTGCAGTTCCCCACTGATGACTTCCAGGTAAGACAGGAATACAGTTATTGATCTCTATTGAGTAAAACTATGTCCATGCAAATACAGAAGTTTAAAACCGGTGCTGATCTTTAGAAAATGATATCACTCACAATAATACTTTCAGAGTTTTATGTCCCCATTGATTTGTCAGTATGATTATGTGTATGACTCCTTTCAGCTAACTTTCACCCAACATTAGTATTTGTCCGGAAATGTGTTTGTGGCCACCTGATGATTCTCACCTTCATCATGAGAAGGAAAACAACCAATATTAAACATGTCTTACATACACACCTAAAGTTTCCATCATGAATAGGTTCTTGAACAAAACAGAGAGAGTTTAACTCTCAAACTTAAAGTGCATATTGGGAAGTCTTCTAATCTCGTTTAAAGCTTTTTTTTCTCAGACATTCATTCATTCAACTCATTCTTTTAACTTGAAATACTTTATAAACATGAGTTGTTCCAACTTAAATAAAGGTGTGTGAAAATTAAAACTTGACTTAACTTAACAAATTTAAATTTAAATTAACAAACTTACATATTTATGTCAAGTAAAGGAGGAGAAAGTGTTTATTCCAGGAAATTCTTGTACTACTATATACAGTATTAAGTATTAAGACAAAATAACACCTACATTTAGAACAGAACAGTAGTTAATTTTAATATAACATTTAAGTTGTTGCAATCTTGCAAAAGGTTGATTACCTTTTATTTCATGATGCTAACTGGTTGTATTGTTGTCGGCTAATTTACACTTTGCTAACATATTTACAGTCAAACTTAGTGATGCGCTCAGAAATAGCTATAGCTGTGTATGAGGAGTTTTTCATGCCTTGTTGCTGTTTGATTTCCTCTTCACTACATCTAACTAGTATCTTTTAAAGAAATCACAGGCAAATTGAGATATGTCCTGTGGAACCATGTGTGAAATTGGATATAAATTTGTCTTCTACCAGCACTGTGTTTAATGGCTCACAGTCTTATAAACTCTTACACGCTCTGTAGATCCGCTGCTTGTGTTCAAAGGAGCTCAGAGACTGTGTCAACATTACATCAATGTAGCCCCGAGTTGGATCTTAGCAGGGTTCACTCCCAGTACGAGAGAGAAAGAGAAAACCCATGCATGGGAGAGACCCATGCTCAAATGTTTGTCATTCCTCAACTCTTAAAGTCTCCTGAATAAAAAAGTGCCACATCCCTTCATTATAATGAACATGGACACTGTGGTTTGGTTTAGTTTAGTTTAATGCCTAATACACCGTTCTGCTTTTTGTAAATACTAATAATTATATAATAATAATAATAACATCAAATTATTATCCACAGACGTAATAGTCCCGCAAAAACCGCACAGTTTCCTCCTGTCTGATTAAAGTTTGCTTAACAACTTGAGTGTGTGGTGGGGAATCTCTAACCTACACTCTGCTTTCAGGCTGTTTCACAATCAGTAGATGATGAGTGTTTTTCATTACAAGGCCATCTACAGTGCACGGCCATTAGTAACTGCCCGGGACTGTGCGTACGTGTGTGGGAGTCTGGTCCAACACAGTCCGCCCATCTGTCTAACCTAACATATGTTTTACATCACTGAGCTTAAAGAAGAAAAGGGGTGGGGGCCAGCTGGACATACGGCATTGGCCTAGTGGGTCGTGTGTACATGTGTGTACAGCAGGGTGGATGTGTATAGTATATTTAAAGTATAGAGAGTAGAGTATATGAAGTATAGATGCAGAAATACTCCTGCATATACAATATATTGAACTAAGTACAGTTTAAAGTGGTTCATAAAGGCCAGTTAAAGGATTTTAGTCATCCTGCACACGTCATTCTTTCACAAAGCTTCATCCTTCCTCTTACTCTGCCCTGATATCTCCATGCTAGAAAATTTAATTCCTGCCTGTCATTACCCTGTCTGCCCCCTCAGCATCACTATCTGTGGGAACATGCTCATCTGGCCCAGTGGAAGCCATTAAAGCCCTGGTTTAATGACTGAGAAAGGAATCCTATTAATTGGCAGCCAACGGTTTTTGCTCACAGTTGATTGACAGAGGTGCACTTTAGTAAAAAGTCTCCTGTGAGTGACGGTCAAACAGACAAGGCTGCGTGTGGATAAAAGAAAGAAATTACAGTAGACAAATCAAACTTTTCAGCAGTTTGCAGATAATTTTTTGTTAATAGAGATGAGTCTATAAAGTCAGTTAGACAGCAAAGCCAAACCGCTACACTGTCGACCTGAGTCACCAACATTTTCCTCACAGCAGAGGCTTTAACACATCATCAGTACTAGTGATTTAGAGTACTTCGACCTGCGTACGGGACTGAATACACTGAGCTCAGTTTGGGCTCCTGACAATTATCCTTTGATAGCTACTGCAAGAGTGAATTGGACAAATGAGGACAGAGGCTCAGTGGCTATATATACTTTCCAATGCAATAATAGGAGATTTTATGACAAAACTGGGTCATTGTGCCACTGTTTCCCACTCATCTTTGAGGGTTGAGTGGAAAAATAGGGCACTAAGTGGGAGCAATGGTGGCTGGAGCGTCCAATAGCTTGGAAGACTTTCCAGCCCAACGGCCTTGATGCCCCAAGGTGCCTTTTCTCTCCTCGGCCACAGATCCTCGCCTTCCTCTGTCTGGTTTTATCCATTTTAATAAGGCTGGCAGGAGAAGAATTAAGACTAGAATTAGAGTAGGCTCCACAAAATTCACAAGATTCACAGGAGTGCTGGATGTTTTTTCTCTCTGAGCAACTCAAACGAACAAAAGTCACCCTTTCTTTTCATCTCTTCTGATTCTCTGAAGCACTGTAGGGGATTCTTCTTCTGATCGAGTTTGTTGGGTCACACACATTGTGTAGTTTTGATTGCGCTGAAGTTTGTTGTCATCGGCAACTGCACAAGCTCACGTACTGTAAAGAAATGTTCTATGCTTCTATGTCTGT
The DNA here is from genome assembly GCA_034779795.1 of Ctenopoma multispine. Taxonomy (NCBI): domain Eukaryota; kingdom Metazoa; phylum Chordata; class Actinopteri; order Anabantiformes; family Anabantidae; genus Ctenopoma; species Ctenopoma multispine. The sequence goes on along the minus strand of JAUYWH010000012.1, from coordinate 9,918,477 downwards.
CATCTAACTAGGTAAGAAAAGAGTGACTTTCCAAATTTCATGTCAGCTTTGCCAATTCGATGTGACCGTCTGACATGATTTGACTATCTGGATGAATTAGGAATCAGAGTGGCACAGCAAGTAGCATCTCTCCTGCTGATCTGTGCTGGAGCAGAGAACCGATCCCTACCAGCTCCACTAAGGCTGTTCTCTAAGCGGTGGACCTTAATCTCTCATCCTTCTTTGGAAGAAAATACAATGAGAACTACCTTATAGGGATAAAAGAGTTTCATATAGTCACAGGAAGCAGCAAAACTAACATTAAACTATGTGAGTGAATTGGCTCAGCTGTACAGTACAGCAACATTACCGGGATGAAATAGCCATGTCAGTCTCTTCAATCAGCCTGTTTTTCATGTCTGCTTCCCATCTTTCTCCTCAGATCTCCACCCTGCGGCGACAGGGCCGGACTCTGTTCTCCACCGTGCCAGAAACCGCTGAGAAAGAAGCTCACTCGCTGTTCGTCCAAGAGGTAAAACTAATCCATACCTAGAGATAAGCCTGTTTTGTCCGTTCTTTATCCATGCATGTCTGTTGTTATGTTTGGAGCACAGTCCTGTTTTGTCTCTCCTTTCATCTAGACACAGGTGCTTTGCCTCTGTTTGCACACTCTCTAAGATAGGCTACTGCAGCCCACATGTTTAGGCTGATTTGTGTGTGTATATGATGTATGGATAAAGCAGAACTGATTAACTTTCAGACCTATATCACATCATTTAGAGAGCAGTAAAAACCAACATGGTGCATGTTAAAAATATTGTTGTCAGCCTTTACATGAACTTCCATTTGTTTTCTCCACCTTCACATGAGTCCACAGTTCGGTCTTGGTTTACGTCATGTTTTTTCAGAGGTGCTGTGTGTAGTTGGGGTGCGGTCTGACAGAGCCTGATAGGGGATAGTCCCCCATGGCTTCAGCCAGGAATTATGTCATAACTACATCTGGAGCAGCTGCACATCCTTATACAGATGGGATCTTCAGTGTCAGAAATATTTCCATCTTTAAGTAACCCCTTCCCTCACTCAGCGTGTGTACTTTATGAACTTGTAGAACTGTTGAACACATATCAGAATGTCTGAAACCGGGATATACTTCCTGGTGTTTTTTACTGTTGCATTACAAGTTATTCCTCTCCTCTGTGTGGGCAGGAGTGAAGCATTTTCATCCAAGATAATCCCTCAAAAACGTACTGACTTGTAAACTTTTGGGAAACTTTGATAGTGTCTGTTTTATAGAAAATTATTCTGTTCTTATTTCTAAAATGATTTGTTAATTTCGTGGTAATTTGAGTTAACAGTTCTGTAGTTTTACCCTTTACTCCTACCAGCACTTAATATAAAAAATCTGTCAGAACATATCAGGGAAGACAAACATACCAGGTTATCAAATTGTTGCTCTTGTTGAAATGACCTGTCACCCCCTCTTCACTTTCTGTCTCTGCAGTGTATCCAAACCTACAAGTCCGACTGGCATGTGGTCAACTACAAGTATGAGGAGTATTCTGGAGACTTCCGCCAGCTCCCAAAGTGAGTGCTTGTTGTGTAGCCCATAGGGAACATATATGTGCATGTGTGTTCTTCAGCTGCACTGCCGGGTGCTGTGAGATGTAGACCATAGTCTAAAGTAATGAATTACACATTACTTATTGCTGTTCATCTTTAGTTAAATATTGGCAAGCTTTAAGCTTAAAGCAGAGTGTTCCATCATTGATATTGAGCGCACACCCTCCACCCCACATTCAGCTACTATCTTAGCTGCTGTTTTTACCTGCACCTCCAGCTTTTGCTGGAGTGTTTCTTCTAATTGGATGTTGCTATTTTTAGGTGGAGAAAGCAATCTGCTGCCTTGTCAGAGGTGATGGTTTTACAGTAATGTTTTTGTCCTTTCCAGCAACAAGTTGAAAATACTGACAATATTTCCACTTGACAAATGTGGCTGTTCTGTCAGTCATTATTCACACAAGTGGGCGTGAGTTACTGCATAAAGTAACTTTAATAATATTACTAAACTTACTCAAGTGATAAATTCCTGCCTTACTATAAAAACTAGTATTGTAATCCCTAACCCTGCTAAGTGTTAAAGTGATTTGTTGGGAGTGGGTACAGTACAGTGGTGCTGTTAACAATCTCCTCAACTGCATCTGTGCAGCCATGGTTAGAGATTAACAATAAAACACATGACCTAGTATATTAAGCAGTACTAAAAGTATTTTAAAAGTATATCTGACCAAGGCTTAATATGTGGTAAAGGCTCAAATGACTCTGTTTTTTTGTGTTGTCTTCAACCACACATAGTAGAAATAATTTTAATTACAGGATGTGTCTGCATGAAGGACAAAAACCTTAACCTCCAAAGATTCTGCTTTCAAAAGTCCAAAATGATGCATCAGTAATCCAGCACCATGCTCTTGTGCTATGTGTTTAATAGTAAATTCAGGTAATTCAGCTCTTTAAACTGAACTAGATTTTCTTTCTGTGGTGGTGTGTTTTCTCTAATGCTTTGTATTTATAGATGCATGTGCTTTATCCACTGCAGAGCAAACCATGCTTCAAGGGCCCGCCAAGGCATAATGTAAATCCTATTGTGTTCAGGGACATTGTTTACAGCCAGGTGAATGTTTAGAAAGAGCCCTCGAAACACGGAAATCAGTGTCTGGGAGGCTCACGCTCGCCCAACAATAGCAGGCTTCCAGTGTTTCCTATGTTTTCTTTACCTAGGATAAGCAAGGCTATTCTGGGACTACTACAAGTTAAGGAAAATCCCACAATGCATCATGTGTTCTTGGTCTAGCCACTTTCTTTCAGGACAGGAATGTGCTTTACAGATGTTGTGTGTCATGTTAAAAACATTGTAGTGTAAAACGTAGACAAGCCCTGGCCTTGACACTGTTTATGCTTGCAGTCCCCCAGATCCAGCGGGGTCTCGTATAGGTCAAAGGGCAAGTTGTCCGTGTGGGTTTGTGCTGCCTTTAGAAGGGAACGAGCAGCTGCAGTACTTCATCTATGTGCTGCGCCGCTTGAAGCATTCCTGAGTAGCCTCGACAACAACAAGTGCATTTTGCACTCTTTACATACAAAATTTTGTAAATTTGGTTTTGAACCATATGCCAACAAAGAAGGGTGATCATGTTAACCATATGACATTCTTCTACCAATACTAACCATGGTTACTATCCCACAGTGTTGTTGCATTGTAATAATGTGAGTTGCGCATGATACAGTAAACAGTAATATGCAGGCAGAACATTTGAAAGTTAAATTGAAATAACAGATGAATGGTTGCAATACATAATTAAAAAGTAATGGATACACTGTTGGAATGCGTACAGAAACAGAAAGAACGACACTGAAACATCCAGCTGTTAGATGTACAAATGCAAAGTTGACCAAACAACAGCTCAATTAAATATACAGTTATACGGTTATAATATTGACTTTTAATACTGTTGAAAAACATGCAGCTTAACGAAGAAAGCAGAACAGAGACTTAATGCTAAGCTAAGCTAATTATCTTCATGTGTAGCATACAGGTAAGGTTGATTCTTGCTCATTTAGCTCTCAACAAGAAAATGAGTAAGTTTTTTAAATAATGGTTTTTACCGTTGTATGAAATCATACATAATTTCTTAACCTCTAAGCAGTTAATGTATTAATGCTCTTACTTAACGTGCCCTATAAATAAAGAGAAGTTGAAACTGATGTATAACTTAACTTTTATGTTACGTATGTTCTTTTGTTTTCAGTAAAGTCTTGAGACCTGAAAAACTGGCAACTCACCTGTTTGAGGTGGATGAAGATGTGGACAAAGATGAAGTAAGACCACCAATCCGGAGCTTCTCTCCTTTCTCCTGGAAACCCAGTTTGTCCCATATGCTTTCATGATTTACATGGATATTCTGCACACTGTGAAAGGATTAATAACAGTGATTCTGCAAGGGCAATGAGTTCAGCATTTTTCTAGACCCTGCTGAGCCCAGTTCAAAAAGAAACCTGATAATGACATTACACAATAGAGCACTGACACTATTCCTTTAATGTATGGCCCAACAATGTGTTCATTAATTAGATTTCACTCCTCTTTTACAAGCCAATCTCTGGATGTTGTCTTTGATGTTCTAGGGCTTTGCAAGTTTCCCAGAATAGTTAACATCTTTATGACATTTGTACCATTTTAAGGGAACATCTCTTCCCAGTAATTACCTCGCTTCAGGCATTGATTTAACCGAAAGCCAGTGACCTTTAATGGACACGCTGTCGTGGCTGAAATCTCCCGAGATTAGAAAAGTGCACTGTTGATCTTAATGTCCATCTTAATGAAGAGGATTCTTCTCAGCACTAAACGCAGAGTCAATGCAGACCTCCAGGGCAGTCAGCAGATTGTTCGGCTCAAAGCAAAGTGTATAAATGAGTGTCCTGTATGTGTGTGGGGGGGGTTTGCATGAGTTTGGAAGATAGGGAGCCTTACAGGAGGCAGGTTTGATTAATGGAAAATGCTGTATACATGTATTAATGTATCATCTGCTTCCCTCCTGCAGGACACAGCCTCCCTTGGAGCTCAGAAGGGAGGAGTGTCTAAACATGGCTGGCTGTACAAAGGCAACATGAACAGTGCTATCAGTGTTACTATGCGGGTGAGTACAGTAGAGGAAAGGCTTTTTTTTTTCAAGTGTAGCTACCCACTCTCATTCTTGACTCCTGTGACCACAAAGATCAACAGAGTCTTTCACAATCTGTTGAGACATGTAATATTGCCTGGTGATATTTTGGCTTTCAACAGCAGAGATTAAGTTATGACAGCACAGGTCTGTGACACACCAAGCCCACATCAAAGAACTAGTGGCGATAAAACCATCTGTTGCATCGCCTTAGTCTGGGCCAAACAGTGGCAGCATAAATTAGTGTATTCCAGCAGGTGGTAGTAGTCTTTTTCTATTTGCCATTCAAAAAGGAAAAGTAGAAGAAGCGTTAGGACTGCAGCTAACGAACTGTCTATATGATGGACCTCAGGTGAGTCAGTGAAAACTAGGATAAAGCAAGTTTCACCTCATCAACTCCCTATGCTGTAGTTATAGCCACAGATTTTAAGTTATTACATTGTTAAAAGGGAAGTTGCTCAGTTTTTCAACTTACTTCCAATGGTTCTAGTTTGGGCAGTATGTGTATATGAATAGTTTTAAACTTCCCTCAGCTTTCCCTGTATTAATGTATCTCTTGGCTTTGGCTTTGGCTTAGGCTGAAAAACTCCTCCATATGACATCATCTGAACTGAAAACTCCTTTAACTGACATCATGTGGAGGAGGATTACAGCTAGTATATAGTAGTAGTAGTAATGCAGTGAAATGTAAGTAGAAAGTAGCGCGAAATTGAAATACTCACAAGTTGACACAACTAACTTGCCTCGAGTTGAATAGATTCATAAGATTTTACGGTGTATGTTGATTGTGTTATTTTGAGAGAAACCCTCAAGTGAACATTAGCAATGTATTAGAACTTTTGTGCATTCATGCATACAGAAATTGAATTAGCCTTTTTTTTCAGTCCACCATTGAGCTTTCCCATGCCCCATCTCCACTCTGCGGTATTTTCAGACAGAAAAGGGACATGTGGGATGTCAATATGTTCTATTTTTGTCCTGTAGTCCTTCAAGAGAAGGTACTTCCATCTGGCTCAGCTTGGAGATGGATCCTACAACCTCAACTTCTACAAAGATGAAAACACCTCTAAAGAGCCCAAAGGAACCATCTTCTTAGACTCATGCATGGGTGTTGTTCAGGTGAAGTAGCTTACTCATGGGGCTGTTAACACCATAGTATTATAGCAGTGTAATAATTAAAAGACAAGATAGACAATATGTAATACCAGTGTTTTGTTTTGTTTTTTTCAGAACAGCAAAGTGCGTCGCTTTGCCTTTGAGCTGAAGATGCAGGATAAAAGCACATTCCTGCTGGCTGCAGACAGTGAAGCGGAGATGGAGGAGTGGATCAGCACCCTCAACAAGATTCTCCACAGCAGTTTTGAGCAGGCGGTGCAGGAGAAGAGGAATGGAGACCTGCATGAAGGTGTGTGTTTCTGTTTATCTCCATGTACTTGCTGCATGTGCACCGATTTGTGTGGAGAAAGTTTCCTCATCGTTATCGGTAGTTCTTCCTTATGTAATTCTCCTTCTCTCTTCATAGAGACCAAACACACCAGTGTGTTTTCATATACAGTAATTGCCTCAGCTAACAGCTCTCATCTCTTTAGCAGATGAGGAGCATGCAAAGACAGAGCTCTCCACAGGAAGTTTTCAAGACAGCTTTCAGGTAGCCTGTTTTTTCTTTTCCATCATGTTAAACAATCCTCAGCCCCTACTGTATGTATATGTGGCCACAACCCAAACCGGAACTCAACTCATGTGGATTAGTTTGTCCACATGCTGACGAGGTACAGTATGTCGGGTTTCTACTTGGAAGGAGCCTGAGCTGAACTGATTAGCTGAACAGCTGTATTTCCTGCAAACAGGTCCCCCGCATTTTCCTGTTGCTGCTAACTAAGCAAACATCTGGTATAGTGGGTATGGTCTCCAAATGTCAAGACCAGATGAGGCCAGCAGTGGTGCTCAACGGGAGTCCAGCAGTGGAACATGGCAGTCTGAAAACAGACACTTAGGTTTAGTCTGTGATTTGCTGTATTTAAGTAAATGTATTCGACCTGGCACAATCCCAATGGTGTTAGCAACAACCTGACCAGGGCAGCAGCATCACAAGTTTCAACAGGACAACACAACATCTAGCCAGTTAGTACAAGAAGAATAAGGTGGCAGCAACCAGCTTTTTCCTGACTTCCACGAGAAGCTGTGCACAAGCTAGAGTAGATGCTGAGGTAGTATATAGATCATAAAGCCACCAGGTGATGACAAATATGACTAAAAAAATGTTAACTAGAATAGTAGGATAACAAAAGGAAGGGTGGGTGATGAAAAAAATACATGTAGACATCACAAAGACAGATTTTTAGAGTTAATAATGTTTTGCACACTGAATATGTACGCAGTCCCTGGATTTAGTATGTCTGTCGTATCCACAGCATGGCCGACAGCACACTTCTTTTTTGAATTATAAACTCTGCAGTGATGTTGAACACACATTTTTTTCTTTGTTTTCCAACAGACCGCCAGAGATATTGAGTCCAAAATGAGAAGTGAAGCACGTCTGAAACTGTTCACCTTGGACCCTGACACACAGGTAAAGTACTGGATCATACCTCACTACACAGAGGTTTGTTTCACTTCCTACTATCCATCATTAAAATGTATCTATTACATAACCAAGGTTTTTTTTCCTGTTTCCACAAGAAACTGGACTTCTCTGGAATAGAGCCAGATGTGCGTCACTTTGAAGAGAAGTTTGGCAAGAGAGTTCTGGTCAGCTGCAACGACCTGTCTTTCAACCTGCAGGGCTGTGTTGCAGAGAACGAAGACGGACCAACAACTAATGTATGTTTTAAGTGAAAAGCAGAAGCAGAAGGTTAATAGAGAAATGCATATGTCAGGTGGATGCACATGTATTTGCACATTTGGGAACAAGTTTCCAGCATCAAACGAGGCTTCAGTTAGTTAAGAAAATCACAGTCAGTTCAGATGGTCCACTTAACTGGCCTGTGTCAAAACTGGTTAAGTTGGCAACTAAAGTGGTTTCTACCATATTAACCACCCACCATGCATTAGCACCACTCTGAGGATTGTTTCCTGTCGTCACTCCCTGTCTCCATGGAAGGAGGACTCCTTCAACAGTGAGCTGGGAAACCACAGCTGTTAACTCTGGCACTCTCTCACTCGCTCGCTCACAGACGGGTTTGTGTAATGGAAACGCGTGGTGGAAAGAGTGAATGGGAAGATGGATTAGATCAATGAAACATTTTGACTTGACGGAAAATGAGAAATACTATTTCTGTTTGTCTGTAGTTCTCCATCAAAAAGATTGTCTTTCCTCTCCTCTTTGATCAAAGGTGGAGCCTTTCTATGTGGTCCTGTCCCTCTTTGACGTCCAGAACAGCAGAAAGATCTCGGCAGACTTCCACGTGGATCTCAACCACCCTTTGGTCCGACAAATGACTCCAGGCTCAGGCAGTGGGCACATTGTGCAAATCAATGGCGGCAGCGGCAATGGTCTGCTGGGTGGTCACAGGCTGGCCAGTGGGCTCCCAGAGGAGGCTCTCCAGTACCCCAGGCAGGGTCTGTTCTCCGTCACGTGCCCCCATCCAGAGATCTTCCTGGTGGCCAGGATTGAGAAGGTCCTTCAAGGAGGGATTACTCACTGCACTGAACCCTATATGAAGAGCTCCGATTCTGCTAAGGTGCGCTTATTAGCAGAGATGACGAGGATGTTAGCTTAAGTTATCGCGTGATTAATTGTTTTGTTGTTGTCCAGGTGGCACAGAAGGTGCTGAAGAATGCTAAGACAGCCTGCAGCCGACTGGGACAGTACAGGATGCCATTCGCCTGGGCTGCAAGGTTTACCATTAGCTTTAGCCACTAGCTTCAGGTTTATATTAACTGAATGGAAGCTGTCATAGAAAATAAAAATATAAATTCAATGATTTTCTCTGTTCTCTCTGCAGACCTGTGTTCAAAGATGCATCAGGGACTTTGGACAAAAGCGCTCGCTTCTCAGCTCTTTACAGACAGGACAGCAGCAAACTGTCAGACGAGGACATGTTCAAACTGCTCACTGACTTTAGAAAGTATGTCCCCCTCTCCCTCTTTTGGAGACACAGCACATCTCTGTTTGTGGTGCATTTTTATTAACTGCTGCGCCTGTTTTCCCAACAGACCAGAGAAAATGGCCAAACTCCCTGTGCTCCTAGGGAACTTAGATGTAACTATTGACAACGTGTCCCCGGATGTAGCCAGTAAAATCTTCAAAATATTTACAAAATGGCTTTGAAACGTCTATTTATAATCATCAGATTTTGACCTCGAACCCTGTAATAACCCCTCTCATTTCCTGCCTGCAGATTGTGTCACTTCCTCCTACGTCCCAGTGAAGAACTTTGAAAGCAACGGGCCGGGCAGCGCCCTTCTGGAAGTAGAGGAGTTTGTACCCTGCATTGCTAAGTGCTCCCAACCATTCACCATCTATAAAAACCACCTCTATGTCTACCCGAAACACCTCAAGTACGATGGGCAGAAATCCTTTGCTAAGGTGTGTACAGTAAGATGCTAGCAGTGATGAATGCTTTATTTTCAGCAACATAAAATATAATTCCCAAACATATGATTTAATCTTTATGGAACGTAATGCTTTTTGTTTGGCAGACATTCTCTTAACATCATTTTGTCTTCCTGACAACTGGCTACTCTTCAGCTCATTGAGCCAAGCTGCAGAGCTGGATAGAATTATCCTTACACAGAGCAACGGCTTCTGATTAATACATTAATAGTGGGATGTTATTTTCACTAGGTCAGCTCCATATAGCAAACCAACCTATCTTGCCTCCTCCATATGTCTCTGTCGTTATTTATTTTAAATGAGAGCTGGCAATCCTTTACCTGAAATAGACTCATTGAGGCACAGTATTGAAAACCTTTTTCTAGATCTGTGGGATTATAATGGAACTGGTTCTTGCTTCTCCGTTATAATATGTAATATGATATGTCTCCCTTACTCAGGCAAGAAATATTGCTGTTTGCATTGAATTCAAGGATTCTGACGAGGATGAAGCCCAACCACTGAAGGTGTGTTTGTGTATTATTATGTTTCATGTCAGATGTCTGCACTCAGTCAAAGGTGAGGTTAAAATGTAAAATTCAGACCAGCACAGGTATAGACTTACTGTATGATATCACTTATAACTTGGATTCATATCCAGTCTCACAATTTAGACAATAAAGCATTAATACCAGCATTCATTACTTCTGTAAATGTCCTAATGGTACCTGCTGGAAACAGAGAGTCTGAAACCAGTTTTCCCTGACCTTTGATGTGTCAGTCTTGGTTTGTGACTTGGATTTCGCCTTGTTTGTCTCTTGACTTGGAATTTTTCACTGACTTTCAGCTTAGAACTTGTTGGTGTTGACTTAGTTATCCTGAAATTTTACATTAAATCCTTAAATTTTAACATAAAATTTTGTTAATATTTGTTAATATTTCTTACATACTTATATATTTCTTATATATTTCATTTTATTTTATTTCTCCTTTTAAGATAGTTTATATAATTTGTTCTATTTTATTTTGTTCTATTTAACTTAATGTTTCTTTTACAATTTTAAGGTCACGACCGGTCACTTGAGCATTCCACTGCATATCGTACTGTGTATGACTGTGTATGTGACAAATAAAATTTGAATTTGAATTTGAATTTTTAAATCATACTGTGGTGACAAAACCATGCACTCGCTCGTCTCTCGTGTTTAATTATGTCCTGTGTTCTGAATGTGCTGCAGTGCATCTACGGTCGTCCAGGAGGTCCTCTGTTTGTTAAGCAGGCGTATGCAGCTGTCCTGCACCACCAGCAGAACCCAGAGTTCTATGACGAGGTGATGCTATGTTGTTGCTACTGATAGTCAGTTTTTCTTAGTATATTGAATAATCCTTGCCAAGTGTGGTGCATGGAAAAATCTCTCACCTCTGCTGTTTGAGCTCAATTCTCCTGAGTGGAAATGCACCACAGGCATTTTTCACTTTCATCCTCCTGAACAAAAGATCCTCAGTAATAGAGAATTAACCCGAGAACTTTGTATTATTTTCAGATAAAGCTAGAACTGCCTACTCAGCTGCATGAGAAGCATCACCTTCTCTTCACCTTCTATCATGTTAGCTGTGACAGCAACAGCAAGAAGAAAGACCTGGTGGAGGCTCCAGGTGGGTCATCACTTGTTCCTCATCCAGAGTACCTACAATCAAGACGTACTTTACACAATGCGATGTTTGTTTTTATGAATCAGGACAGATTCATGCTCAGGCTGCGTCTGTTCTCCCCCCACAGTGGGATCAGCATGGCTGCCTTTGCTGAGGGATGGCAGAGTCACCATGAATGAACAGCAGCTGCCTGTGGCTGCAAATCTTCCTGCTGGGTACCTGGGCTCCCAGGATGGTGTCACCAAGGTATAAAAAAGATGATGATATTCGAGTACCGTAAAGGGAACCCATACGTTTTAATGACATTGCAGGAGCAGTTAGGGATGTAAGTATTTTAGATCCCTTAAACAGTCCAGCATGGTTAAGATGCAGTTAGAGCGTTACGGACAAAGATCTTAATAGAGTAATTGTGATTGGATTGGGAAGTAGAAGACTACATTACGTCTCCCAACCAGACATCGCCTGGATGGGAGCATATGCTGCTCCTGGATATCTGGATATATCTTTCAGCTCTGATTGTGCCTTTTCAGATGTGCAAGCTGCCCATTCCATAAGCACTAATGTACTCCCCATATTATCATGCTGCTACTATCAAGTGTAAAATTACCTTAGTTTCTTTAAAATAGTCCATTTCTCAACATTTTAACATTGGATATGTTTCTATGTGCTATTGTGAATATGGGATAATGAGATTTGCTAATCAATGCTGTTCTGTTTTTATGTAGATTTACACATATTTTTGAGGTTTTGTAATAATGTGTTATTAAAAATAACTAGTGCAACAAATACTGTATAGACTGTATATGACTGTTTAAGGTTTAAAGGTTTCATAAAAAAGCATTGTATCTATATTAGATTACACTGCAGCCATAAGACAGACGTTTTCCTATTATACAATTATATTATATTATATATCTTCTTGTCAATTATATTATACAAAAATGCTAAGCTATTAAAGTAAATAGTGACTGTAGTGGGACATCATCTGGAGTAGTTTTTTCAACTAGAAGCAGTTGTGCTTCCGTACAGTAGTTTTTATTCAGCATCCAATACACTAACTATTACCCACTTGTCACTGCAGCACTCCAGCTCAGAGATTAAATGGGTAGATGGAGGAAAACCTCTTTTCAAACTCTCCACTCATCTGGTTTCCACAGTTTACACTCAGGTACAGTATCAACACACACATTTCTGTTTAACTGTGGGAAGAAAAAACTTTTTCTCAGTGCACTCAAAATGGAAATAAAAGTTAAACTTGAGATATAATCATATGTTTTCTTTAGGACCAGCACTTGCATAACTTCTTTTACCACTGTCAGAACATGGAGATGTCAGAACAAGCATCAGAGGGGGAGCTGGTGAAATACCTTAAGGTATGCACACCTTCATTTTTATCTAACACCCCCAGGGAAAAATGTGAGATACCTTTTGTTCATACCCCATCAAAATCGTTTCATCTAGCATCTTTTCTTACTTCCTCTCTTCCCAAGAGTCTCCATGCGATGGAGGGTCATGTGATGGTCAACTTTCTGCCAACCATCCTCAACCAGCTGTTCTGTGTCCTAACCAGAGCCACACACGAGGACGTGGCTGTCAATGTGACCAGGCGAGTCACACACGCACGCACTTGCATGAAATGCTTGGTTTCCAGCAGCAGTTTGTGTCAGTGGCTTAAAGTTAAAGGGCGAGTTCACTGACTTTGAACTTGCTTCCTGTGGTTCTAGTTTGGGGAGTACATTCCTATGTTACCTGTGTTATGTTATCTGTGTGTTTCTAGATGAAAAGCGCCTCTAATGAGACTTTCTGCTAAGATGATGCTATCTGGTTGCTCATTCTCCAGAAGATGGTGTTTTTCATTCATCTCCTTCTCCAGAACTCCTCCCAATGACATGTGAACTGAAAAACTACCACCAAATGACATCATCTGGAGGAGTTTTAAAATTAGATGCAAAGGGAAGAGAAAGAGAGGTTTAAAACCATCTGTATATACATACTCCTCAAACTAGATCCACAGGAAAATCTATAAAGATGCCATTTCATAGATGTAATACTCATTCTCCTTTAAAAATAATCTTCTCATTTGTTCTTTTATATGTTAAGTTTATTATTCTCTCTCTTTCTTTCCAGGGTGATGGTTCATATTGTAGCACAGTGCCATGATGAGGGACTTGAGCATTACCTAAGATCTTATGCCAAGGTGCAGTCCCCTTCTCACTACACGTATGCTCCGAATATCCAGGAAGTGGGTTTATATGCTCCTTCGTTTCTGTACCCATTAAGATGACGTGATCCAATTTGTTTTGTCTCTTTACTTGTAGTTTGTGTTTAAACCAGAGCCTTATTCCTCCACCACTGTAAAAACTGTTCACGAGGAGCTGGCTAAAGCCATGACAGCCATACTTAAGCCATCCACTGACTTCCTAACCAGCAACAAGCTGCTGAAGGTACAGCTACTGCTCTCAATGCCTAAAACAACCTCCAAGACATTTTAATGCTGGCTGACATCTAGATTATTTCACTACCAAAAAAGAAAGGACTTTGTGTTTGTGTTGCAGCACTCATGGTACTTCTTTGAAGCTCTGGTGAAGTCAATGGTTCATTATCTCACAGAGGTCGGGAAGGTCAAGGTAGGACAAAATCTAGTCATAGTCTTCTCTTCTTCTCTTTTACTTCTTTCCTCCATTTCTAAATTCTCTTTTTTCCTTGTTATCTTTTTCTTTCCTTCACTCAGCTCTCCAGGAACCAGCGTTTTTCTGCGTCATTCTACCATGCTGCGGAGACTCTGGTCAACATGCTGATGCCACACATCACCCAGAAATACAAGGACAACCTGGATGCAGCACGCAATGCCAATCACAGCCTGGCGGTCTTCATCAAGGTTGGCAGTTCTCTCAGCACCTGTAATGCAGTATAGAGTATACAGTATATATCTTTAATATGTAGATGGTAAAGAGATATTTCTAAATGATCCATATTCCACATTTTTTATTTCTGTTCATTTACTATATTCGTTTCCTTTTCTTTTAGCGCTGCTTTACCTTCATGGACAGAGGCTTTGTATTCAAGCAGATCAATAACTACATGAACAGCTTTATGCCTGGAGACCCAAAGGTTATGAGAATCTGATGCTTTTCTCTAAAGGGAGAGAGTTCACCAATTGTCAACTTCCTTCCTGTTATTATTGTGTTTCGGCGAAAGTGCATGTGAATTGTATTCCCCCTGAGACATTAAAATACTCTCTTTTCCTCTGGCTAAAAAACTCCCTATATGTATACAATTCATATACATATACTCCCCAAACTAGAACCATTGGAAGCAACTTGCAAATCAGTGAAATCACCCGTTTATGGTTTATCATTCATGTTATTAAAAATAACGTTAAAGCTAACTCATAAAATCTATTTTCTTTTGTATTCCTATTAGACGTTGTTTGAGTTCAAGTTTGAGTTCCTGCGAGTAGTTTGCAACCACGAACATTATGTTCCTCTTAATCTGCCGATGCCCTTTGGAAAAGGCAGAATACAGAGGTTCCAAGGTAAAAAAAAAAAAAAGACAACTTAGATTATGTGTATCTGTTTGGATTCATATTACGCTTGCACTCTGCTTCACAGCTTTAATTTGGGTGTTATTCCTGTTGATTGATGCGTGGCGCAGATCTCCAGCTGGACTATTCCCTGACTGACGACTTCTGTCGAAACCACTTTCTGGTGGGCCTGCTGCTGAGGGAGGTTGGGGGGGCTCTTCAAGAGTTCCGAGAGATCCGTCACATTGCCATCCAGGTGCTGAAGGGACTGATGATCAAACACACATTTGACGACCGCTACGCTGCAAAAGTGAGTTCTACAGTTTGACAACTTTAACTGTACAATTTTAATTAAAAGATGAATCAGATGTACATATGTATGTGCTTCCAGAGTCAACAGGCCAGGCTTGCCACCCTCTACCTCCCTCTGTTTGGTCTGCTCCAGGAGAATGTCCACAGACTTGATGTCAAGGAATCAACTCCCCTCAACAACCACAATGTAGGCTGACACCTAGTGGTGGGAGACTGAATAGCCGCTCCTGTATCCAATTCCCAGCAAGTGTCAGACTTGCGTGTCTTAAAAAAATAATTAACTTCTGGGTTATGTGCACTGAGTGTATCACTTTCCAAGGCAACGTTAATGTTTCATTGTCTTTTATTCGTTGTTGTTTTGCCAGAATGTGAGAGAGGACTGTGTGGTGCCAAACTGCACGGTGACTCCTCAGAAACCTGGGGGCTGCATAGAAAATGCTCTTCACAAAGATGTGTTCGGTGTAATCTCTGGAACAGGTGACTCAGTCAGTGGTAAACACACAGCCAGCGCTAATGGAGCTTGTACACTGTGGATTCACCTTGTGTTGTATTTTTGTGTTCTGTGCCTGCAGCTTCCCCACACAGCTCCACTCCAAATGTGAGCTCAGTTCACCACGCAGATTCTAGAGGCTCCTTGATCTCCACTGACTCTGGGAACAGTCTGCTGGACAAGAGCAGCGACAGGACCAACTCCCTGGAGAAGGTATGATGCATGAATGACCGGCTGCAATAATTG
Organism: Ctenopoma multispine; assembly: GCA_034779795.1. NCBI lineage: Eukaryota > Metazoa > Chordata > Actinopteri > Anabantiformes > Anabantidae > Ctenopoma > Ctenopoma multispine. Next base: position 9,903,028 of record JAUYWH010000012.1, on the reverse strand, counting down.
CATTTACTGAAAGAAACATGGTTTTCTCTCTGTAAAAATGACTCCTGTGCATACTGACCATTAAATCCTAGTGTTCTTCCAATGCAAGTCCACGGTATGACGTTTTCAGTATGTCAAAATACATTTGCACCTCAGATCCAAAGATTAAACAGCACAGCAAAAATGTTTTTTTCTTAAATTTGCCTCCTTGGACACTGACACTGTCCTCCAGAGCTCCCACTTCATATGTCGTTGCTCTGTAACATCCCAACTCCAGCCGTTTACCAGGAGGCACTCTGTCAACTTGCCCACTCTACCCTTGAACCCAGAGGACAGAGTCCCACATCTGAGCCATGCAACCAAGAGGATCACCATGGATTTCTCCCTCCTCTCAGTACCCTTCACTGACATCCTGCAGGACGGTGACAGTAATGACAAGCAGACTGCAGGCTGCAGGGTGGATGGAAATCATGAGGAAAACATAGCCATACAAGTATTCTGCTTGATTATTTGTAATCTGTCCACCAAGAGGTTTTGGATAGAAATGTACAGAATTCAGCAAGCTGTAAAATTCATTGTATTAAACCCAATCTTATCCTTGTGGTACTTTGTCATGAATACAAATCTGTACAATATGTCCAAAATCTTTGCCTGGTTCCTCCCTGCACTCCTCTTTTCTGAGTGCTGGACATTAGGGAGTATGTGTGAGTTTTCCCTGGGTGCTGTAATGTAACTCGATGTGTTTCCTCAAGCCTACGGTTGATGTTGCTATCTCAAAGCACAATGCTGCTGCAGCAAATGTGCTTTTTCACTCTTCTATACTCCTACTTGACATCTTTCATCTTTTAAATGTTGTTTTTTTGACTGGTGTTCTTTTTTTTTTTTTTTTAAGTTTAAATTTTCTGCAGCTGTGCTGATAACTCTTACATTTGATCCCTGTCTCTTTTTACTTGCCTTCGTGATCATCAGAACCAGTGTGCTGTGGCTCTGGGCAGCACTGTACTGCGCTGTGACAAACTGGACCGGGACGAGATCAAAAACCTGCTTATGTGCTTTCTGCATATCCTCAAGAGCATGTCGGAGGGTAGGTCAGCCCGTCTGAGTCACTGCACACTAGTTCATTTTGACACAATCTGATATGAGATAATTCAATTTCTTCCAATTTTCTGACAATGTCATCACCCTCAGAGGCCCTTTTTGCTTATTGGAACAAAGCAAGTTCCTCAGAACTAATGGACTTCTTTACATTGATAGAGTAAGTACAAAAAACTCTTCGTAATATGTATCTTTAAAGAAGTAGTTCACTGAGGGAATTATGGCTTTTGCATAAAGAAAATTGAGGCCACTCTCATGTATAGTATCTGCATTAACTACGTGAGTAGAGCCAGGAGTTAGCTTAGCTTAGCATAAGACTGGAAGCATGAGCATAGATAGTTAACAAGTCAATCGCTTCAATATTTGTTTGTTTAGGGGTCGAAATGTAAAAAAGAGAAAGAGAAATTACATTCCCAGAACACAGAACAGATCTCCAGGATACTGTATATGTGTACGTGTGAGACTCCCAGTACTTCTAGGAGAGATGGGATCTTTTCTGGAGGTAGTAAATACAAACGTGACAGTATGATGTGGTGTTGTATTTGTCCTGCAGGGTCTGCCTTCACCAGTTCAGATACATGGGGAAGAGATTCACCACTAGGTAAAGTGAATGTGTTTAAGGAAATACAGCAGATAATATCTATCTTGTGATTGAATTCATAAAATAGTTCTCGATCTGCAACTAATACTGTTTTATTCTTATGCAGTAATTTGGCTTGAAACTTACAAATGTTACTGAATCTTTTTGCCCCTTGCTGTTGGTTTGTCCTCTCCTCTGTAACACTGCTGGCAAGTTGTTTTGTGGTTAATGTCACGGCCCCGGGCCCCTCCTGCATGGGTAAGAGATGGCTGTGTTTTTTACTCTTGCTTTGTTTAATTTAATGCACGATGCTGCCGCTTGATTTTTTCATACACAGCTAACTTCTGCAGCTCCTCTTTATCTTTATATAATTTTTTATAATTTTATTGTCCTGTAGCAATAGTTTAAGTGACATGTGACGTCACACTCAGCAGTGATGTTTTTCCTCTCTCCATCAGGAATCAGGAGGGGCCAGGGCCTGTAGCTCCAGACAAGAAGTCTCTGACTCTGCCTGTGTCTCGTAGCAGAGCGGGGATCCTGCACGCCCGCCTACAGCAGCTGGGAACTCTGGAGAATGCTCACACCCTCAATACAAACAGTAAGCCCTGCCTAGGATAAACATCAGTCAATCCATTTAAATGTCACGGAAATAAAGATGCTCCTTATAACTTTATTTTAGAGCATCCAGTTTTAGTAAATCTTGTCCTATGGCCCCATGAACTGCTCTGGCTTGTTCACAGCTATACAAAGCGGGCTTGTGAAGAGAGAAAACTGTATTATTCCTCTAAAGTGCTATCTCTAACAGAGACCTTGTATCCGTGCTTTCTGTGCAGTGTACTCTCACACAGAAGCAGACGTGAGCAGCCAGTGCCTGCTGGAGGCCAATGTGTCTACAGAGGTGTGTCTGACTGTGCTGGACACACTCAGCATTTTCATCATGGGCTTCAAGGTATCCGCCACAGTAGTTTCATAAAAGTATACGATAGCACGCCATACATCAGGTGTGTGGTTTGTTGGTCCTTACATTCTCCTGTTTCCAAAGATGCAGCTCAACTCAGACCTGGGTCACAACCCGCTGATGAAGAAAGTTTTCCAGGTGCATTTGTGCTTCCTGCAGATCCCTCAGTCTGAGGCGGCGCTCAAACAGGTCTTCACTTCACTCAGGACCTTCATCTACAAGGTGAAAGAGAGTCCCCCCCGCCCTGGTTTCCTGGCCTTACGTCTTTTGCCACGTCATCTTAATAAATCACCCAGGTGATCCCCCAAAACCTGCTTTTCATTTGCCGTGTCTCTGTCCATGCACCCTCCAGTTCCCCTGCACCTTCTTCGACGGCCGCGCCGACATGTGTGCCTCTCTGTGCTATGAAATCCTTAAGTGCTGCAACTCCAAGCTGAGCTCCATTCGCAGCGACGCCGCCCACCTCCTCTATTTCCTCATGAAGAGTAACTTTGACTACACGGGGCGCAAGTCTTTCGTACGAACACACCTGCAGGTACACACTCTCGGTTGTTCCGTTCTTTGTGTTTGCCCATTCAGTATATTTTCTTATGTGCTATTAGTGATGCATTGGTACTGGATTTCCATTCTCTCGTTTTCGGCCAGGTGGTAATTGCTGTCAGTCAGCTGATTGCTGATGTCATCGGCATCGGTGGTACCCGTTTCCAGCAGTCTCTTTCTATCATCAACAACTGTGCCAACAGCGACAAGAACATCAAGGTGAGGGGGGCATCACAGTTCCATTTATTTAATGAGTTACTGAAATGGTTAAATCCAGAAATACAAACAACATACAAAATACCAACAAGTCTGATTTGTTACTACTGTACTTTGCAGCACACAGCATTTCCATCAGATGTGAAGGACCTGACAAAGCGCATCAGGACAGTGCTGATGGCCACAGAGCAGATGAAGGAGCACGAGAACGACCCGGAGATGCTGGTGGACCTCCAGTACAGCCTGGCCAAGTCCTACACCAGCACGCCAGAGCTCCGCAAGACCTGGCTGGACAGCATGGCACGCATCCACAACAAGAATGGAGATCTCTCCGAGGTATTTTTCTTTTAAGTCAGTGTTGAAGTTCAATTGTAGATCTACATGAAGCTAGCCAATTGTGGAGCACCTTAATGCTTTTACTTTTTAAATAAACATTAAGCCAAAGTGTGACTTGTCTACTTCACCTGCAGGCTGCCATGTGTTATGTGCACGTTGCTGCTCTGGTGGCTGAATACTTGTGGCGGAAAGGTGAGTTAAGGATACAGGAGTGTGCGTCTCCTGGTAAGAGCACGCTTCTTTTACAGTAAATAACCAATGAGCGAACACCATTCCAGCATTTTTATGATCCTGTTTTACAGAAGCCATATAATGAGTCACTAGTAAGTGTTAATACAGTAGAAAGAAGATTATCCTGGAATTAGTATTTAATATACACCACACCAACAACATTAAGAAAAAGAAACGAGAAAAGATTTGTTGATTTTAATGTAAAATATTTTGGGGTTTTCTTTAATTAAAAATAGTCAAGCAGTAAGTTAGCATTTAGCATCCTTGTCATGTTCCACACACACCTTCACATATACGCACAGGAACATACACCACAGAGCTTGTTCAAGGGTCATCTCACCTGTTCTGTCCTCTGTTAAAAACACTCCAACACTGCACTCTCTAGATAAGATCCCCTGTCTTGTTTCTTCGTTTATAGACTCTGGAAGGCATCTGCAGGATAAGGTTTTTATAGAAGTCAACAGATGGTTGTCTGTTCAGCGTGGGCTGAACTCCCCTCTGACCTTTTATTTACAGAACACAGCAGTGAGGCATCTTACCTGCTCTTATGGTGGATTTGACAGTTGTAAGTTGTAGTTGAGATGAAGTTTTTTAGAATCATAGGTGGCAGTTTGAGATATTAATCCTTTCTCTCTACCATTCCAAACACACTCAAATTAAAAAAGCCACAATTTTTACATATGTGCATGGAAAAAAATAGATACTGCCAACAAAACAAAATCAAAGATAGCTGGTTTCTTTAATTTTCTGTTTATTTAATGATGAGATCATTTTCATGCTATACCAAGGTATTTTATGTTTCATGTGATAACGACATGTTTTCTCATTACTGCAACACAACACAACACATTCTTTCAAAATAAATAACTCCTCTTGTTTGGACATATATATATATTTTTTGTCTTCCCATTATTTCACAAAGTTACCATATGTTTTTCAAACATTATTATTATTTTTTTTGTTATAGAATATTGTAGTCACATATTATAGTCACATGTAATAACTGGGTGAGCCCCTGAACCTTTTGTTAGACATAAGATAAATATTTTGTTATAACAGCAGTTTTGGTAAAGAATGGAAAGTGTAGTAATGTTGATATAGACTATATGTCATTAAAGCAAAACTTTGTTATAATGTTAAATACATTTATATGACAATGCAAAAATCAGTTTCCACAATAAAAAAAATATATTGCTAGCTTAGGTAACATTTAAAAGTTATATAGTTTTATGAATTACAGTGTAATCTTTTTTATAGTTCTTTGAATAAAAAAGTTCTTTTGAACTAGCTTGAGTCTTGTTTTAATCACAAGAGGTTTTGTTTTGACATTTTGTCCCATCACACAAGGTCATGTTATTTCTCTCTTTATGTTTCTGTAGGTATGTTCAGGCAAGGCTGCTCAGCTTTCCGCGTCATCACTCCAAACATCGACGAGGAGGCAGCCATGATGGAGGATGTTGGGATGCAGGATGTTCACTTCAACGAGGTTAGATTTGTGATCTTTTCTACATGCCATATAGTGGAGACACCATCTTCTGAGCATCAGCAAATCCCTCTTTGTTGACTGAGCATTTAGGATGTTTTTTTTTCCTCCCTAGCATCACGTGTCATGTGACAACTATAAAAAAGAGGTCTTATCTCTTTAAGAGTATCAATTGCTCAGTGCAGTTAATAAACAGAGAAATTACTGTAGACTTTGACACATTGATTGGTGCATGTGTTGTTTCTGTAAGAAATCACTGAGCTGACAGAAGGAATAATGTTGTGAAATCTGTGGTCAGCACTCCTAGAAGTGTTTATGATTCATGGTGTTGTTCATGAACACTTGTTGACATAGAGGCCTGAGACCTGCTCTTTAGGTGAACTGATAATGCAGGGGAATTGAAAGTGATGGCCAGAGAGTGTTTGAGCTTTTTACGAGTTGGTCAACAGATACGTAGGCAATGAAACATGTTTTTTACCTTCCACTGGGTCTGAGAAGCTTTTCTCTTTACGAGCTGGACTCATCATCCCAATAATAAAAAGAGAGGAGATGATAAGTTCATTTCCTTCCATGTCTGCTGTCGATGGGTTTATGTTCACTGTGGACTCTGAAACAAGTAAAAATAAAAACGAAATGCTTTGCATCAATGACATATGGGGGCAGAAAACATACTGTCGTTTACATGGATTTCTCTGTGTTCATGTGTTCAGGAGGTGCTGATGGAGCTGTTGGAGGAGTGTGCGGATGGCCTCTGGAAGGCGGAGCGCTATGAGCTTATTGCTGACGTCTACAGGCTCATCATTCCCATCTATGAACAGCGCAGAGACTTTGAGGTAATCAGCACTGTGTGTATTCAGACCCTTTGCTGTGGCCCCACATAAGTCAAATCTGAGTGCTGCTGAACCCTTAGTGCCAGAATGAGACAGTATGGGTCAAACTTTGTACTTCTCAAAATCATAACTACGTCAAAGCTGAGTGTAAAAACCTGACATACATATTTTTAGATTCACCTTATCTTTCCAGTCGATAACGGCCACTAAAACATTCTGCTGGATTTACCCCCAGCTGTATAAAAAGTGTTTTATGGATATATTTTCTTGCTGGAACCTTACTTCTGAATATTTGTCAAACAGAAACTAACACACCTGTATGACACCCTCCACCGTGCCTACACTAAAGTAATGGAGGTGATGCACACGGGCAAGAGACTACTGGGCACGTACTTCAGAGTGGCCTTCTTTGGACAGGTGAGGGGGGCAAGTTTCACTGTTGTAATATATTGTATTATCAGACATTTTTTTGATTAGCATGAATGCTAACTTAGTCCGAACTCTTAGTAAATGTATGGTCCTACCTCTTGCCTTTTGCATGCTCACACATTCATTATGGGAACATTCCCGTACACACACATATGAGCATTTGAATCAGAATCTACTCCTGCTGAACTCTCTATTTCTTCTTTTCTGCTTGCCCTCCAAGGCTGCGGTAAGTGTGTGGGGGTGTAGCTGTGTGTTGGCTGTATTTCAAATGTTATTGCTGTATTTTTCCCAAAGCTGTTGTGTTTCAGTGAGTTGCAAAAGCTAGGACATAGAGTCTTTTGTCTGTAACCTTATGTGATGTTGCTCTAGGTAACTACCCCATTAACCTTCATCTTGACTGGTCATTTTACCTCCAGGACTCCCCCCGCTACAGTGATTATACTGACCTATGTCCACCCACAGGCTCGTCTGTGTATTTTTCCAGAGAGACATGACTGAGTAGCTGTTACATATGAGTGAATATCAGCCCAAATAGATTCTATAATTCCACATGTAAACCGATGATTTTTTTCAATATTGACATCCTGGAATTTGAATATAACAACCAAAAACTTTGAAAAAAAAAAATTGGCAAAATAAGCCAGCTTCTTATTCTGGGAATACCAATGACGGGATTCATGTCTCTGATGACCTTCTTTCTTCTTCAGGGCTTCTTTGAGGATGAGGATGGGAAGGAATACATCTACAAGGAGCCAAAGTTCACTCCTCTGTCGGAGATTTCCCAGAGGCTCCTGAAGCTCTACTCTGATAAGTTCGGCCAAGAGAATGTCAAGATTATTCAGGACTCCGGCAAGGTGGGATCACATTTGTGTGCATTTTTACGACTGTGACAGGAAATGGTAGACCATGGCGCTTGTGTAATGGTCTTGGGAAAACATGTTATAGTACAGTAGGTTTGTAGAGCAGAGTTCAGGGACAGTTTTCTGGAAAGTCATCATTACAGTGCAATTATGTGCCAACAACCCAGAGATTACTTTCCTTTGTGACATTCTTGCTTATGGATTCCCTGGTGTGAGCAACAAATTACTTTTTGACAATGGTGTTTCATAATTCTGAAGTGGTTTTATCAAGCTGAGAACCCTCTCAACCTGTGTAGAAGATGAAAACCACCTCTTCTAAAGCTTTAAGGTTTTTTTTGCTCACAAGCTGTTCCAGGCAGGGTAGGCCTACTGAATCTCTGTTATAGCCTAATTTCTTCAAAGATCTAGTGCATAGCCTCCCATAGAACGGCAAGTTGTGGTTTTTATTCTTTTGTTTTGATACAGGTTAAACAGCGAGCAAAAAAAAAGAAATTGTTGATTCCCCCTGCTTCCAGTCTTTATGCTAAACTAAAGGCCTATTGACTCCAGCTCGATAGTTGCACAGACATGACACCTGATCAACCTCTTAACAAGTAGAAGAACAAACACATTTTTCAATGACTGAAAGTATTCATTCACATGAGCACAGTGGTATTTTAACCTAAGCCTTTTTGACTGTGTTTGATTCCATAATATCAAAACCCAAAATAGTGTTGGCTCATTTTCATCCACAGGTGAACCCAAAGGACCTGGACTCCAAGTATGCCTACATCCAGGTGACCCACGTCACGCCGTACCTAGAGGACAAGGAGCTCGAGGATAGGAAGACAGACTTTGAGAAGAGCCACAACATCCGACGCTTTGTGTTTGAGACGCCATTCACCGTGTCGGGCAAGAAGCAGGGAGGAGTGGAGGAGCAGTGTAAACGTCGGACAGTTCTCACTAGTGGGTCACGCACTTAATCGCAGTTCAGACGCCAGTTTCACTCAAGAGAAGCAGGAGAAGGATCATAATGTGGCATTTATGTGGAATTTTTTAACCATAACAAATCTTTCTCATCAGCCTTATTACCTAAGCAGCGTCAGAGGTTAACATCTATTTTTGTAGATCACAGAGACCTCAGAGTTAAATTTAATGTCAGTCACCTGAAATATCAGATAAGGTCAGTTTATTACAGTGCTGTACCACGTTCTCCCAAAGTTCAGTTGTTATCATGGCTTGTTAATAATCACTGACTGATAGTGACTGTTTATATGCACAGTAGAATAGTTAATATCCTGGTTATGTCTCAGTAGCCAAGCTAGCACCTGTATGTTGCTGTGGTATATAAAAAAGTTTGTGAACAAATGGCATGAAATCTGAAATCCTATTTACCTCTCCTTCTACCCAGCCACCCACTGTTTCCCATATGTGAAGAAGCGCATAGCCGTCATGTACCAACACCAGACCGATCTGAGCCCCATAGAGGTGGCCATAGACGAGATGAGTGCCAAGGTGGCCGAGCTGCGACTGCTGTGCTCAGCCTCCGAGGTGGACATGATTCGTTTGCAGCTCAAACTGCAAGGCAGCATCAGTGTTCAGGTACAAACAACACAGTCATGGAGTTATATAAAAAGGCTGTAAATCAATTGACTTCTTTGGATTACTTCAGTGTAGCTGATGATCTTTGACCTCCCAGGTAAACGCTGGTCCTCTTGCGTACGCCAGAGCCTTCTTAGATGACAGCAGTGCCAAGAAATATCCTGACAACAAGGTCAAACAGCTCAAAGAGGTTTTCAGGTACTGACTGATGACAGAAAATTTCCAAAGACACAATATATAAAACTACAGCTTACAGTATATACCTGTATTGTCCCTTGCCTTTGACAGACATTTGACGTTGCTATTTTTAGGCTCAAGTGACACTAAATCCCTGCATGTCTCTCCTCAGACAGTTTGTGGACGCCTGTGGCCAAGCGCTGGAAGTGAACGAGCGGCTGATCAAAGAAGATCAGCAGGAGTATCATGATGAGATGAAAGCTAACTACAGGGACCTGACCAGAGAGCTGTCGAACATCATGCACGAGCAGGTAGAAACCATGATCAGCTGGTATGGCATTCCACCCATCTAGCTAGCACACTATGTCTATGAAAAGTTTGGATGTATTAGCTACATTTATGTGTAACATGTAGTGCTGCAATCTCCTGCTTGTTTACTAACCATGTGTCTTATCTCTTGCTCTCTTTGTGCTGGCCTGAGCAGATTGGATGGTAGTGCTACTTTTGTCTTTGGCATCTATTGTTGTGCTGTAGAAGAACAGTAAGGGACTGTATGAAAATTGCTTGACTAATTGGTGGAGAGTTTTATTTATTCGCCAATTAAGTAACCAGTAATGTTCATTATGATACTAAAATTAATAATCAAAATAACAAAACTGAACTACAAAAAAAAAAAAAAAATTACCAAAATGTTTTTTTCCTACAGTCCCTATAGTAAACATGCATGTATGCTTTTTAAGTGATAAAGTTCGAAACATCATTTTTCGACCTGACTGTTTCTTCTAGATAAATCCTGTGGAAGGCGGAGCGAGGGCCACTCTGTCCGACTCTATGGGCATCTTCAACGCCATCAGTGCCAACGCTCATGGCTCAACAAGCGTACTCTGATAAGTCTTCTAGTTACGAGGAATCAATGAGGACACATTCAACCTAAACGCATATTTTTCTTTCTCCTGCTATGTATGCACAGGACAGAAGCTGGAAAATGTGATGCTCACTCTCTGTTGTCATTAGGGCCATTGTTTTTGTTTCCTATGGAGACTGTTGAATTTCAAACTTGCAATGATTTGATTTTTTCCTTGAGTTTAGTTTGTTTTATCCTATGTAACATGAGCTTAGGCATATGCCTGATAATTCAGCAGGTGTATCCAGTACTGTGACTGGCAACAATACATTATCTTTGTTGTCCTAGTGTTTTAAACCCCGCCTGAGGTTGTACATAGGTTAAAACAAACCCAAGGATCTTCAGTATTTGCATTTAACCCAATTCTAAACTTTATCTGTTCGAACTGTAGAACTCCCAAGTATGTACAGTGTTTGTATGTATCAAAAAAGTTTTTATTAGACATAAATGCCATTGCTGTATCTGTATTTTTACATATGATTTTCTATTTGTTTCCTGTTACAGCAGAAGCATTTTCCTGTGCAGAAGTGATCTTTTCTCTGGCCTTGAAACTTAGGATGAATTCTGTACTCTGTTTTAGGAAGCGTATAGGAACCATCTACGCCAAGTGAATCACAACCTTGTAATGTAGTTTCTGTAAAGAAAAGAAAATATGTCTATTTTCTATTGTCAACACGGCTACCTACTGCACAGAAAACCACTCTTGCCAAAGACATTAGAATAAGATGAGGCAATGTGCAATGTAAGACAAGGGTGTGACAATTTGTAATCTGCCCCTCAATTTCTTTGTCATGTTGATGCCTTTTATTATCTGGAAGGTACAATAAAGATTTATACTTAATGACTGCTCATATTAATAAGTTTAATAAAAAAATATAATCTGTAATAATACTTTTGTCCAAGCCTTGAATTTACAGTAACTTCACAATAAGGCATTTGTCTGTTCTTTTCAGCTATAATTCAAAGACACTCTGCAGCATCTCAGATTTCATAACTGCTGTTGATCAAACCATTTCCTAAAACTCATGTCTTTATCTGATCCAGTGATGACTTAGCAGCACAGTTTACTGGAAGTCATCTGATCACACGTGTCATCTTTTGCTTATTAGTTTCTTTTATACCTAAGTTTTTGTGTGTTTAAAAATAATTTTTATTGTAATGCAAATTGCAAATACATATAAAAAAGCATTTAGTGTGTTTTGAAAAAGCAGATGTGTCCTCAGGTCTTCAACAGATTCTGACACAGTAAGGCCCTGATCTTGTTTTAGATAAAGTACAGAACCCGCCTTTATCTGTGAAGCAGAAGCGACACAAACTGTCAAAATAGTGCAGAGCAGGAAACGTATACACAAGATGAATATTACTATGGGTAAGTTTAAAAATATAAATAGTTAAAATGATTATATATTGCTGTATGTATATTATACGAGACTGTGTTGTATTACATGACAGTTATCATTGGAGTCAAAGGAGAGCAACTTTAAAAAGTGCCGATATGTGCTGAATGTTCATCAGTGTGAAGGCTTGAAAGTAAAATGTTATCAGAACTGATGGATTTTAAGTATTTTATCTGTGAAGAACAGTCATATTTCTTTGTTAATGTACAGCTTAAATTACAGTTCAATAATTAGTTCAAACATTTCGCACTACTGACACTTGTGTGGAATGACCATAGCTTACAATTTCTAAGTGCTAGCTAGTATTAGCAAACTTTAGCTAGCTATCGGCAGAGATGTTGCACTGTAACAAACATTACTAAGCAAACCTTTTTCTGACTTTGTGACACTTTACCATCTTTGCTACTGTTACACTGTGTTCTATTGTTTAACATTATCTCATAATTGTAATGTGTGGCAACAAAAATGGCATAACGTTAGCTCTGATTTTAGCAGCTTATTTTAGCAAGCTTATTTTTTTGTAATATTTTGATACTGGCCAACATTTAATAATTTATTCATTCTCTTTTTGACCAAAGCAAAATTATTTATTTTTCTCATATAATGTGTGTTTCTCTCAAATGGAGCTTTGGAGGACACTGTGATGCTAACTAGCATGACTGAAAAGCTAGTTAGCATAACAGCTAGGTAGCTGTTTAGCTGTTGATGACTACTTGGCTGTGACATAGGTAGCTAACTAGCACAACAGTGTTGGTTGATAATGTGTCATATTAGGATACACTAATGTAGAATCTCTGTGTTCTGGTAGGAAGTATTTTGCACCACTGTTACTGCATTATCTTTTGAAATAACATATAAAATGGTTAATCTCCATACATAATGACTTATTAGTAAGAAAAGTTGTGTGTGTGTGTGTGTGTGAGTGAGTGAGTGAGTCTCTACATTAGTAGTTACTGGTGGCTCTGACCTGCACACTCATCGAAGAGAAACATGAGAGACACCAGTGAAATCGGGATGCTGACTCCTGTAAAATCCACAAAATGGACCAGCTAATCCCACCCCGCCCTTCCATACACACACCAACACACACACCTTGTTGTGTTCTGTTGGTTTACTGGACAACTGTGGCATTGTCTGAGGGATTTGGGGATGCTAAACATCATGTGTCTGGCGTAAATCCTGCTGGTGTTTGATGGACATGTGTTTATGTGAGTCTTTACTTGGTGAAATACACAGTAATTCAGGAGTCTCAGTATACTTCTGTAAGCTTGACTTCTATATATATTTCTCTGCTTGTGCCTATCATGTGTTAACATTTCCTTCAAGTAACGGTGCAAAGTGTTCAATTAATACCCATCATTCTTTGAAAAACCTAGAGGGTAGTTTAAAGATGCTTCAGATATATTTCAAAAAACATTTCACAACTGACTAAAATTTACATTTATCTTTTAAATTTGGAATTTAGTTGTGCAAATTAAAAGAGAAGATGTGTCCTTTCTGGCTTCCAGCTGCAATAATAGAGCGTTTAAAGATTTTAAAAGTATATATTGCTTCAAAATGTGGATGCATATTCTGTATTTAACTATTAATAGTCTGTCTTACAGTACTGAAGTCCTAATATTGTGTATTTGTACACTTACAATAGTTAAACGTGTGTTAGAAATGATAACATGATGAATAATCCTCTTTCTTATCAGAAAGGTAAGACATTAGCATTGCACCTGAGTTCTTTGAGTCATAAAGTAATTAGTCACACGTGTGCACGCACACACACACATGGCTGTGTTAATGATAAAGATATTCTGTTAGGAAAATGGTGACTTGCATGTTGGGAAGTGCTGGACAAGATGATCCACAGCAATCAGTGGGCGTTGCAGGAGGTTTGATGGAAGGTTACAAAAGAGGCTGGTCTCACATTAGTCTTCCTTATGTGGATATAGATAGCAGTCACTACTCTTTCTGTCTCTTTTTGTTGAAGGACTTGGGGTGAGAGGACACACACACACACAGCAGCCATGGCAGGTGAGTCCAGTTGTGGATGGGATGTACAGGACTGGGTTTCTCAGAAAACTGAACTTATGATCTATTTTCTATTTTTTGTACAGTTTCTCACTGCGAACTTGCTTTGTACAGATGAGCTCATATTTTAAATTTACACTCATTTGTACAGTGATTATTTGTTCAAGTAGTTAAATTAAACATGAAAAGTCCACTAGAAAAGAAAATTATCTGTATATATAACTGACACAAACTTTTGTTTGCAGACAAAGATGAGCTGAAGAAACCCAAGAAACAATGTGTAAGACATATATTTATTTTACAGTTTTGTAGTATTTATAAAAATAGTGACATTTATAATTGAATGCTTGGAGACTGAATTTTAAAGAGGAATATAATATTGTTCAACAAGATTAAATAGGTGTAGACTTCTATTTCCCTTTTCTTTCTTACAGGCTACAATCTTTGGATACCCCATAAGCATCTTTTTTATTGTGGTCAACGAGTTCTGCGAGCGTTTCTCCTACTATGGCATGAGAGGTGAGCTGGTTCTTCTTGATCTGATGCAGTTTACACAGCTTCCTTTGAGCCAATTCATGTTTCAGGACCACTAGATGAGTGTGGCATGTCTGAGATCATTAAAGGAAGTGGAAAGAAGAAAAAATCTTTAATTTTTGACTAATCTTTTATTTTGACGGAAGGAACTTTTCTTTTAATGGGTTTTTACACTGTTTCGTAGCTACTTTTACACAATAAATGGTCTGAAAATGTCCACGTCCTTGTTAACTGTACCTCTGTCTGCCTCATCTTTCTTCCTGCAGCTGTGCTGGTGCTGTACTTCAAGTACTTTCTAAAGTGGGACGATGACTTTGCAACCACCATCTATCACACCTTCGTGGCTCTCTGCTACCTGACACCTATCCTAGGAGCTATTGTGGCTGATTCATGGCTCGGCAAGTTTAAGTGAGTTTTAATTCCTGCAAATCTTGTCCCCGAAACTGTGCAAAATGCAACTTCATTTGAAGTTTTCTTTAAAAAGCACCAACACGCGTACAGTTTAAATTAAAGCCTGTAGGCAGTAAGGGCAAAAGCATATCTCGCTGAATCAGCTGTTAAATGTTATCTTTAATTTTTTGACCTTTCTACCATCTGCTGTCTATCTTATCTCTTGCGTGAACGTGTGGTACACCTGTTAAATCTGCGCTCCTTCCTCCTCCTCCCTCCGCACAGGACTATTGTTTACCTGTCCATCGTTTATGCCGCGGGACAGGTCGTCATGGCTACAAGTGCTATCCACGATATAACAGATGCAAACAGAGACGGCACCCCTGACAGCATGGGCTTCCATGTGTGAGTGGAGCTCACTCAGAACTGTGCAACACAACCGAAACACAACACATACAAACATGTATTGACACTCTGTTTTCACCCCAGAGCTCTGTCCATGATTGGTTTGCTCCTTATTGCTCTGGGAACAGGTGGCATCAAACCCTGCGTGGCTGCCTTTGGTGGAGATCAGTTTCAAGACCATCAGGTTGGTTGGTGCTCTAGTACACGCACGCACGCACACACACACACACACACACACACACACACACACACACAGCCAACTAGTGTGAGCACTACTGAGAGCAAACAGAATATACCTGACCACATCTGAAGGCTTGTGTACTGTCAATGGAAACTGTACAAAAGATGAAGGGGGGCTTCTTAAACTGCACATGCATGACTGAGTCTCTTTCTTACATGGATGTGTGCTCACACATAGTAATTTAAAAAAACCACCTCACTCAGCTATCAGCACCATCACGTCAGCACTTCTTATATCTCAGTTTCATTCCATCCAGTTGTTGATTAACTAACAGCTGGAGCTGCATTCGTCCTCAGTGATTTTACAGTACTGCTCAAGGCCAGGGATAATGATTATTCCATAATATTAATGATACTGATCAAACAGGACAAGAATTGAGTAAGAGGCTGTAAAAATACATCCAACATGAACACTTTAACTTCCGGTGTCTAACAGGAGAAGCAGAGAAGCACCTTCTTCTCCATCTTCTACCTGTCCATCAATGCTGGCAGTCTGCTGTCCACTATCATCACCCCAATGCTCAGAGGTAGGACTGGACACTGAAGCTGATCACAGAACATAGATTATGTTACTGGCACACACATATGAGGGATTAATAAATGTGTTTTTGTGGTTCCCAGCTCAGGAGTGTGGGATTCATAGTCAGCAGAAGTGTTACCCTCTGGCCTTTGGTGTCCCTGCTGCTCTGATGGTGGTCGCTCTGAGTAAGAACATTTAAACATACAGTAATGTCTTACTGTAACAATGTCTTCTGTGGCTCTGGAGGGGTTTGGTGATGTCACAGTGATGTCACTGAGGTTATCTTAACAACCCCCTCCGCTTAATGACAACGCTACACTGCATAGTGGCTCTTAAATGATCTAAATGTGATGCTTGTGTGTCTGCAGTTGTGTTCATCATTGGAAGTGGTATGTACAATAAAACCGCTCCTCAAGGCAACATCATGGTGAAAGTCTGCAAATGTATTGGGGTGAGTGTTTCTCTGTGTTTCTTTGTGAAGCTCGAGTTACTCCAGTTAGAAAAGAACTCACACAGAAATGTCCTTTGTCCTGTCTGTAGTTTGCTGTCAAGAACCGATACAGACATCGTTCATCTCAGTACCCTAAGAGAGAGCACTGGATGGACTGGGCTGAAGAGAAATACGATGTAAGTGCAGTTCACATACCTACTGTACACAAACACAGATACAAAGAGTACAGCCGATGCTGATCATCTTCTCTGTGTGGGTGCAGAAACTGCTGATTGCTCAGGTGAAGATGGTGCTGAAGGTGCTGTTCCTCTACATCCCTCTGCCCATGTTCTGGGCTCTCTTTGACCAACAGGTAACTAACAATATACTGAAATATAGACATAAATGTGTGGTTTATAGCCAGAGGTGTGCTGGGAGAATCAAAAGACTAAATAAGGTGTGTGTCTCCTCCACAGGGCTCAAGATGGACCCTCCAGGCGACCACCATGGATGGTAACTTTGTAAGTGCTTTATTTTTAGCATTTTCCACAATGTCACATAATGTGAGCTCAAGCTGCAGAAAAGCTGTTTTTTTTAATGAGATTCTGTCTTGTTATCTCCTTTGTTTCATCAACAGGGACTACTCATAATCCAGCCCGATCAGATGCAGGTGAGACACTTATTTTTAATCAGTCAAATGACTTGTTTTGTTGTGGTGTGAACTGATAGGATGGACACATGTTCTTCCCACCAGACTGTCAACCCTATCCTGATCCTCATTTTGGTGCCAATCATGGACAGTTTGGTCTACCCCCTGATCTCGAAGTGCAAATTAAACTTCACGTGAGTTTTATTCCTGTGTACTAAGAAATATTCCATAACTTAACTAACTAACTTAGTTTAATTTGGTTGTTTATCACCTTTTAAACTGAAATTATCCCACATGTATGATATGTATGTACTTTGACATTTTGTCAGTTTAACTTGAGGCCCAGAATGATGCCACTGGAGAAGAAGAAATCTTTATCTAATCTCTATAGTCATTTATAGGCAATATATAAATGACAACACACTATCATGTTATCAAGGTTAACAACCTGATATAGTTACGTTTTAAATATTTACTGATGTTTTGTACTAATAGACAAACGTGTTGTTAATGTAAAACCACGTGTGTTAATAAGAAAATAATAAATATAATTCTTAACTCAAGGTTCACTTACTACTGTAGATATTTTCCAGAGCTTTCAGGTGGAAGTCATGGCCTTTATCAGTGATGGCATCTTGTCAGTTGTCAGAAATAATAATATATATATTATTTGAAGCTCTGTTTGAATATATTTATTTATTAATGCAGTATTTACCTGTGTATATCATTACTGCTGGTCGTTATAATAGTTGAGAAATACTTTAATTAACAATTGAATATGCAGTTTTCCAGTACCTTACAGTGTGTTATTAACTATTGATGTACTGTTTATATAATGTAAAATGTTAATGTTTTGTCCTTGTGAGACAAGAGTTTTAATATAGTGCTGAGATGAACTCAAAATGTGTGTTTGTTCTGCAGTCCTTTAAAGAGGATGACTGTGGGGATGTCCCTTGCTGCTCTTGCATTTGTGGCTGCCGCTCTGGTCCAGATCCAGATTGATGTAAGAATAACACACATAAAAACACACACCGGGCATCACACACACACACACCTTATAAAACACAGTTCCATTGGTCTTCCAGAAAACCCTGCCTACGTTCCCATCAAGCACTGAGGGCCAAGTGAAGTTCATCAACATGGTCAACACAACACTGGATGTCAAAGCTGGAAACAATTCCTTTATCTTGGAGCCTTACATGGTAATCTAGATTATAGAGGACCCACACTGTCTAATGAAATGTACTAAAACATAGTAGTTCTCCAGTGGACCTCTAAGTCACCGTCACAGCCTGTAGTCGCAATTTAAAGGCCATACTGATCTTTAGTTATCTTTTTTCCTCCAGGCCAATGACAACTACCTGACCTTTGATCAAACATTTCAACTATATCTGGGTCCTAATGCCACCGACTCGATCAGTTTACAGGACGGCAATCGGAGTACCAGGGTCATCATTCAGGACAATGAGCAACTCAGAACTATATATGTGAGCATACCTGATGGATGGGAAACAAAGTCTGAATAACATGTTTTTGTCTGTTCCATCATATAATCATATTTGCTTTTATTAGCATCCTACAACACAACACCCACAACCTACATTAGCTTTGTTGCTAACAAAACATGCTAACAAACAGAATGAAACACAGAGATGTTTCCTGTATGTTTCCTTTATTCACTCATTATGTCAAATTGAACTAGAGTATATATGTATAGGCTCTAAAGTGTCTTTCTGTCTCCAGTTCAACGACATCAAATCAAAGCCGGATGAGGGTACTAATGCTATCAGGCAAGTTTCAAAATGGTTTTAACCTTACAGGAATGTATTTTGTACAAAAGGCCTGAGTGGAGATGTGTAATGACTTATTTTGTTAGACATTTTGTTTTGCAGAATAATTTTTTTACTCTCAGCAAAGTATTTTGTGACTGTAAGATCCAGCTTTTTACCATCCTGACTGTAGAAACGATAAAATAACTGAGATTAGACGTAAATATTACTCAGTATATCACAGGCAAAAAGACTCACTTAGACTCACATTAAAAATGTAACGTCATTGAGCGTAAAATACATTTTTTGTTCAGTTTCAAATGTTGTGTAGTTGCACTTGAAGACAATTGTTCACGTATTAAATGCTGAATTTTCCTTCCACAGATTTTTCAATGGCTTTAGCTCAAGTGTGAACATAACAGTGGGTAAACTGGACTATGGGGAAATTGTCAGCAGCAATATGTCAGAATATAAAGGAGTGCCACAGGGAAAGTAAGACTGACAACTCATTATACAGAGTTACAAATGTTTAAGAGAACAATTCTTTGCTCTAACTGTTGCTTTTGTTGTTATGTTAGTGCTCAGTTCAAGATCATCCGTGAGAATGGAGAAGAGTGTATCTACAGTCAAACACTGGGCTTTGGCAGCTCTTACACCTTGCTCATCCTGGCAAATTTCACATTTGAAAATGTAACTTATGAACACGTACTGAGACACGATGTGGCTTCCATCTATGTTTATAAATAAGATATCACACCTGTGTACCTGTCTTTATCCTGTAGTGTGCACAGAGCATCAGGCAAGTGATGGATATCGAGCCCAACAGCTTCCACATGGCCTGGCAGATTCCTCAGTATTTCCTGATGACTGCGGGAGAGGTGGTCTTCTCTGTCACCGGTTTGGAATTCTCCTACTCACAGGTGAGGTTTGCTTATGTCTGACACACCGCAAGAGTAACGTGGAAACAACTGAAAACACAAGTGCTGTTGAGCAAGAAAGATATGTTGATGTCTTTGTTGAATCTCATTTTGCTCTCAAGGCGCCCAGCAACATGAAGTCTGTGCTGCAGGCTGGTTGGCTGCTGACTGTTGCTGTAGGGAACATCATTGTGCTGATTGTCGCAGAGGCTGCAAAACTCCCAGATCAGGTATGTGGATTATATTTATCTGTTAGTAGATGTGATAGTGTTCTCACTAACCTCAGGCAAGTTTATGCAATATTTTACAGTAGCCCTGAGGTGCAGTATCGAAATGTTTTTATATGTTTTGGAAAAATAGATTCACAGACTGATTTTTTTTAATGCATCAAATTAACAAAAGGTCGCCTGGGTTACATTGAGAAAAATCAGCTGCTTAGCTTAGATTACCGTAATGACTGGAGACTAGGGGAAACCACTTCCCAAAATGTTCCTTTAACCTTAGCTCCAAATTAACGCTGTGTGTGTTTCTGTTCACCAGTGGGCAGAGTACATCCTCTTCGCCTCTCTGCTGGTGTTAGTTTGCATCATCTTTGCCATCATGGCCTATTTCTACACCTACACTGATCCGACCAAGATAGAAGCCCAGTTTGCCCAGAATGGGGCTGAAGAAAAGAAGAAGAAGAATTTGGAATTAGCCAGAAAGGATTCATTTGAGAACCGCAAAGAGAAGAAAGAGAGTTCTGACTCCAGCAGTGATGAGGACGAAGGCAAACAGACTAATTTGTAAAAAGACTATTCTCCACAACTTCCCCTTCCTCTTAAAAGGATGCTGATTGGTTCTGTGTTTTGTATCCGGGAGTACTATTTAGTGATTTTGTCACTGAACGTGCACTACTGGACATGTAAAGGTTAGAATGAAAGGACGGCCTCATGGTGACATGGTGCAGAGGTTGGAAGAACACAGATGGTTAAGCTCTTTGTGGTCAGTATTAGTGAAGGATCATGGCAGGGATAATTCAAACACTACTTATGCACATTCTTGCTTGAGAAAATCTTTCTTTTTTTACAAGTTTCTCGTAATTAAACCCAGGATGTTTATTAATTTGTGCTTTTTTCAGAGAAAATCATAATGTAATGGAATACAAACAATAGAAACCATTACAAAATTTGTATTTATTATTGTGTATTGTAGCATATTGTCACCATTTAACGGTATATATACAATGTTCTCATCCACTCCAAGGGTAAAATAATTTATTCACTTTAATTGGTCATTCAGTCAAGTCACATTCAAGCTCAGATTTCACTTTGTGCTGTAGTAACAGTGTCCTGTGATAGTGGGTGTTCATCGGGGTCTTTGTTAAAGAGTCTAGCAAGGTGTGATGCGAAGAAGACAGAGACGTACATCTGTATCAGCAGTGGTTTCATTAAACTCATGAAACAGCCTCATTTGACATTCTTTTTCTGACAACACACAAGCAGTGTGTAGACACAGACTGTAGTTTAGCATAGCAGCAGATTTAAAGAGATCAGCAGAAAGAAAATACAGTATTCATTAAGATGTCTGTTAATACGGAATCATCTAAAGATAAGAATTGTGTTTTCTTAGAACGAGCCTTTTCTTACATAGGAGTGGGTCCTCTTCAGTAGCGCAGAAGGGACAAATCCAATGATTCAGTTTCATGAGAGTACATGCTGTTCTCCACTAAGAAAACTAACTGTATTTAAACATTGTAAAATTTGTTGCTGTGGATGACATAAATATAACATACCACAAGACGCAAACAGCTCATCAGCAGAAAGACTTGGAAAGTCAGCTTGGAATTTGCAAAAAAAAAAATTACAAAATTAGCCACATACATACAAAAGGTGCAATATTCTATATAGATTAATGTATCTACATGTAAATACAAGAAAATGAGAGCTGAACTGTTTGTTGCCATCTACATCGTAAAGGAGACACGCAGGACAGGAAATTTCCAGTTAGCATTAGATCTTTATTTCTCATGTCACTTTGAAAGCTTACAAGGAGCTTACATTTAACTTGGGAATTCTCAAATGACACAAGCAAAGATTATATACAGTACTATAAACTGTCAGCTATGATAAAGGAAACCAAATGTACACATTTTGTAGTTTTCTTCCGTAGCATGTTTTTTTTTTTCTTTAAGGTATAGATATTTTTTGCCATATCCATAAAGCATTCCATATTTCCATACTTAACTCTGCAGTTATAA
The DNA here is from genome assembly GCA_034779795.1 of Ctenopoma multispine. NCBI lineage: Eukaryota > Metazoa > Chordata > Actinopteri > Anabantiformes > Anabantidae > Ctenopoma > Ctenopoma multispine. The sequence goes on along the minus strand of JAUYWH010000012.1, from coordinate 9,881,320 downwards.
AAATATCAGATATTTCTTAATTTCTTTCAATCCCTGTGTTGACAAGTGCGTCTTGATGCAACTCCTCAACATTATTGCTGCATTAGCACAGTAGTAAATTCTGGAACTCTTAAGTAAACATATATAGAAGAACATGGCTATTAGCAACTTTTTTCATTTTGTGTTTTTTTTTTCCTCTTACACGTTTCTTTAAATACTTGACACACTTTCAAAGTGCAAAAAAAAAAAAAAAGAAAATGAAAACTGATCCGAAAATTAGAAGACAATAAAATAAAAGAGGTGCAAATCAGAATACAAACATCTGGTGAAAGCGTAAAAGAGGGCATGGCACTTCTATAGCGTGGTGCTGAAGTGAGAACACAAATGTACAGTGAGGGACGTCACGTGAAGTCTCGTTTGGCAATGAGAAAACGTCGCGATGCGATTTGCTTGCAAATGATCCTTGCCGGTGATTCCCTCATGTCCATTTTAGTTTCTATGTAACACTAATGATAAATAACAAGCCAAAGAAAAGTAAGACTTCAAATGATATCTGCATTCATAATGGCGCTCGTCATGTGACACAGATCTAGCTACAGTCTTGTCCTAAACCATCTCAAAATGGACTTAAATTGTCTAAATGTAAGTACAGGTAGGAGTGTTCCCCCTCACTACGAACACTAACAAAGTAAGCTTAGTATCATAGTTAGCTCGATGGTTCAGCAGGCGACTGAAATGGAGGAAAGAAAGAAATAATAATAATAATAATAATGAATACTGAACTCAGTTTCTGATGAAGCGCCAGAACGCACGTGTTGATCTAAAAAAAACAAACAAACAAAAAAAAACGCAAGGCATTTTCTGTTCTGTGTAACTTTAAATATCTACTTTTAAACATTATCAGTATCTACAAAATGCGCATGACCATTTTGTACACAGTGATTCATTTCTCGCGTCATATCGTCGTGTGGAGCGCAGCGACCCCCCCCCCTCCCCCTCTCACTGCCTTGAAGGACAAAGTCCGCTTAAAGCACTTTACCTGAGGTTTCGTTAAGAATGCTGCAATTTGCCTAAACAGGGAAGTCTGACATACGCAGGAGCACACATGCACACGCAGACGCACACACACGCAGCAGCTCGCACACTAAGAGAGGATCCCTGCAGGTTCATCAAGCATGCGTTCAGAGGTTCTGGGGATATGCCGCCTGCATTAAGTGGAGGGGGGAAGGGGGGCTGGAGTCTTATTGAGCTAATTCCATTTAGAGACTCTCGGGTGTGAGGCTCGAGAGGTCTTGACTTGGCTGTTGCTGTTTTTCAGGTCTGACTTTCAGTTTTGTCCCATCACAGCTGACTCCACAGGACCTGCCCCCCCCCCACCCTGGCTAAAAGAAGCTCTCCACAGTTTCTCCGTTATCCTCCACTTTCGGAGTTCAGTAATTTTTTACAGGCCAGTCTAGCAGCCCCCCACCTGCCCACAGGAGGTCACTGGTGGTCAGCTGGTATTGAATGACTTGGCCTCTGACCTGGCTGGGGGGGAAGCAGGGGGGGGGCCCCGGTAGAGCAGCGCTGGGGGCAGAGAAGCAATCACTACGGGGAGGAGGAGGACGTCCTGTTTGTGGAGAAACTGTAACAAAGAGGAGTAGAGGGCGGGGTCGATTAGAAGATGCAAAGATCACACTTTCACACGTTCTGTTTTTGAGAGGCCTGAGCGGTTACCTCTGCAGCCGGTGCACCATGTGGGCCACTAAAGAATCGGAAATGCCGGGGTAAGACTCCTCAGCCAGCAGGATAGCCTCTCTCAGCTCGTCCAGGACCATGGGGTTCCCGTTCACCTGCTCTTGTCTCGCCTTCAGCTGGGAGGGAGGAGAGAGATGTGAGGTGAGATCTGGTTACTGACTGGAGCCTGGAAACAGCTCGATGTGTGATGTGATGACATTCCACTAAAATGAGCGGCGTCCTATTAAGCGAATGTTAACGATGACAAGTTTGTCATTGTGCAAATGGAGCTTCTTACCTCAGCTAAAGCAGGAGAGATGACTGTGGTCAGGCTCTGTGAATAAGGCCTCTTTGGAATGTCTTTCGTCTGTGGAAACAGACAGATGTGAGACCAGGGGAAAGGGTAGCACAGCCTAACCCATCTTATTTTAAATGAGTTCTTTGTTGGCATATGTTAAAATCAGACGTCAGGCAGCAAACGAGAACCTAAAGATAAATAAGCTGTGACGCCCCCACATCTCACCTGATCTGTCCCCCCTGACTGTCCCTCCCCGTTCTGCAGCTTCTTGGGATCCTTCTCTCGGATGGTGAAGATCCAGTCGTCGCTGCCAAAGTCGTTTCCGCCCGACGCCTGGCCGTCCTGCTCTCTGATTGGACGGACATCAAAGAGGATTTGTACATCTATCAGGATAAGTAATGAAGTCATGCATGCTAAGTGTTTAAAGCTCAACATAAAAAATGTGGGAGGACAGAGGCACAGAGAAGGGGCTCTCACCCTCAGCAGCATGTGTCTGTGTCAACTTAGAAAAAAACATGCTAAACGACAAGCACATGATTTTTATAAAACACCAGAAAAAGCATCTGTAGCGAGTAAGATGTCAACAGACTTACGAATCTGACTCATCAGAACTGGACTCTGTGGTTCTGGACTGTTCGGCCTTCCACCTCTTGTACTTGTCCACCAGCTCAGTCAGGTACGAGGTCTTTTTCGCATAGCGAACAATCAGCTTATGCTTCAGCAGCTCTTTGGCAGTTGGCCTCTGTGAAAACACACAGAGAACAGATGATCCCGACTGCGCACACACACACACACGAAAAAAAATAATGCAATGTGAGAAAATGCTCACAAAACTGGGCTCTTTGTTGAGACAGGCCTCGACGAACTCCTTGAGCGGTTTGCTGTAGCTGCCCTCCAGTGTGGGTGGGTTGTTCTTTGGGATGAGGAATAAAACCTTCATGGGATGGAGCTCTGAGTGAGGGGGCTCGCCTTTCGCTAGCTCGATGGCTGTGATGCCCAGAGACCAGATGTCAGCCTGGAGCGCACAGGGATGCAGGGTGATACGTTTGCACACACAGAACTTATCTAAAGACATGGCCCCTGGTGTACGGCTTCGGACTCACCTTAGAGTCGTAGGCTGACTGTTTGATGACCTCGGGGGCCATCCAGAAAGGCGTGCCGACGAAGGTGTTGCGTTTGATCTGGGTGTCGGTGAGCTGGCCAGCCACTCCGAAGTCTGCCAGCTTCACCTCTCCCTGCTCGGACAGCAGCACGTTGGCAGCTGTGGACAGGAAGGGCAGACTGTAGGTTGGTGTGATCCAGCTCAGAAAAGACACAAAACTGAGTAAGACGCTACTCCGCGTCTCTCCAGTCATTTATCTGCATCACCGATTGATTTGATAAAGAGGGAACGACTGTCAGAAGCCTTTTAGTGAAGCGCTGCAGAGTTTGCCTCAACTCCCCAGTGAAACACAAACTGAATGACTGAATGATGGATCAAACTATAAGTGGACGTCAATGCCATTAACGTGTCATATGATATTTGTGTGCGCTCGCCGACGCCCTTTAGTTAACTGAAACCTGTGCTACCTTTGATATCCCTGTGGATCTTCTTCTCAGAGTGCAGGTACTCCAGGCCCTTGAGGATCTCTCTCAGGATGGTGGCGATCTGGGTCTCATCCAGAGCTCCGGGCTCCATCTTTGACAGAAAAAGCACCATTCAAACTGTGAGCTATTTATGTTACAGTATGTAACACATCACCTCACCAGTGAATGACTTACCAAGTCTAAAGCTGAGCCTCCGCCTAAATACTCCATAATGATCCATAACTTTGTGTCCTGGAACAGTGGAGAAAAAAAAAAGGTTCGTTAGGCACAGTGGTGCATTTGTGGAGAGAAACTCACAGCTTGTGTATGAAGGCAGTTGTGCGGTGTGAGGAGCCAGGTGAATTCCTCAACATGTCACAATGACACTAATAAGGGCTCGGTGGGTGTCTAATGTCGCCTGAGGGTAATCCCATTTTCAGTTAGGATTAGTGAGGGAAAGTGTGTAGGAGAGAAATCGTTTCATGCTCAGTTGGAGGTTTGGCTTACAGTAAACGGAAAATATATATTATACTGCCTCTGTGTGTGTGTGTGTACACACATCATTTTACTGATTATATCAACATCACCTTTAGGTACGAGCCGTAGTACTTGGTGACAAAGGGGCTGTCGCACTGGCTGAGCACCGTGATCTCCTGCTGGATGTCTTCGATCTCGTCCTCTGCTTCCTCCAGGTCTATGATCTTGATGGCCACCACCTTCTGGGTGCGATTATCGATGCCTTTGAACACCTCGCCGAACGAACCTTTGCCAATGCGCTCCAGCTTGGTGAACAGCTCCTCTGGGTCCGCTTTAGCATTCTGATGGTGGCGGGGAGACAAAGCGAGGGGAGGAAAGGGGAGGCGGATTATTAAAAGAAAGAAGAATAAGGAAGAACAGAACAACTGAACGCTGGAGAGAAAACAGGAAACACCGAGAGGCTGCCGTACTTCCAGGACACATTAATTCACTTACTGCAGCACAGAAAAAGAAAGTAAGAGGAAAATGAAGGAGTGCAAAAACTAACTAAACTAATTCTCCTGGAAGACCTGGAAATATTAATTTTGCAGCAACACAAAACACATAAAAGCAGAAAATCCTCACATCTGAGAGTCTGACAACAACTAATATTGTTTGACAAATGACAAAAAAAAGATGACCTGATTATAAAAATAGATTTTCCTTTGGCAACAGACTGATTGATTATTCATTACTTATGAGCTGCATAATTATAAGAGGTTTTGCATTATTGCAAACTGGTTTAGCTGGCCCTCTGAGCTCTTTATAAACCAATGGAAAAGCTGAAAATGTGTCCAGTGAAAGGACAACTCAGCTTTTTCCATGTATATCTGTGTGGAATGAAACAGAAAAAAAAAACCCTACTTGAACGCCCCAGGAAGTGAACTGAAATGACTTAACTCTCCAGAGGCTGCTCTGTGGGAAACACAAGAGCAGGCGGTGACAAAAACAACTTCCTTTTATGACTTCTTTTGAGCAGAGAAAGGGTCAGTGTGTCTTACGTTTCGCGATTTCTAAAAGTGAAGCAACCGCCTTGTGCAAGAAGTGATCCTTACGTCACCAAAGGAGCTCCCTTGTGGCGCCGTGAAAGACACTTATCGGCGGCACTAAAAGGTGATTGTGCTGATGGAAAGAGCGACATAAAACACATGAAGTGACCCAGTGATGAGTTATAGTTCCATAAAAGAATAAGATGCTTTGTTTGGGAATGAGGGTTCAAGCTGAAACTGGAGCCTCCGGTCAAGAGGCAGACAAACAATGTCTTCTGCTGCTGGACTTACAGCATGCACTGACCTTGCCTCTGTGTCCTGCAGCTTCATTTAGGATCAATCCTCTCATCACTGTAGGCTTCTTTACAACTCCTTACACTGCTCTGAATGGACTCAAGTCTTTCTCAGTGTCTAAACACTGATAGATTGCCTGGGTTGTTCTGATTGTGATCTGGTGCAGTTTACAGTGGGAACAGTTATCTCCTGTAGTTATCTACCCAACACAATTATCCCCTATCGGCACAATTCTAAAGATAGCAGCAGAGGCAAGAACTAGGCTCATGTGTTCATGATAGTTTCTTTGTATGGAGAAGCCACAGAGCTCTGTTGCCTTTGAGTGATGGATGAAATATCAGAATATTACGTTGTTTGTGTATTTTTCTGTTGCTCAGGCTGTTTCACATATTCTATTCCCTACACATTATAACAAGTATTTAAACTGATACACTTTGACTAGTGCATCATTAATAAATTACACCTTACAATCACAATCTCTGCAATGCTTTCTACTTTTGACCTCATTTCTTTAACAAGGTGCAGCAAGTTGAGTTGTCAAACGCTCGCTGAGTTAAGCTAGCTAAAGGTACAGTGCACAAACCCACAGCAGGGAGTCGAACACTGTACATTTTGTTCGGACTTATTGCGGATTAAATGAACAGACAAATCAAAAGACATGAGGCTCACCTGCATCCCCGGCAGGTTACCCTGAACGGGGGAATGGGCCATGGTGATGCTCCCTGGATGTGCGCCTCGTCCGACGCCGCAGGGTTGAGCTCTCCTCAGCTTGACTTATGTTTACAGTCCCGGCTGTGGTACCGATACTGTTAGCCGCACTTCAGCGCACCTGGTCCCCAGGCCTACTGAGAACCGTGTCAGGTACTTTTCTGCAGTGACAAAATGTCCTTCACACGCTCATTAGAGTGTCTTTTCTGTGTCGGAACAAACCCCAAGTCACTCAAAACAGCTGAGCAAGCTAACAAGCGCTTGCTAATGCTAATTCGGAGGCTGCAAACAAGAAATCCGCAATGTTAGCTTACCAACCAGCTGGCTAAGCGTTAAATAGTGCGTTTTATTCAAATGCTTCCACTCACAGAAGTTATGCTGCTGCAGCAAAATGTAATTTTCAGCATCTATAAAGTGGCAGCAGCTATTTATGTAACAAAATACAACTGTCACTTTGTGAACGCGTATTCTCTCACTAACCGTGTTGTCAGCTAGCTAACATGATTAGCTCGCTAGCTAGCTAGCCAACGCACGCAACGACCTGACAAACGTTCCGTCAGCGAGCTGGCTCCGAGCACAATTTGTCTGCATACCGCAAATGTCGCCCCTCAAAGCGGAGTCTGGAAGAAAGAGACCACGCAGCTCTTGTGTTTGCACTAAGTCGTCTTCGGCGGCTCTACAGGTTTACAAGCTCCGGCATCTCCGGCAAGGACTAGCTCCCCAGTGTTTTTGTTTCCTCCCTCACTTTCGTCCCGTAGTCTCAGCCATCTTGTCGGTGCCTGTGACGCTTGGCTAGGCGGATCCGGATCCGGATCAACAACAACATCCCGACTTGTCTCCCATCCATGTGCTGATGCCAAGCGGATGGAGCGGCGTCCCCCAAACTTTTCCCCTCACTTAGTAATACATTCACCTAAACGATTCATATGAAAACACGTTGGCAACACCAGTGGCAGCTAGCTGAGAAGGTTTCATAGTCTTGTTTTTATGACTGAGTAATATTAAGGTGATCTTCACGCAATATGCGCTCAATGGAAATAGTTTATGTTGCACAGGAGCTTATGAAAGGCTCTTTAATGCGGCAGTGTCACTAACTGGTGATCCCGCTAAAATCCACGTATCATCATTCATTCAGTAACTTCATCGCATTTCTAATGACATCATCATCATGTTTTTTTTTAACATTTCTTTAGCACTGATTCTGCTTTAATAACACTATACTGCATGTCCAGGAGCTGTGAAGACACTGCTGCATCATGAGCAGCCTAAATCAAATTCTAATGATTTTCCAGACAGTCCCGTTCACTGCGCAGCGACGCTGACCGCGCTCCATCCAATGGACGTTTCCAGTGTTTGACCACAAGAGGGCGCCAGGGTATAAACCACCAGCAGTAGCAGCAGCAGCAGCAGCATCCTTGTGTAACCTGGATGCAGCATCGCGTGTTGCGGCTGGAAATATCGACTGGATGATCACAGTGTGACAGTAGCTGATAGGCTCTGGGCCTGCTTGTTGCGTGGTACACATATTATAATACATATTTTGCAACGGAAACCTACAAAATCTGATTTTAGCGTGCGTTGAAAGCAGCTGGTAGCAGGGTGCATTAAGGCCTACGTGGTGGCATAGCAGCGTGATTGCATGGTTACTGTTGCTACCTTTAAAATGGGATCTGACCATGGGATCTGACCTTTTGTGGATGAAATGACCAATAGATCACTGAAAGGTGAAATGATAAATAGACTATACTAATAGAAGAAAGTCCAAGTGCGCGTAAATGTATAACACAGAGAGAGATGCTCATTCACACTAAAACACGACCACACACGCATGTGTCCGTGTCTCAACATGCATATGCATGAAGGAACAGCCCTCACTAATGAAGCCGTGGATAAAAGTCTGCGCACCGTGCCTCACATTTCGTGAGCCTCATCATCCCCTCATCCAGGGCTGAACGCGTTGTAATGGAATAAGCGCTTCCTCCCCTCCTTCATGCGTAAATTATGTAGGGCAGGACGGGGAACGCTTTGCTACCTCCATCTGAGAAAACCCGACCGGTGAATGTGAGGAGAAGGAGGAGGGAAAAGGAAAAAAAGAAACCTCACCAAAAAAAAAAAAAAATCCCAGTTTCGTCTGCAACCAGCGTTTTGGCAGAAGCGGAGTGTAGCGCATCACGACTTGCCCATTGTGAAGCCAAGGAGAAGAAAAGATGGACATCACGGATCAAGGCGCTCAAATGGAGCCGCTGTTACCAACGGTAAGAGCAAAATAAACCATCTTTTTCTGTTGATTTCTTACTGTCACACACTGCAGCTCTGAATCATAGACTGTTTCTGTAATTTCTCCTTAGAATAAAGCAGGCGCAGTGAGTTTCATCAGCGTATGATTCATTTTCTGTACATGTGTATTTCCAAATGAGCCACATTTCGGGTTCTTTATCAGCGATCAACATGGACGTTGCGCACCATAAATTGACAGAATCAGATTTTCATCATGTGCTCAGTTGAAAGATTAGAGCTGAGAGCAGAACAGCCTCACACGCAGGAGGCGTTTGCGATGCTGTGTACAGGTTGACACCATGTTCCACAGCAGCTACAGATCAAATTCACCCGAGTGCAGGCATAGAAATGATCCACAGTGCTGTCACCCAATAATATGTTTACCAGATGACCCAGTTTTTCTTCTCATGATAAAAGAAGCTGTTGCTTTACTGCAGGTTCTAGATGTTTCACTGAGATGAGCGTGAAGTGTTATATCCTGAGGTTTATGTATCTGATCACTGCATAACCTGCTCATTTTAACTGTATATGACAGGATAAAGTACTCAAACTCTTTCACATATGTCAGTGTTAGTTCTGGTATCCAGCCATCCTTCTCTCACTCACATATACAAAGATGCTACCCAAGCATCCCAAAGAGTTGCTGTCTCTTTGTATTTCACTGAGATATAAAGTCAGGTGTCGGTGGAGTACCACAAGGTCTAAAAATGTGTCCACTCAGGTGGTAGCTTAGGCCGCTGGCAGGAGATCAAACAAGCATTACACACTGAGCCACTTGAAGGCAGAGCCTCCCTCTGCAGGTCAGCCTCTGCTCATTAGCATTCAGGTGAGACACTGTGCTATGAAAGAACAAAAAAAAAAAAAACTCAGCTGCCAGAGCACAGAGGAGAGAGATGGAATATGTTGCTTTAATCTCATCCTGTTTAAAAGCAGTGACTGCACTGGAGGCAAATCAATGCTCTCCTTGTTATGTTCTATTTGCGGGCTGTGTTACATGAGGACTCAGTTTTCCGGAGCTCACAGCAAAGCCTGACGGGGCTTGATGTGGCGTGGGATGGCTGTTCTGCTTCCCCTGCAGTCTCGATGCAGTGCGCTCGCCTCCCCGTCATTGTAACTCATTGCTGCTTCCCTCTGTCCCTCTGCCTACGCAGCAAGCGAATGCGTTGTCATGGTTTCACGAGGATGCGTATGGGTATGTGAGGTGTTAGTATGGTGAGAATCACAGGGACTCCTCGCTACACAACATGGCTAGAAAAAAAAATCCATTGTGCTGCATTCTATGAGATCACCAGGTTCCCAAGGTCAATCATGAGAGTATGTTTAACTTACAACAGGAAGGAATTCTTCACAGAGCATCTGGCATGACAGTAAAGACACTCTTTTGTCATAATGACTGATTTTTTGATGTTCTTTGACTTGCAGGAACAAAGTTCCCAAGAGAATAAAGATGTGGTGAGTACATTTCTCGTTCACTTCATCTGGCCTGCAAAAATGTCATATTGATTTGCTCAGCAATACCGATGGTAACTCGATTTAACGCACTCGTTAAAAACTAGTGATGAAACACAGATGAAATCAGACAATAAATAGGAAAAGCAATAAAATAAAAAAAGAAAGGGCAAGAGATTAATAATAAAGGAGTCTCACTGTAAAGAGTTTTATGAAGTGCAGTGGTGGAAAGTTACTACTTAGGTATAACTTTGAGGTATTTACAGTCAATTTTATTTAAATATTTCAGGCTTTTAATACATAAAATATCATTCTCAAGTACATACATTTCATTATTATTCTTCATTAAATATAAAATACAATGTCTTGTTAAAGTAGCTGTTATTTAGATGAAACATGACAATTCTGGTAAAGGCTCCACTCATCGGACAACAGACAATTCACACCGAGCTGTGCAGGTACTATCAGCTCTGTTGGGCACTTTAGCTTCTTTCAGCTTTTTGTTTGAATTTTTCTGAACACAAGGTCAGCAGCTTGTTTCTGCTGCCGCCTAGTGGTCAATACCCTAACCCTACCCCTAACCCATGTATTTGTGTAGGAGAACTAGGAACCACTCGACTATACTGGTTAATTTCCTTTAAAGTAGTTAACACAAGCATCATCTGAGCCAGCTATGACAGCAAAATACTATGCAGAGATGAATTGTCAAGAGAGGCAAACAAAGCCCCCAGTGACCACTCATAGTTGGATTTTTTTGCAGTGGTAACTATAAACCACCAAAAAAAGCACTACAGTGTACTGCCCTAGTCCACTAAGCAGGGCGCTTTCTATCCATAAGCATAGTGCAGAGTCACATAAAGTGTTTTTTTATTAGCCTCAATCCTAAATGTTTTGGGGGCCTTGATGGGCTTCTTTACCTGTGGCCCTCTAGACTCTAGGACCACCCCTGATACTATGTATACACTGGTTATCAACATGTGATACTGTATATGTGACAGAAAACATTTTAGTACTTTTTACCTCTTTACCCAGGTAGAGGTTTGCATGCAGGTCATTTGTTTGTAACACAGAGTACTTGCATTGTTCTGTTACTGCTTCCACTTACGTAAATCTTCTAAATACCTTTTCCATCACTAAAGTAGAGATTATTAAAGCAGATTTCAGGCAGGTTGTTACATTCCAATGGTAAACATTCAGATAACATTTATCTCTTAATCCATGTCTTCTATCATCTATAATCTACAGTAATATTGCACAGCTGTATTTGGTTTATGTCTTTAATTTGCCAGCTTATTTAGCAGATGTTGTGTATTTTGACATCGCAGTGGTCACACATGTCACTATGCATCTGTCAGCCACACAAGGCTGAGATGATTCTGGGTGAATAAATTGCAGTTGGTAATAGGACTGGAAGAGTTAAAAGGAGTGACACCTGATCTAGCTGTACAGAAGAGTTCTGATGAATGTGTGCTGTCTGCTCTGACTAAATATTCCTTATGCAACTGTGGGCTGTGAGCCAGACTGAGCACAAGACTCTGGTTTAACTGTGGATCTTTCAGTGAACCAGTTTTTTCTACTGTAGAGACCATAAATAATGATGATCTGAATATAATTGTTAAATATCTGTTGTGATAAAAGTATAGCATCACAATTGTACATGACTTGTAAATCCACAATGTCTTGTGGTTTTTGTACTGATAAGGCAAGTTTTATCAAATGTATTAGTAGTATTAGTAGTAGTAGTGAATTTATGGTGGACAAATCTTTGCTTGATGTTACTCATCTTGGTGCTAAGCTATGCTAACCAATTGCTCACTAAGCAGTAGCTATGTTGTGTACAGACATGAGAGTGGTATCAATCTCCTCATCTGCATCACTTTTGGAGTCATCGGTACATTCCTGCAGTTTTAAAAGTGCAGGAATGACCAGCTTGTAGTCATGTGCCTGCACAGACTAGTTCAGCTGCAGTTTACTTGCCTTTTTCACTTTCTGATTATTTCATCCAATGAGCCCAAGTCAATGTTTGGTGTAACAAAATACCTTCCATGAATTCTTGAGATATTGCACTGACAGGAATGGGACAGACGTGAGGTCACAGTGAACTTGACCCTTGACCCTAAATTCTAATTAACTCATCCTTGAGTCCAAGTAGGTGTTTGTGCCAGTTTTGAAGGAATTCTACGCGAACTGAATGGACAGGCACTGGAACTGAGGCATTAAAATGTGTAGAAATGTAGCCCCTTTATACACCATTTCTCCTAATAACAAAATAAAATTTTTTTTTAAATGTTTCATTGAATATATTAAAAGTTACACAGATAGGTCTGCGTTTACTAGAATTCAAGTGGCTCTGATCTGGGATTTGACTTGGACTTGGGCTGGCATGGTCCAGCCCTGACATGACAGGGGGCTCCCTGCCTGGCTGTCCACTTAGAGTTGGTTGACTGACTGGATTGGAGAAGATGAGTGAGAACAGACGGAGGAAGTCCGTTGATGTTGCTTGTTCTTTTGAGCGTGGTGTTCTTGGATCGGTGCGAAAGCTCTGTACGACTTGGTGATCCAACTGTGCGGGCAGGCGGGCAGGCAGGAAGCCTCCCCACCGCAGCTAGGAGCCTAGACCGGCTGTGCTCCTTTCCATGGTTAATTATAGCAGTGTCAGTGGACAGGAGGTTGAAGAGGACATGGAGGTAGTTAGAGGGAGAGGGTATTGAGCTGGATGGAGAACAGATGGTTGGATGAGGAGACAGGGGCATGTAGAAAAATAGATTAGGTATTATTAAGTGTGTTTTTGACTGTCTGTCCATCTTCTGCTGAACACTTACTGAACAGAAATATCAACTGACATAAACTACAGGCAGCATGATTATAATTTGATAGTCAATACAGGCAGTGCTGCAATAATAGCCACGTGTTCCTCCGGATCTGTTTCTAGCACACCATGTTTCGATCACAGTTTAGCTGACAATGCACTATAGCCACAGACCATCTTCTTTGCCTCAGGTAGGTTGTGCAGACACACACAGACACATGCACTTATAGATGCGCTGTATGCAGCAAGACTGCGCTCCCCGTTTCTTCTACTTGAGATGGTTGGCCACCGTCGCATGTGAAGCTGTGAGGTGGAGAGGGTCTGAGTGATGCCCCTCACACAGGACGGTGTTGTTTGACTTCCTGCGACCTAAGGCTTCCCTTAGGTAACACGGCCACTGAGCTCGGAGAATCAGCAGAGCAGAACAGTGCACGGCACAGCATCGGTGATGTCAGAGCGCTAATCTCTCTGGGGGGATTGGCGGATGGACGCTTGTCAGAAACATTTGATGCTGCCCTGGATGAAAGCAGTCGGAGGGAGAGACAGAGGCAGAGCTGCGCTGAGCTCCCTGCTTTGGCTTTATGCTGTGTTCGCGGTGCGTTCGGAATGAGGCTGCTGGCGTATTCCAGCATGGGAAGAGCGGCTGAGGAGAGCAGCTGAAGAGTGGAGAGGGCTTGACTGAGAGCTCACCCCAAAAGCTGACTCTGTCTTTCTCTGCTATACTCTCTGTCTCTTCATAGACAATCACAAAGTCAAACTTTAACTTGGAGAGGACTCAGGCCTTGAGCCTTAGTCTCTCTTCTTACCATCTCTGCACACAAGGGGAGTTAGTGGGCATTCTGCCCCAACCTAAAGGAGGCACACAATGCACTCTGTGGACCACCATAAAGGATTTATTTACCAGGTAGGTTGCTGCAGCTTTAAACTCAAAAGTAGCCTTTTATTAACTTTGTTTTATTACTAACAGTAAGTTGGTATCGATCGCTGAGATCTGTTGTTTCTGGATTCATAGTAATTTGAACACGTTGTAGTTGTGACATTGAGGTTAAACACTGCCTATATTAGCTGGGACTAGTGTGCGTGTGATCACGCTGCATACTGTTAATGCATGTATGGTTAATACGGATGGGGAGGCTTGCCTCCTGTGCTGCAGAATGAGCCAGTTGTGCTGATGTGCATGCGAAAGGTCCCAAGGAGGTTGGCTGACAGATGGGACTGTCATTCTGGACTGAGAGAGGAGCTTATGCCCGGAATACTGACCCTGCTGATCTTTCAGGGGGAATTGGGTGAACAACAGCCCAAAAAAATAGGACTTTATTGTATTTGAGCACTTTGTCATTTACATGTATAACTATACAGTATATATACATATATAATATATGATAATTTATAATATCTTTCTGCTGTTATGGTAAAGTTTTCTCACTTGCTATCCTAATGGTCTTTTTTGGAGTCTTCACACATCTTATCTCCCTACATCTAATCAAATTTGAACTGATAGTTTGAACTATAGTCCCTTTGATGCTGCTGATGCTGAGCCGGGTGCCATTGCCACAGTAACGATGGCCATCTGTACGGATGAAAACCATGACAACAGAAGCTGTCACCCAATCACTGGGCTTGTACAGCTGCTGATAATCCAGCTCTTAGCTAGCTACAAGCTATACAATCACTCTGGCTCTCGTAGAAAGTCCACTAAAGCAGATTGAAGGCAAACAGATTCACATTAAGACCCAGTGTTCTGGGTTTTGCATGAAAAGCCACCTGATTTGGGGTGTACTGCGGAGAATCAGTGCTTAATCTAAACTGAACCTGATTTTTAATGCACACCTCCTGGTTTGCCTAGATCTCAGGGTATAGCAACACAAACATTCATCACCCCTGCTGTAGTGAAAGCCTCCGGAGAGATCCCTGAAGAACTTAGAAATGGGGTCACCTATCTGCTTCCCAGGGAGAGAGATGTGATAATGTACACACATTCCTGGAAATGAGCTTGCGAGAATCAATAGGTCTGTAATTTTTTTACTGGCTGGGAAAATGGAATCTAAGCTCTCAGACAAATCTGCCGTTGACACTTGAAGACATCTTTTCTGTTGCTTTGTAACTAGTCACGCATGAAAGATAATATCACTGGAAAGTTAATATGTCCTGATAGCGTTTCCTTTATTGGTTTAAATTCCCATGTAAGTACTTGCACTTATATTTAAATTTTCATCCTTACCTTTATTAATGATGCTCTTGTAAAATAAATGTGTAGTTCCTGAAAGATATATTTGAAGCTGGAAAATGTTTTTTTTCTTCTGCATAGAACATTTGTCAACAAAGGCAGTCTCCCATTGGTTCCCAATAGCTCCAGGGCACAGGCTTCAGTGACAAGCTGAATTACAGTCTTATGCTCAGTCTCTGGTTTAGAGTGGTGGCAGGGTGGTTTACATGTGAATGAATGCTGACTGGGCTGTCGCCTTCTCAGCATGTCAGTTGGGCAGCGTTGACCTTTAACTCTACTATCACACAGAGGTGAGATCCATGAGGGGGAATCAGTCACGTAAGAGTGGTGGTGTTGTTCAGAAAGGATCCTCTGAGTACTCTGAGACAGGTTTCACGTCACTTTCACTGTTGACTGTGTTTATTTGTGGACTGTCACAGTTCCTCTCATCCTTTGACAGTGCATATTCAGTATTCTTGTATTCAATGCAACAGAATCAGCTTTTATTATTCTTTTAACTCTGCACACTCTTCTTCTGCCTACATTACCCATATGTAACCTGAGCACTAACAGTTCACCAAGTGTTCATGCTGCTAGGTGGGCCAGGGTTGCACCTCTGTCAGTTTGTCGGTGATAGATACAATAATTGCAGCACTAGGAGAACTGAGTGAATTTAAAGTTTGGATAAATCATTCTTATTAGAAATAATAAAAAATTATTACATTTTAATAAATAATTTTACACTAAAGTTTTGAAGCGGTTGCAACCAGGAAATTACTCCCTAAAAGGGATGCATTTTTACCTCTCAGTTGTTTATTACTTGTTGTTGACTATGACAATGGTAGTTATTTCTTTATTTTTTCAGATTACATAAAATTGTGTATTTGACATTTCTTAAACACTTTTTTATTTGCGGTTTAATATATCCAAAAAATTTTTAGAATTTCAGTGTAAAATCTTTTAATTAATTTTCCCCCTTTCTTTGAGTGTGTGGGTCTGGCCACCTAAATAAAAAATCTGGACTTGCCCCTGCTGGTGCTGCAGTACTACAGTAAAGTACTGTTCGGCAAAGGTCCTAATAACTGCTTTTGACGATTAGCTTCTCTCTGAACACACTGTTTTATGGCACACTTAAAAGGGTTTTTGTTATTTCAATTAGTGAGTTCTATATTTTTAGATGGAAAGGTGATGTCTTGTACTATACTTCCATTCACCAAACTGAGCTGAACAACATTTGAATCAGAATACGATGACCAATATGGGTTAGTTTTGTGTAAAATGTTTCTTTTTGATTTCTGCCTACCTCAACATAAAGACCTGTAAGCATGAGGGTCAACAACATGATAATAACACATTAACTTCAGGCTAAGATATGGTTTCTTTAAATGGCGATGTTTTTCAGTGACATGCTAAACTGTAGTGCAAGAGGAACATTAGAGCTGGTGGAAGTGTAACGAGGTCAGCAGATGTGCTCAGTAATGTCAGTTACACATCAATATCTGTTGTATTTGCTAACATTAGCTGACATTAGCCTTCATAAGCTACCGGTCACACCAGCTTAAGTGAAGCTTTAGCAGTAAAACCTGAATATATTGAACAGAGCAAGAAAGACATCTCTACTGTACATGTTTATAGAATGTACATTTAATTATCATCAGATGAAGCCCAATGTCAAGCGTTTCTCATGAAGGTCATGATGCTACTTACACTACTGCACAAATGCTTGCTCTGTGTGCACACAAACACACACATGCACACTTACCACTGCATGACATTAGAACATCCTCTGGTCCTCGATCAGGCTTGAAGCCTTTTGCCCTCTCCTCCTGTGTGTTATTCATTCATCCACACTGTTCCAACCCCCGATTGCACCACGGCCTGCAGAGGAGCTGTGTGTAGTAGCACAATGTGTGTGTCCCTCATTTACAGTACTGTTTGTTCATGCAGACTGCATTTTAAGAATCCTAAATCTTATTTTGCATGTAGGCTGCTGAAAGGTTTCATATGGAAACGAGCTTGAAGGTGAACAAACGTAGACACAATATACATTCATACATTGTTACATTTGAAAGCATCTATTCATCCCATCCTCCAGCTCCTCCATCTCGACTCCCCTGGAGTCTTGAACACGTGTTCTCAACTCCCCTTGGCTCTGAAGCCTTCATGATCGACCAATGGGCAAACCCGAGAAACGGCTGATTTAATTCTCTCTACCGTGCATGCATGCAAGGACTCCTCCATCACTGATCCCACGGTCAGAGACAAGGTATTATCCTGCCGTGAAGGCTGGCAGATTAATCTCAACCCAGATTGGTGAACCAGGATGCAGTTCTCTGGGCTGGTCTGGGTTCAGCAATATGAAGAAGAGAAAGTAGTGTCTATAAATAGAAGCAGGGACCTGCAGGGAGGCGTTTCTGGCTCATCTGTCATACTAAGCAGGGTAAAGCTTTGTTTGGAACAAAACAAAGAGGGGCATACCATTGAGCTTAAAATATATAATATAATAATAATAATAATATTTCTGAAAAATGGTAATAGAACCTATTACGAAAAGGAGGTAGTTTTTTTTTCCTTGTTTCAGAAAAAAACTAGTAAAAACTATGAAAGGCTAAAGAAATAATGGCCCATATTTAGTGTAGTGTGAAGCCCAGAATACAGCATGTGCATGACAAACAAATGTGCTCTCTGTATGTCCTTACTGTTTTTTACAATAATGTAACAGTGAATGACTCTCTGTGAGTGAACGCCACCGTGCATTGTTTATTGCAATTGAATAGTTTTATCTTATTTTCTTCAATTAAAAAAAATGTTTTTAACCAGGTTGGTTCAGCCAAGGTTAGCGAAACCAGTCAACAGTGTGTAAAAGTTTATTTAAATTAGGCTAAAAAAATGCTTCACAAGCCCCCGAGCAGCTGCCACCCTTTGCCACCCTGTAGATCCGCCCCTGGTTTAGTACTGAATCACAAGCACTCCATGTCTTTTATGCTTAAAAAGAGACTTAAAGTTAAAGACCTGTTTCCCGTTACCCCGGTGAAAATTACACCCTTACTGCTAAGGATGTTCATTATCTTGGCTACTTAGATACTAAGAAAATACACTGGGAAGAAAAAATATGTGAACCCTCTGGAATGGCCTGATTTGGCACATTACATCACACATGTTGGGTCTATCTGGGTTCTGATTCCAAAAGGCAGATTTTTATTTTTTGAAGTCATTCTACAGTAGATTTACATTGATGTGATCTGGACTAGTTGCCATCATGGCACATACTGTACAGGTTTGCTGATACCTGCTGTAAGAGGTGACCTTTTCATATATATACAACATGTTGCAGTCTGCCAGTCATATACTGTGCAGTGGTGCAGAGGCTGCTGCAGTGCTAATGCAGGGGATATGCAGGATAGATTCAGGAGATGACTATCACAATATATACAGTGTAATAATAATAATATACAGTATGATAGATGTTTGTTAGATAGACAGGAGGTTATACTGTTCACCACTAAATCCTCATTGTGTTGCCCCAGGTTGTCCCCATCCGGGACTTTGAACTGCATACAATTTTAGATGTGTGCAGTTCTCATGGGTCGTCGAAAGGGAGACACAGTGTGTTCCTGAGACTGAGGGATTTCCCTGGGGACCAGCTGGACCAGCCAGCATTGCTGGTCCAAACTGAGCCGCAGCTCCTTTCCCAGGGTTGTCACACACAGACACTCGTGTCTATGCTGCCGTCACTACCATGAAGGCAACAACGAGATGAAATGAATACAGTGCCAAGCAGGGTCTTTTCTTGAGCTCTTTCGGCCACCTCTGTGTCTTGAGTGCTGATCAGATCTGCGCTTCCTCGCTCAGCAGATAGAGTGCAGTGGTCAGCGTGTCTGTGGAGTGCTGCAGCAGAGTGAAATGAAATGCAGAGGCACGAACAATGACAAAATTAACACATAGAGAAAATGTCAAAGTCTTTCAGATTACCATTAACCATCTGCCAGTGAAAATCTAGGAAAGTCTCCCCACAGGGATTCAATAATGAATCCTCTTCTGGGTTTGTGTGTGTTTTGTGTGTGTCTATGTGAGTAAGTGTACTTGTTCTGTTAATGTCCTTGTGTACAGTAAGCCCACCATGTCAGCATCTGTCCACACTCCTTTGATGGGCTGGCTTGTTCCTCACATGCTTGCCCATGTGTGGGGACATGAGTGTCTGTGTATGAGAGAAAGAGGGAGAGAGAGCATCGTACCATCAGTTGCTTAATCTCTGAGGATCACAGATTGATGGCCAGCATCAGCCACCTTTGGCTTTAGTCAGGCACATGTTTGCTACGTCATTTGTTTATCAGTGTAGTTATTTACTGTGTAGTGCAGCCTCCAGGTCTTGATGCTTGACTGAAAAGCTGCTGATTCAAATGCTGCTGGCTGCACGATAAAAGCTGCATAGTGTTTAATACTTTTATTTTTTCAGTGACACTTTGTCCCTAATGTCTGAAATCAAGCATGGGTTGTATGCAGCTGCCTGTCCACAATAATTTACTCAAGGGAATAAATAAAGTATATATTATTACTATCATTATTATTAATCTTTAGGAATATACAAAGCTGTAAATATATCTAATATGTTTTGTCTTTTGCTTTCAAAATGTTTAAGTTTTTTATGAGTTGTCGTTTTTTCTTAATGCTTTATTTTGTGATACATTCAGGTGCATCTATAGTTATGACGTCATTAACAGTAGATTTCCCTTAGGGGGTGTATGGTGTAAGTTTCCACCCACCCAAAAAAGAGTAAAGTATCAATGGTAAAACTGTCTGAGCTTAGTAAGTGTCCTTACACTTACTACTGAAGGAGTGTTGGCCATCTCGTATGTCGCTGCCATGACACCTAACACCAAATTTTTGTGATTAGATTTTTTTTTTAATTTTTATAAGAGTTGTTGACATTATTTTTTAATCACTGTACTGCATAACGTCCTCTGATGCACTGTTTATGTATTCCAATAACATGAAATGCAGTGAAGGACATCCCAGTCAGATTATACAGGCAAATCACGCAATATGGGAAAAATAGTCCTGTTTCACTAACTGTCTTTTTTTGTTTATATACTGATGTACAGTATATAATGTGTAACCTTTCCACTTCCACCACTGCATTCTGTTGATCTATTGTAATGTGGGGAAAGGAGTAAAGAAACAGAAAAGAAAGAGCAACCAAGATAAAACAACAGAAGCAAGGTGTAACATGAGACGTAATATGGAAAACAAACAAATAATACACACAGTATTGGTTTATAAGATGTTTCAATTCCATACTATTATAGTCTTTCTCTTAGAAATTTGTAGATGGGAATTTAAACCATTGAGTACATTCATATGACTACAGATGGCATCATCGGGAGGAGTTTTCCAGGCCAGAACATGATCTACAGGATAAACATTAGACTCATAGCAGCCACGCTCACAGGGAGGCCGAGGAGAGATGGGAGGCAGACGAGGAGGAGAAAAGGTGATGGAGGAGGTGTTCCAGCTCCCTGAGCAGCAAGGTTCTGGATTTGATTAGTCCCCCTGTAGCTAAAACTATCAGTATGTCCACTGGTTTAAATGATGGTGACTGAAGACATGCTGCTTAATTTTAAACCCTCCACTGTTAGGTTTTCAGTGATACACATTTTGAGATAATAAGTGTTGACTGGAGAACTGGGAGTCCTGTAATAGATTTGATCTGGTTTGAGGGCATCTGTTGAAAATGATCTAAAGCGTTCACTCTGATTGGTGGAGACACCAGTGCTTTGTAGCTGCATGTCTTTGTGGACATATTAATGTGATGTGAACACTTTCATTCTGGTGAAATTCAGTTGAATACACTGTGAATATTAAGCCAGTGTTTTCAGTAAATATTAAAAAGCAGAGCCTTCAAAGATCAATCCTTTTTTCAGTTTTCAAGGTCAGTGCTATTTATAGCACGCAACAACCAGAAAAGCACTGTCGCATCCATTAGCACCAGTCCTCATTCGCTCCACTCTACACATCCTGTGTCTGCAGTTGCTCCAGTTCTCGAGAAATGTGTCTTGCCAGAAGAGGTGTGTATGTGTGTGTGTGTGTGTGTGTGTGTGTGTGTATGTGTGTGTGTGTATGTGTGTGTGTGTGTGTGGGGGGGGGGCAGAGCATTTACACGAATAAAAGCTTACGCACAATGATGCACTCTTGTTAAAACCATGACTCAAACACATTGTAATCTGGTACTCGGCGTATGAGCGTGGCTTTTTCAAATTGCGATTGGCTGCCTTTTGTTGCCATGGTGACAGCCAGTGGAAGTTAGCCTTATAATGCAGAATTTCTCTGCGTGTGTGTGTATTTATTTCAGGACACATCCTGCTGGTAGACAGAGGGTGGGGGTGGGGGATGCTCTTATGTAACAACTTGTAGCACTTACATGAAAAGTTGCTTTAGTCAGTACAGAAAGTTCTCCGTAGACAGACATGTGCCAAGTGTAGTAAGACGCTGTGAAATATGAAAAGCACTAACGATCACATTAACGATGAATCAGCGCTGATAAAAAGATGACTTATGTGATTCATGTGTCACCTCTCTACACCCCTGTGCTCGCTTCAGCTTTACCTGATGAGTAGTAACATCTCGTCTGTTTGTGTTCTGTAGAGAACTGATGAGGAGGCAGTGGTGGACCG
Source organism: Ctenopoma multispine (assembly GCA_034779795.1). Taxonomy (NCBI): domain Eukaryota; kingdom Metazoa; phylum Chordata; class Actinopteri; order Anabantiformes; family Anabantidae; genus Ctenopoma; species Ctenopoma multispine. Next base: position 9,859,842 of record JAUYWH010000012.1, on the reverse strand, counting down.
CGGGGGCACACGCTCCATGCTCAACACTAACTTTGAGAAGGAAGAACTGGAAGGTAAACCAACAAAAATAATGCTGTTTTTTACGTGCTCCTCCATTCAGTACTTCACTCTATCATTTGTCTATATAATGGTATAAAAAATGTGTCTCTTTCAAAATCACACTACTGGATTCTCTTTAAGAATTGTAATAGCAGGAAACAATCCAATAAAAAACAACAGAAACACGGTGCAACATGAAACATTTTACTTTAAAAAAATATTACCATTCCTAACTAAATATTACCTAAATAATATAAAATAGGTTTTCATGTCTTATTATTGTAGTATTTTCTTATGGGAAAAAGTATATTCATGTAATGTTAAAGAGTAACTTCAGATGACATCATCTGGAGGAGTTTTTCAGGTTGGATGATGTCATCTAGAGGAGTTCTGTGTTCTGAGTTCTATGAGCAGCCAGGAGGAGTTTTTCAGCCAGAACCAGAGAAGGCAGAGAGAAGGTTTACCACCTACATGCATGTTGATCCAACCTAGAACCTTAGGAAGCTAGTTAAAAATTGGTGAAGTGGCCCTTTAAGACTTTTTGTACTTGGTTGGTATTATAGCTGATTGACTTGCAGGTGAGTTTGAATGATGGGCGTGTAAATTTTTTGTTTGTTAGTTTCATTTACATATACCAGCAATTTTCACAGAGTAGAAATACTGTAGTAGCTAGTGTAATAATACATAACAGACAATGAAATACCCTAATGTTAGGTATTTATGTTTGTATTTTTGGCCCTGTTTTCTGTCGTCCACCTGTCAGTCCAAAGAAATACAAGCTTTTGATGTGAGTCCCGCAGCGTCAAAGAACAACGGCTTTGTTCTCTGCACATCTCTTTGCATCAGCACTTCATCCACTGTAAAGCAGCAGCAGCAACAGTAGCACAGATGACAATTTCTGCATCAACAGCACCATGGATAAAAAAAAAAAACGTTTACAGAATCCCTCTCACATCCAAAATATTAGTTGAAAAGATGTAATAATAATAATTATATAAAAAAATTGATAAAAAAGTACAATAGTCCATAAAATAAAATACTTGGTGAACTTGATTTAAACAGACTCTTTTAACCGGGGAAACTCTTATTTTCCAGCTCTTACACCTGCAGATGATCACCGTCCGTATGCAAACATCAGATTACACTAAAAATATTTGTTTTCTATGGTACTGGTAGTGATGTAATTTAAGCCTCTATACTGTAATCCTACTTTAGTTATGGTACTAGTTTATTGCCTTAATGGTATTAATTAATGGTATTCAACTTCCCACTGCCTTCACTATATTAAAATATAGGAGTTTTTTTTTTAGCTCAGATGATGTCATCTCTTTGTTTATACTATGGCCTGCTTTGTCAGCCTCATTCCATGGACAAGAATGGTGAGCAAATGGTCTGAACACTTCACCTACGTACTGTATACACCCTGTCAATTCTCTGGAAATCAACCTAAAAGTATATATGTTATGCTTCTGCATATAATCCCAGGAATGCAAACTCATTCAATGATATATAAAGCCTTACCATTTTAATACCAAACTGCTGTGTTTTATTGTCTAAGTAAATTGTGAGAATAAGGAGAAAAGAAAATGAACCACTGAGAGAAAAATAATGCACCAAATGCCAGAATCAAACAGCAAAATGTAAAAATAAACTCATTCAATCTGAAGGTGAATGATAACTGAAAATTAGTTTCTCCACCAGTATCGTTTGTATTATTGTAGCTAGGCAACATTCACCAAGGCAGCCGGCAAATGTGTCACTCTTTATTCTGACACTCTTTCATCTTAAATGGACCCTCATCCTCGGGTGATTGTTACAATTATGACGAGCGCTCCGTCTGTCGCCTTAGTGACGCTGATGTGGCATTAACACCACGCAGTACAAGGAGATCCTCTGAAGTTATCTCCCTCTAAACAGCACCGCGCCTTTCAACCCTGCCACGTACCTGCTCCTTCATTATCATAAAGGCCCCACAAGGGCCCACACAGTTACTTTATCTTGGATGACATATTCATGCATTACCAGGAACACTGCGGTTTGTGATTCAACCCACCACACACACACACACCATCCTACTGTCAGAAATGCCCTTTTCAGCACACTTGACTCAATGCAATTTAGTTGAACATTTTGCATTTACGGTAATGCAGCTATACTATGAGAACTGGTTTTCATGTAAAGCAGCACATACATGAATATACACACACAAAAACTTAAGGATATGAAACAGCACAACTCAACATGTCACACACCACTGCGTGAATTCAAGCTTTAGCCGACTGAAAGCCAGTGAAACGTTGCAGCAGAAGAAAAGACTCAACATCAACAGCGGTTGAGGCCTGGAGGAGGAGGATGCTATTTTGGTAAAGTCATCCAATCATAAACCCTTAAAGCTTTTGCTCTTTCCTTATGTTATTGCTCTGCTAAATTATTGTTCCTGTCTGCTGCAATGTGCCTTTTATTGGGAAATTTTCTTCACGTGCAAAGTCAGTCTCTCCCCTTTCCTCTCTGGGTGGCATACATAATTTAGTCAGTGCTAACAGCAACTTGCTGTGGATGAATGCATCTACAGCAGTATAAACTCTGACAGAGTGAGATACATTCCCAAATTGCAAAGACACTTTGACATACAGTTAGTTTTCTCTGTTAGGCCTTGCTTAACTTCCGCTCTGGATTCCTGTTGGTGGAGGGTGAAGTCTTTTCACTGAGCTTAGGTGATTCATGTAATGTCTGTGCATTGTTTAAATCTATGCTACAATGTGATCAGTCATGTCTCCGAGCGAGTGAAAGCAATTTAAAGTACCTAGAGGAGGATGTATTAGTATTCCTTTAGCAATGTATTATTGTGACTTCTTGCGAGGTGCTAAAAGAAGGAGGAAATGTCAAATAGGAAACTTAGATATTTCCCTCTGATGGAGCACCCTGTTCAACTGTAGCTCTAAAGCATTCATTGCCCTGGGTATAGATACATTTGGTGTCACATTATGGCCGACACTGTGGCGCCTCATACGGCACAAGAGGGGCAGATGAAGAGAACAGGGTGTCCAATAGTCTTGTCTGTGTCCGGCTACTGAGTCAAGGGCCGGCGGGAGGGAAGCAGTGGCCAGCAGATCAACCGCAATAAAAGAGGAGCAAGTCATCTCCGATTATCATCATACTGACCGCGCGTGGATGCACGCTAGTGTGTGCGTGTACACACACATTGTACAATGTCCTCTCAGAATCGCAGCCTATTTGTCCTGTATTGATTTTTAAAAAAATCCCTAACTGTAGAAGTCATCCAATTAAAAAATTGATTTTAACATCCTTAAAGAGGACATGAGCTTTTCTGGCTCCACTCTAAGTAACTTACTAGTTCCTGTTGCTGGGTGTCGATGGTTGTTTCACTGTTCACAAGCTTATTCCACTTATAATATTGGTGAAACTTAAATAACTCTAAAAATTCTGTCCAGCTTGCACACATACAGTAGATATTAGTCTCATGGGTTTTGGTTTCTGTGAGTAAAACATTTATTTTTCACTAATTAGGGTACCACAAGCATCAGTTTTAGGTTCCCCTTTTTTTCTCAGTATCCATCAACTCCTGCTGCCCTTTTATTTGCATGCATGGTTTTATTAATTATTGCTATCATGCTATGATGTTACGTTGAGAGCGATACTTTTTACGGTAACACTGAAATACTCCTTCATTTTAATTTTTAGAAGCTGCGAAAAGTCCAAACTTGATTTCAGTTCAGTTTCTTCCAAGAAACACCTGTCTAGTGCAAGTAAATAATATTAATAATTCAGTTCAGTTAGTTCAGAGAATGATTTTCCACTATGTTTTATTCAGGTCACCGCACTCTCTACATTGGGGTTCATGTACCCTTGGGTAGAAGGTCACACCGTCGTCACCGTCACCATGGACATAGACACAGGAAGAGGTCCAAGGAGAGGGACTCTACAGCTGATGATGGACGAGAATCCCCATCACACAGTAGGTGTATGAGATGAGCTAAAGCAAACTAAAAAATGTACATGTTTAAGTTTTGTGCAGTTTACTCCAAGCTGTTGTCACTTAAGAAGATCACTTTGTATCTTTCCATTCATTAACTTACCCGCTGAATTCCCTTCCGTCCTCCGCCTGTCCCATTCACCACAGTAGACACACCAGCTCAGAGGGTGCAGTTTCTCTTAGGAACAGAGGATGGTGACGAGGAACACATGCCCCATGCCCTGTTCACTGAGCTGGATGAAATCTGCCTCAGGGAAGGGGAGGATGCTGAATGGAGGGAGACAGCCAGGTATGTCGCACCTGTCGACTACATGGGCTGGGTCTGAGCAGATGGGTTTTTCTTTCCTCAGTTGAACAGGAGACTACTGACTACTGATGCTTTTGGTGTATTCGGAATTTCAGGTGGCTCAAGTTTGAGGAGGATGTCGAGGATGGTGGAGAGCGGTGGAGTAAACCCTATGTAGCCACTCTGTCCCTACACAGTCTTTTTGAGCTTCGCAGCTGTATCATGAATGGCACTGTGATGCTGGACATGAGGGCCAACTCACTGGAGGAGATTGCAGGTAAGCACAAAGAAAGTGTCCATTGGTCTTCGAATATAGGGAATAGTGAAATATATCTCCATTGTTGTGTTTGTTTTTATTACTCAGACATGGTTCTGGATCAGCATGAGGCTTCAGGCCCTTTAGGTCAGGATGCCAGGGTGAAAATACGTGAGGCCCTGCTTAAACAGCACCACCACCAAAACCACAAGAAACTGGCCAACCGGATCCCCATTGTACGCTCCTTTGCCGATATTGGCAAGAAGCAGTCTGAGCCTCATTCCATGGACAAGAATGGTGAGCAAATGGTCTGAACACTTGTGTACACCTACTTACTGTATACACCCTGTCAAATCTCTGCCTTACATGAACCATACATGTTGTATGTAAATGCATTATGTTTTATGAAATATGTTGTAATCCTTTGCATGGTTTTTACAGTGTGTCCATATATGACTTGACTTTGATATCTCATCTTCTCCTCTTGTTTGTGTTTCTCCATGTTTGTGTATGTGTTTGTTCTTGTCTGCTGTAATTTGCATGTGTGTGCATGTGTGTCTTTCACTTACTATACAACCAGTAAATGGCCTCTATTATCACACTATAAAATCTCCTGAAAAAACACTCCCCAAGAATGCTCCACTCAAAAAAGCATTTTCCTGTGTGGCATGGCAACGGTGTGCGTGTTGCGTGTCATGTCTGTCTATCTTTCTATCACCTTTGAGCTCCGCCGGGAGCCGTGGCAACATGACCCCAGACACCCCACCGACAAAACCAAGCTCAAACGCCTTAGTGTCCTTCAGGCAGTTGCACTAGGTTACTGTCCCATCTCACAGGAAGACAGAGATACGGAGTTTTGCACAGGCAATAAGGACGCCTCAGCTGATGTTTAATACAAAAAGTGTAGAGATAGTAGTAGAATAATACACAGAGAAACACAAAAAGAGGAGAGTATCATCATAAGAGGTTAAAAATGAAAAGAAAACTGCAGAATTCTTAAGATCATGCAGATTTCTCTTAATGCAAAGCTCGGCAGTCATACTTAAAAGTGAGAGAAGAAAGTAGTTTGTATAAATCATCTAGACTTGTACTTTCAACATCTTTGGGTAAGTGATAGGTGTGCTGAATTATGTGTGGCAAAACAGGGCATGTACAATGCTCTAGTTTATTTCCTGATTAAACTTTCCTCTTTTTATTTTCAGCAGTGTGTTTTATGACTAGAAACTGTAGGAGCATTGTCACTTATATTGCCGACTTGTAACAGTCACTAATTCACTAATAGAAGTAGCTATTTACTTCAAATGAATGTTGTAACTTAATAACACAAAATAATCTTCATTCTGTTGCATTTTGGCTGGTTCTTTAAAGGAATATTTCTACATTTTAGGACATTTCTTACCTTACCTACCACGATTGAGATGAAAATATCAGTACCATTTACATTTATGTTTGCTAACTATGCTAACAGCTCATTAGCGCAACATAAAGACAGGAAGCAGGGGACAGCTAACAAATCTAAAGTTCACTAAGTAATGTCTCATTATTTGAATGGCTTGTTTCTTTGTTCAGAAAATTAAGTTTTAAAGCACTATGTGTGGTTCTCATGGGAGGGTTGTTTGCTAGAATAAGTAATAGCAAATGCTAAGCTAAACTAATTGGCTGCTGACTCCAGCTTTATTTTGAATAGATGAGAGTGATATTGGTATTTTCATGTGCCGTACCTCTCAGCAACTAAATAAAAATATGCAAAATCGTTTGACATTTTGGGTAAGAAGAGAAGACTGAAATTAATCTGTCTGTTTTGAATATTGCTATAGCCAGCAGCTACTGTAGCTTAGCTTAGCACAAACACTATAAACAAGGGAAATGAGCTAGCTTACTTTGGTCCTACTAAACCTATTAATTAACATGTTAGATCTTGTATGTTTATTGTAAATGTAAAATTACAATTTACAATTTATAAGAGAGCGAGAGAGAGAGAGTTAACATGATTTAAATTAACAAGATGTAACATGTTAGTGTGCTTTTAAGATGCTGGTAGGAGAGAGCCACACTAGCTGTCCTCTAAATTAAGCTAATGGGCTGCTAGCTCTAGCGTCATATTTAATGGAAACCATGAGCTTGGTATGATTCTTCTACTTAAGTTATGTCAAACAGCTTTCTTTAAAGATAATATTTCACATTCTCACTTAAAGAGTCAGCATCAGTAAATGCCTGAGTTTTAGCATAGCCTTCAGGTGCTTTCATTTTCTGCAGCAACATTATGAAAAATTGCTTGTTACTTAAATTTAATGAGGAACAATCTTTGAATTTGTTTCAGCAACACTAAAGCAAGTTGAGAAAGCTATTGACAGTTATTGAAATGAGCACCAATGCATGTCATTTTCAAATGAAAGACAAAGATTGTCCCTCATTTAGTTTACCAAACTTGATTTGGAAATATTAAGATTTTGCTAATATCACCACTGCACCACTGATCCTCCGTCAGATGATCTTAATGTTTAACTAATTTACTTGGTACACTCTGAAAAAATGTACAACACTGTATCTTTTGTTACAAACCTTTTCACCAACAAAGGTGCAGCTCCCACAACAAAAGGGTTCACTCTTGTATCACATTTTTCAGAGAATGTAATTGTACCCTGTAGTTACTCAATGGAGCCCTTTGTCTCTGTGGGAAAGTAATGTTATGATAAGATGAGCCTCCATGAATTTGACATGCTGTTGGTTTCCTGCTTTGCCTGACAGGCCAAACAGTCTCACCTCAGGCCCAGCCGACCAACAATGAGGGCAAACAGGACGTCAGCCGAGAAAACAGTGCAGTCGACTTCAGCAAGGTGAGTCGGCAGACCCACTGCTGATTCTGCTGTTTATCCACAGGCACTGATAGTTGGACTCATAACTAGTGCTGTATATTTTACCAAGATTGGGTTACGTGTGAAATGGTCACCGTAAGCCTCTTGCCCTGGGAAACTGACTGGAACTGAACAGGAGTGACGCTTGCTTTCGTATCACGTTCAGGTCCAGCCGTTATTTTTTTCATTTTCAGATGATTGATGATGGCCACTTTCAGTCAGTCAGCTTTTTGTTTTTTTTAGAAATACTAGTCTTTTGTCCAAAATTGTAGTCTTGTTTTGGTTTCTTTCTGTCTCACAGATTGACCTTCACTTCATGAAGAAGATCCCCCCTGGTGCTGAGGCATCCAATGTCCTGGTGGGGGAACTGGAATTCCTGGACCGCCCTGTGGTGGCCTTCATCCGCCTGGCTCCTGCGGTGCTGCTCAATGGCCTGGCTGAGGTTCCCATCACCACCAGGTAATAAACAAACTCCTCATCCTGAGACCTCTGTTCATATCCGTTTGTTTTTTTCTGTATTCTGTGTCTGGATACACAATATGATAAACCCCTGAATGCATCATTAGAAAAGAATATGACTTTGACCCTGAAACCTGCTGTCCTCTCTGTTGAATAGGTTTCTTTTCATCCTGCTTGGTCCTATGGGAAAAGGGCCTCAGTATCATGAAATTGGCCGTTCAATTGCTACTCTGATGACTGATGAGGTGAGGCCTTTGTTGTAGTTAGTCAAAATGGAACTGATTTTTAATACCTAATATGAGATATACCGTTTATTCAGTAAAACAACATATACAAGATATTTTAAAGAAGAGCAACAGTCACTAAAGATTTAAGCATCCCAGGGTGGGACAAAAACAAATTTTGAAGAGTTAATGGTTACACATGGTATTCAGAAATCCACCTATCAGCTCCATGGTTGCTTTCCCATAACCAAGTCCGGCCCTTGTTTTTCGCCTTGTTTTAAAAGTGATCCATCCTGGGATCAGAGTACATCAGGATTCCCCATAGTGCAGCTATGAGCTTATGTTACCATCATCATCTGAGCCAGATGTTGCCTTTTTTTCTCCTGGGATGTATGAAAATAGATATGATGTCAACCTATTTCATCATATAAGGGAATGAATTGTCAGTCTCTGCCATTTGCTTTTTATCTACTATGTGCAGGAATCATAATCTGTAAGTGTTGTACTATTTATGAGAAACACATTTTGAAAAAAAACAACAACGTATTGCTCCGTAGATTAACTTATGCATTGTATGTATGATAAAATTCAGAATATTTAGTTTCATATATATGGATATTTAATGGGTACATGAGTTCCCATTGTAAATCTGACAATGTGCTCAGTGAAGAATAGAACCGGCTATTAAAGCAATAATTATTGAAATCATTGTCTCTCTCTTATTCTCCTCCACAGATTTTTCATGATGTTGCTTACAAGGCCAAAGACAGGAACGACCTCGTGGCAGGCATTGATGAGTTTCTGGACCAGGTGACAGTGTTACCCCCTGGAGAGTGGGACCCCTCCATCAGAATAGAGCCTCCCAAAAATGTGCCCTCTCAGGTGAGCTACTTTGGTTTCTGCTCAAAAATATGAGAAACATTTTGTTAATTTCTTTGGTTTGTATTAATTAATGGAAGAATGACCTTTGTGACTGTTTGATAGTCTGTATATATTCCTGTGCTTTAACAATGCCCTTGTGAGTCATTTCTGTTTTGTAATGCCTGCTGAGGAATATTTAAACATCTGTGTTCTCCTCTAATCTCAACTGTGGTATACTGTGTACTTTGAAGCCTCTCCCCAGGGTTCTGTTCTCAATCCTGCATTAGTTATTTTTCCTCCATCAGTTATTTTGGTCTACTTTGAAAAGCGATCGGCCATCTTGTTTGGGAGAGAAATTTAGCAGAAGCACAACACTACTGCTGATGATTAAAGCAGCGTGGCTTTTTCAGGTCTTTTAGTCATTAGGTTCCTGTGGTGAATTATTATACTACTATGCACATGAACTGTGTATCAGAATATTACTAGACCCTTACACAAAAGATTAGTCGTGTCATTTATGTTGGTACTAACATTTTGTTTGATCAAATGTTTGACTCAGTGAACACTTAAGTGCTACTGATGCGTGTTATTGCGCATATGATGATGAGCAGTGATAGACAGTTGACTGACTGTAATCCTAAATCTTAAACATGCAGGAGAAGCGGAAGATTCCTCCTGTTCCCAACGGAGTGACAGATCTTGGAGAGTCAGAGGGACACGGAGGGCACGGTGGCCCTGAGCTCCAGCGCACTGGAAAGTAAGTGAGAGAGAGATGCTCAGCGTGATTTGTGACACACAGCCTCGAGCTCTAGAAGGTCTTCTTTGTCCTAGTCTTCCTGTCGCCTGTCAGATGCCTCCCTGTCCCCAAACGATAAATTTAGCTCTCTTAAGGAGCGCACCACTCTGCTGGCCCATTATCACTCCTCACGCTTCAGCTCCACAAAGACCTTTTGTTTGAATTCATTATAAGTTTAGATTTATCCAAGCGCGTTATCCCACACATTACATTCTTTACATGCGACATGATTTAATATTTAATAATTGCTGTGTGAATTTTCACTCACAGCTAATGAACACTGCATCCTCACCCCCACTTTCACTCAACTTCAGGGGGAATAATTGTACGTTAACTCATTAGGTTTGGATGTTCAAAGGTGAAAGGTCACTGAGGTCAGTGTCACTGCGACCTCAGTTTTGTCCCATTCTCATCAGCGCAATTTCTCAAGAACACCTGGAGAGAGTTTGCTTGTGCAACAACAACAATGCAACAAGTTTTTGCATAAAAGAGATAAAGTACATCCAGTTACTTCCCGGTGTAGCTTCAGTGTAGTGTTTGCCAACCACGCCAACCTGTTGGGAGCTAAGAGTAAGAGGTAGTCATGGAACAAATCTGATCTAAAAGATGATAAAATAGTGTTTAATAATTACATAAATTGGAAACTTTCAGAACTACATTTCACAAAAACAGCACTATATTCTGCACCTTACAAAATGTAGTGCATAGCAGCAGCTTTTTGTGCCTCACACACACTAGAACATCCACACATTTAAGGATTGAAACTCATGCCTGTAGTCTTTGGGTGTATAAACCCTACATAACAAAAAAGTCTTGTCATCAAGAATTTCATTTCCACATAATTTTCAGGTGCAACGAGACAGAATGACTTCACAAGTCATTTACTGGTATTCACAGAGAGGATTAAAGATGGAAAAAAAACATCATACAAATATCCCCTTGTCACTACCAGATGATTTTTGGACCAGTGATACAATGAGATGATGTAGTGAGCAAAGGTGCTTAGTGTTCATCTCAGAGGTTTATTAGCAGAGCACTGAGTGATGTGCTGCTGCTGAGCTGCCGTATGCTGAGACGCAGGCTCTTATCCCAGCCGAGATTGGCTGAGAGCCCAGTCTCAGCTATCTAACTTACTCCATCCACCACCCCCCACCTCCTGGGACATGGCATAGCTGCCTACTACTCAGACTGAAATAGGGATAACGTCCCTCCCACTATTGCCATAGCAACTACCTCCAGCGAACTCACCGCTACAGAAGACGTGAACGCATGAGTGGACACACGCACACACACACACACACTTATCTGCAAGTGAACACGTAAAATACAGAAGTAGGCTCAGAGAGGAGGAACTTTACCCCGTTGCAGGAACAAAGGAAATATGCTAGAAATATTTTAGAGGAGCTGGTACCTCAGTGATCATCTGTAATGTCTGTTTCAGACATCATCACTTATATGTGATAAGTGGCTAGTCTACATGAACATAAGAGAAAATGATATATATAAAACACTGTTTATTCTTCTTCTTCTAAAGGTTCTGTGGCGGGTTAATCCTGGACGTCAAGCGAAAGGCTCCTCACTATCTTTCCGACTACACAGATGCCGTTAGTCTGCAGTGTCTGGCATCCTTCCTCTTCCTCTACTGCGCCTGTATGTCCCCTGTCATCACCTTTGGAGGACTCCTGGGCGAGGCCACCGAGGGACGTGTGGTAAGTACAGCAGCTTTTCTCCTTTATTGTTCACGAGAAACTCTCTGATCACAGCTACAGTAAATGATTGGTCTGTTGTACAGATAATATGCTTCCACTGTGTTTTGCAAAATTGCAGAACATTATTTCCTTTATTTCCTGTTACTTCCACCCTTGCAGAGTGCTATAGAGTCTCTGTTTGGGGCCTCCATGACTGGAATCGCCTACTCTATTTTTGCTGGTCAGCCCCTCACCATCCTGGGCAGTACGGGCCCTGTTCTTGTATTTGAGAAGATTCTCTTCAAGTTCTGCAAGTAGGTTATAACATTTAAAAGTAGATGGTAGATGTGTTTTATGTTTCAGTAGGGATGACATTCAGTTGCATATCCTCTTCTTCTCCTGTGTGTCTCCTTCTCTCTCAGGGAATATGGCCTTTCCTACCTCTCACTGAGGGCCTGTATTGGCCTGTGGACAGCCTTTTTCTGTCTACTGCTGGTGGCCACGGATGCCAGCTCGCTCGTCTGCTACATCACACGCTTCACAGAGGAAGCTTTCGCTTCCCTCATCTGCATCATCTTCATTTACGAGGCCCTGGAGAAGCTGATCCACCTGGGAGTGCATTACCCCATCAATAAAAACAACAACCTTCAGAAACTCACACAGTACTCGTAAGGGCTCTTTTGTTCTTTGTTTGGTTAAAATTAAGCTGTGGTTGGATAAAAACCTGTGTGTTTTCTGTATTTTAAAGCTTTCTTTTAAGTAACATTTGCACACACATGTTCAAGTGTTTTCTTGCATTGTGAAACAACAAATGCTCAAGTGGTCTAATAGTGTCCAGTTTTTCGGTAGTGGCTTTTGCCACTGGGTGCTTAACCTGGCTAGAGGTACCTCACGCCCAGCACTCCTGTGGTGTTCTATTCTGGTGTAGTGAACAGCAGGGAATCCTGACATTTGCTTTTGCAAAATGCCAGCAGAGTAAGTCATTTCATATGAGTGGAAGAACATTTAGGTTATGAAACACTCACCTGATGAGCCTGATGAGTTTGAGATCAGTCAAACCTCCTCTTTCAAACCAGCTGAACATAGCAGCCTGCAGACACCACTCAGGGCAGAAGAAGTGATGAGTCGAATTAATGAACTCAAATACTCAATGTATTAAATTAAGTTGATAAAAATACAAAACTAAACAAAACTTTTTTATTTATTTGTTGCGTGTCTTTTAAGATTTTTATTAATTTATTCATTAATTAATTAAAAATATTTTCCACAGATGTGCTTGTGTGGAGCCCACGGACCCCAGCAATGAGACTCTGCGCTTCTGGGAGGAGAGAAACATCACAGCCTCACAGGTCAACTGGACCATGCTAGAGGTCAAGGTAGGGAACCCCTGACATTACTAGTAAGACACGGCAAATTACTTATTCATAGTACATACAAATAAGCTATGGGCTAGAGATACACTGACAAAATAAGCTTATATGGGATCAAGTAGACTTCTCATGAAGGATAAAGCATCCAAAGAAGATCTGGATCAGTAAGCTGTTAAGAAATAAGTGAAAGTGCGATCCTGAGGAAAGGAGAGAAGGGGTCAACAGGAGACACAAATAGGACACAAAAAAGCACTTTAGAAAGTTGTTGATTTTTCTTATAGTCTGGCGCCACGTTGTGTCTCATACTTTTTTTGCAGTATCAAGCGTCATAGGACTAGGCAGGGATTAAGAGCGTGTGGGCAGGATTTCCCGGGATTTTGTTGTACAGAATGAGCATGGAGATGCAGTGTGAACAGTGGATTCTCTCACTGTCAGACACTAATCTGTCATGCCAGCGGTGACATGCTGCATCACTCCTACACGTGCTTGGTAGACAGGCTATAGGGCACAAAGTGTTCGGGTTGCAGGGCTACACAAAAGACAGAAAAGATTTTGAATGCACCAGGTTGCTGTTATTCAGACTCCACTAACACATCACTGACACCCATCATCATCTCTAACCATTTCTGTTGGCTTCATTATCCCTCTCCTGCTTCTGCTCATCTCTCTGATTGTCATCGCAACCATCACCGTCACCATTACCGTGTCATCTGGTGCCAGTAGGAGTGCGAGATGTTCCATGGAGAGTTCGAGGGCACCGCCTGTGGACCCCATGGCCCTTACATCCCTGATGTGCTCTTCTGGTGCGTGGTCCTATTCTTCTCCACCGTCTTCATGTCCGCCTTCCTCAAGGAGTTCAAGACAAGCCGCTACTTCCCCACGAAGGTATATACCCCTCAGCATCCACCCCCATATAACGCAGAAACATACAGTAGATACATCTACGTACAATATGCTGACATCTGTTGGTTATTTTATGAAACAGCAATTTTCCTGCAGTCTGTCCGGCCATTCTATGTGTGCAATTTCTATGATTTATCATTGAGATGACACTCATGAGCGTAATATGTGGCGTGATGCTGACATAGGAATCTACAGTATACCAGTGCCACCTTGTGGTGAAGAGTGCAACCCTCTAGTCTGGCTGTGGTACAGTATTTAGATCAGCCTGATGAAGCAGCCCAACATGTTTGATGAGTAAAGCATAAAAGAAGAGTTGTGCAATGTGATTATATTTTGATGAATGATATTTGTTCCCTCCAGGTGCGGGCCATCATTAGTGACTTTGCCGTTTTCATCACCATCCTCACTATGGTGTTGGTAGATTATGCACTGGGGATCCCTTCACCAAAATTACAGGTCCCCAGCAAGTTCAAAGTAAGTCCAGCTAATAATCTAATCTATTAAAAACAGCATAGTATAGTATAGTATATTCATTTTATACAAAACAGTTGTAAACAGCATATAAATAATATTTTTGATATTTCTACTCTGAAATATCATTCATAAACATTGATTTTTAAAGAGATCTTGGTTGACCTGCTTCTTTGGGACTAAAACACTCCTTTAAATGATGTAGAGAGATGATTCAATATCAGTGAAATCACTCTTTAAAAGTTGTGTCATACACTTTTTAAATTCATTCAACGATAGTCTGATGAATGGCTGATGGAAATATAACAGTTTAGTTATTTTTTTTATAGTGAAGATTTCTTTAGGTATCACATATAGTATTTCTAATGACAGCATAACACTGCATGAGATGAACAAAGGTCTATAGTAAACTGCAGCTTCTCGTTTTTTGGGAGAATATATTTGGATCCAGGTTTAATGTTTGAGATAGAATTTATTTTTATTGTTTCTGTATACTGTATAATATTCAGTGGATGAAACAGTTCAGGGCTAAAAACATTAATCTGTTGTCAATAAATAAAAAGAAAAGAGAAGAAATAAAAAAGTAAATGCACAATAAGCATGTGTTTACATTGTAGTGACAACATTTGTCCTTTAGCCAACCAGGGATGATCGTGGCTGGGTTATAAACCCTGTAGGGCCAAACCCATGGTGGACCATCATCATCACCTCCATCCCTGCTCTCCTTTGCACCATCCTCATCTTCATGGACCAGCAGATCACAGCTGTGATCATTAACAGGAAGGAGCACAAACTGAAGGTTTGTAAAAAGCTGGATATAAAATCACAGTCACAAAAATGTATGCCTTGTCTAAAAACCAGAACACGCTTGCCTTGTGGAATTATTTAATAAAGACACTGAATCCGCCTTCTGCAGAAAGGCTGTGGCTACCACCTGGACCTGTTCGTGGTCGGGGTGATGCTGGGTGTTTGCTCTGTGATGGGCCTGCCGTGGTTCGTAGCTGCCACCGTGCTCTCCATCTCCCACGTGAACAGCCTGAAGCTGGAGTCGGAGTGCTCGGCCCCTGGGGAACAGCCCAAGTTCCTGGGCATCCGAGAGCAACGCTTCACGGGCCTCATGATCTTCACCCTGATGGGCTGCTCTGTCTTCATGACCTCTGTGCTGAAGGTCAGGAGATAAAACCCACACCCACATAATTCATCCATACCTTTGCACACAGTTACTGTTTACCTCCATTTTTATAAATAAGCTCAGTTTATAGACATCTGTTAGACACATCTGTTGGCCAAGCTGAGGGTGCCCTCTGCTGGACAGTGAGCTGCTTAAAAGCCCTGTTGCACTTTTAGACTGTAGAATTTGAATCAACCATTCATTAGCAGCCCTAAACATATGTGTATATATAAGTATTTTTAGTCAACCCAATCCTGATCACGCTGTCTGTCTCCAGTTTATCCCTATGCCTGTGCTGTATGGAGTCTTTCTGTACATGGGGGCTTCCTCACTCAGAGGTATTCAGGTGAGTGCACATACTGCCTGGTGGAATTTTAATAGAGGAACCAATCAAGAACAAATGCATGATTCTTAATTCTCACCGAATTCTTAAACGTCTGTATCTGTGCAGCTGTTCGACCGTCTCAGGCTGTTCGGCATGCCGGCCAAACATCAGCCGGACTTCATCTACCTGCGCCATGTTCCTCTGAGGAAGGTGCACCTCTTCACAATCATCCAGCTCAGCTGCTTGGTCCTGCTCTGGGTCATCAAGACCTCCAAGGCTGCCATTGTCTTTCCTATGATGGTAACATCGATGTCTTTGCGGACACATGCATTGCATATTTGTCAGCAGAATGAATAGGCTCTTTGACATCTGTTTCTGCTGCTCCAGGTCTTAGCCCTGGTGTTCATTCGTAAACTGCTGGACTTCATTTTCACTAAAAGAGAACTGAGCTGGCTCGACGATCTCATGCCTGAGTGGAAGAAGAAGAAACTGGAGGATGCAGCAAAAGAGGTGCAGGATTAAACCACAGATGAGACGTCGTTGAGCTTCTATACATGCAGTGGTTTAGTTTTCCTTTTTTGTGTCTTTCTTCAGGATGAACACAGTATTATTGCAGAGGAGGAAGGAATTGTTCAAGTGCCACTGGAGGGGCATTACAAGTAAGGCAGTGGGATTTTTAATCACATTCTGCTATTGGGTCAGAAGAACTTTACAAACAATTCCAATGGTATACGTATTTTACCGGACTTTTAAAGGTGTAATATGATATGCAAGTCTTGGAAATCATGCTCATTGTAGTGAAAATTATTTTTCATAAATAGATACAAGTGTGTCTGCCATTTTGGAGAACACCTAGCACTGACGGTGACATAATACTCTTTGATGTTCTATGTGATGTGTTTCTGAAGAAGTGACCCAGCCACAGTGAACATCTCTGATGAGATGTCTAAAGGATCTTTCGGGAGTGTGTGGAAGAGCGTCAGCCCGGCTGAGAGCGCTAAGAAGGAACCGAGCGTTAAGAGGTAAGCCTCCTCAGCCACACCCAGAGCAGAAACAGTCATACAGCAGAGGTTCTGCATAGATTGATCCACATCCTATGTGTAGTTTTATGGAGTAAACAAATTGTTGAAATAGTGTGTTTGGGTGGCAGCTGTTTATTATTGAGAAGCTATGCAACATTTAAGTTCTATATTTCCAGTAAAGTGAGGAGCTAGTGTGTTTAGACAAAAAGGTTTATCTAAGAGCAGCCTTGCCCTCACAGGTTTCCCACAGAGTAGACTAACATAGTATCTCCTGCCTGCCTCTCTCGTTCCACCCCCCCCCCCAAGCTCCCCTTCCTAACCTCTCAGAAGCTGATATCCCAAAGGTAAGTTGTTCCCAATCCCAGTCCCTGAATGCTGCATGGTAAAAACAGTGTTGATCTGTGATGAGATTACTAAAGAAATATTGAAATAAATCAGTAATTGATGTTGATGGACTGACAATACAGCATGGCCTGGGTGTGCATGCTACTTCAGGGATACATTTAACAGTATATTGCCAATTGCAGCATGTTAGATAAGTTGTAAAATTTATAGCACTAGATCTCAGTAACAAATCACCCTATTGTTTAATTCAATGTCACAGCATATTCAAGTGCTAGGAGACATATTTGCATGTTGTGTGATCATGACAATGCATTTGCACTGTGCATGTGAAAATGACATCCGTACACAAAAATGTATACATACGTGCTTTTCGGTTAAATTTTTGTATGTGCAGTTGTTCCAGTGGTGGTGAAAAGCGACATAAGCGGCGGAGGCATGAGAAGAGCCTGGACAGGGAGACAAGTTTGTGATGACACATACTGTCGGGTGCCACTGCTGTCAATCAGAAAAGATGGTAAAAAAATAAAAACAAAACAAAACAACTACAAAAAATCGATACCGTGCCACACTCAACCACCTTTGTACTGTGCTACACTGTGTTTTTTTGTCATGTAAGTCTGTGTACAAGTTGTGTAAAACAAAGAAAAATTTGTTAGAAACAGTATTAACGTGAGGAATCAGGACACGTGTGTGTTCTTTTTCTATGTATATCAGTGTTTGGTGATACCAGCAAAAGAAGGGAGACAGAATTATATGACACTTCCAACTGCTGTGTCAATGGGCCAATTCCATACAAATTTTAAACAATTTTTAAACTTTATTTGTATTTTGTATGTTTGTATATTTTTCCAACAACTGCAAGTTGTCCTTTTAAAAACCTGCCACAGCAAACCATAGGTTTGTGCGCATTATTTAATGCCGCTATCTTGACGCACTTAAGAATGGAAAACCTACAGAGTAGATATTTGCCATTGCTAACCTATTTCACTGGTATCTCAAAGAGTTGACTATATAGCAAATGTAGTAAAAAAATTTTCTCCAAAGTATTAAATATACATTTTATATATTCTGTATATGTAAATGTTTTTGTGACAGTGACAGCTCATATCACTCCAGGGTCTTCTCCATTGTTAAAATTAGGTATAAATGTCTTTTCCGTAAAGCATTTCCCCAGCCAGTTAAGGACAAAAGTTTACATTATAGGAAAAACACTTATTTGCTTTCCTACCATGAATTAGACGAGAAGATTGATGCTACTTCTGCGCCTGTACGCTGAAGTTTAAGTTAAAGTCAGCAGCAGGCTAACTTAGCTTAGCATCGATAAGACAGGGAACAGTGAAACAACTAGCCTGGCTTTTTCTAAATGAAACAAAATCTGTTTTTTGTATATTTCTGTCTTTCATTCACACTTAAATTTAATTGAATTTGAAAATTATTTTGAAAAAAAACAACAACAACACCACCATGTTTTTTTTTTGTTATGTTGTCTTTAGCTTTGTGCGTTAGCTTCACATTAACAGCACAGACACAGGAGACACATTCTTCTTATCTAACTTGTGGCAGCAAAGCAAATAAGTGTATTTCTGAAAATGTGAAACTATTTCTTAAAGGACATTATTCTTGTGGGCAGCTTATTGGAAACTGACATTTTCAAGTTAGCATGGCAGCATAGTTTGGCAAATGGCCTTTGCTTTTTAAAAGCTCTTTCGGGTGACTGTACAGAACGCTCCACGTTTTCCACCTGCATACTCCGTCATCTTGTCAGTAAGTGTCATCCATGGATGTGATCTCTTCTTCAAAATGACCCTCAATGTGTTAGCATCTGAAGTGAATAATAAAAAAAAAAGATACCTGCATGACGGTCAGACTGTCTTGCTGCAGGACCATGGTTACTTCTAGAGATGCAATAATACCTTTTTTTTCTGGGAAGGGCAACATGTAATAAATGGTAAAGAATCTTAACAATGTATAATATATAGTATATTTTATTCATGTAAAATGTTACTAATATATTATTAACATGAAGTGTTGGAGGGAGGATTTTATGTTGTACAGTAGATGTTCTTTTCCCATTGTCTACTTGATGGTTGTTAGTTGATTAGAAACTAATAATGGGTCAAAATTATATCAATATCAAATATTTTGACCACTTCTGTGTGGAATTCTGCCTTAAATTTGGTAGTGATAGCTGTACACTTTCGGTTTAATAATTGAAGTCACCTGTATAGAAACTATCAGTTCAGACCCGTTGTTTAATTGTGATTTGTTTCACGGGGGCGAGAGAGCGAGTGAGTGAGAGCATAAATAAAGATTTTAAACTCTGCTGGAATTTTCTGATATTTTAAATGTCTTTGTACCTGTTGTTACATGAAGGTCAGAGGTCATGGATATTTGAGATAATTTCTGACATGGCATACCATTTTCTCTGTGCTACTGGCTCCAGCACCTTGACCTCATGGAAAATCAAGTGAACCAAGCATCCTACACCCTCAGGCTGAAGCTGCGCTGGTCACCATGTGGCACCTGTATTTCTGACCCATAGTGCCGGTGCTGATGCTCCCACCACTATCCTCAATAGTGAGAGGAATATGCTGCATCACAATAAATAGTAGCTCCTCCTAAACCAGCTGTGTTGTCCCACATCAAGTGTAACACTGTGGCTCTTATTATTTTCTTTTTTATAATTTAGTAAAAGTATAGTTAATTTTAAGTTGATATAATCAATATATGACAAATACTCACCGATTCCGCCCAACCTTGAACAAACTTCATACAATGGGCGACCGAGCTTTTGCAGCAGCTGCTCCACGGCTCTGGAATGCTTGACTGTGGACTGTTTTAAAAAACAGCTGAAGACTTTTTTATTCAGGAAAGCATATTAATAAATTCTAAATGTGTGTTTTATCACTGCTTTTATCCTGTCTTGTTTGCCTTTTTATACTTGTATGAAGAACTTTGAGAGTTTTTATGTAAAGTGCCCTTTAAATAAAATGAGTTATTATTAAATATCTGTTATTATAATGAAAGGTAAGGCAGATGACATTAATGAATAACTAGTGAGGTTTTTTTTAGCACAAATACAAATCCACCACTCCTTTCATTTAGGGTTTAGTAAACACGTCCCATCTTTTAATCAACACATTGATTAAATACATTGTCTACTGTATGAAATGCATCAGTTTTATATCTTTATGTATTTTGACTATAGTTTTTCAACAAAATGTGTAAGATACAATTTTTACAGGGTAACTCAGTCAGTATTTAATTTTAAAGCATGTACTTCACATTGAGTAAAGTACTTAAAGTGTATGACATTTACAACTTCATGTATCGCACAACACAATCTCAGTCATTTGAGAATAACTTAATTGAACTAATAAAGTTTATTAAGACTTCTGTTTTTATGTTTCAAATGAAACGCCATTAACCCACACTGAAAAACATTTATTTTGCAGAGCGAATCAATAATATGCAATGAAAACCACCTAAAGTATGTGTTTTCTATAAGTCTACCTGAGCCTTACTTTGTTGTGTTCTTGTTTTCTCCTTATAAATATAGAAAATAATTTAAATTTGTAGAAAAACTATGCTCTGAATTCAGTGTCTTCTCTGTGGTGCACTGTAAGCACTGTGGAAGAGTTTTTGTATCTTTGCATCACATATAGTAAAGAAGTAAAAAAAAAACTTACAAAATGAAATATAGTGTTAACATTAAATCATGCAAAGCAGTATGGCTTTCTCTTCCTGCTGTAAATATATGGCTTCGTGTGCAGCACACAGAGGGATTCCTTAAACGAGAGTCTCATTGGTCCACTTGTCTTTTCTTACTGCAAGAGAAAGAAAACCACCATGACACTGATCAGTGAAAACACACCTTTAACATTTACCACATCAGTCATGTGACTCAGTTTTACCTTTCCCTCGTCGGCTTGGAGGTCATGACCCACAGTATATATTCCTTTGCAGCCAAGGAGTCCAGCACCTTGTTCACATCACTGGTGAAGCTTCCATCAACATGCCTCCTGTTGAACGCTTCACCGCGCCTGTCCATTTCACATGTACACAGATGCACAATGTAAACAATACCCGTTAGGGGGGGTTAGCCCCCACTGTGGAAACCAGCCATGTGAACTCTAGTGTTTAATGTGCAGTGCTCTTCAAAAAAATTTACAATCAAAATTTGATCATTTTTGTGAACTGTGATTGTTTCATTGGCCACTCTCGGTTTGTGTCAAAAGCTGTCATCTCACACAATCATCCCACAGTCCAGTAAGATATCAATCAACGCAGTGCAACAATTTCAGGTGATTTATTTTAGCACAACCACAAGAAACATCACGAAAAACAAAGCAAAGAAAGAGGAAGAGAAAGGCGAAAGTGGCCCCAGAAGCAGCTGATTAGCTCTCTGTCTCTCTTGTCACGGTGAAATCAGACACAGGCAGCGCTGTTAGGGCTTTGTGGTGCTGGAGGAGGAGGAGGAGGAGGAGCAGGAGGAGAAGCAAGGAGGGACAGCCTACTCTCTTCTGCCTTGTCCAGACTTGAGCCTGGCAACAAAGTCTTTGATAGCCTGGTCCTTGAGGTAGGAGCTCACATCGCTGGTGAAGGTCCCGTCTGCATGGCGCTTCTCTGCACTGCTGAAAACACAAAGTTGGGTTTGTTTTATTTCGTGTTACTTTATACTTCCACTTCATGCACACTGAAGACAATCATTTATAATGTCTAAGGCTTGTGTTCTAAGCCTTGTCTCTGTTGTCCATAAGGTGTTAGCAGGTCCACCCACAACACATTTCCCCTTCTCACATCGTTACATTCAAATAACTGTTTATTTAATGATCAACTATTTCACATAAAAGCTAAGAGAACTTTTAAAACTTATCAGATTCACCCTGTGACCCTTTTGAGGACATAGGTTAGGACCCATACTACCTACCTACTTATTAATACATCAGTACATCAGTACAGTCTAATGATTGTTTTTTCAGTAGTATATTTACCTGATAATACTGATGTAATTATGTAATTGGGTGTTTTTTCTCTAAGTACTTTCACTGCACTGACCCGCTCCTTTTGTTGTTCATCAGCCATCGTACAAAGTCCTGCGCTTTCCTCTCCTCCAGGTATTTGCTGTAGTCATTTGAGAAGGTTCCCTCTGAGTGTCTCTTCACGCTCGACGGCTCCCCCAGCTCATCCGCTAACGTCTCAGCCTCGGCCTCAAAACTGCACAGTACAGCAGAGAGGACATGGGTGGGCAGTTACTATCGGTTTCAGCATCTCCTGCAGCAGTACGATGCAGATACAAGAATGAAAAAAGTACTTTTTGTACAAAAGCAAGAACGGAAAAAAAGAAACTTTGGAAGATAATGAAAAATAAAACTGCTTCAAAGTAAGTCTGTACTTTGTACTGCTCTATACAGCTATTTCAGTTATTTAACATTAACCATAACATAGGTAATAATTTAGCAGAACCTCAAACTACATCTTCCAAGATGATAAATGATCCTACAGTTAAATCTGTAGAAACTCAACATTATCTCCATCATGAAGAAGAATTTGTTGTAGGACTGAATCTAATCTAATTTTATTCTAGCCACAATCCCAGAGGTGATTCCATCTAGTAAGATGATCCAGTAACATAATCAAATCTGGAATTATAAAAATATTTATTCTACGTTCTTTTTAACAGCAAAGAAAGAAACATACAGACTTATATATGTGAGGTCTTTGAATACCACATTTTTCTCATGGTTTTTAAAATGTAAACTTAAATTTTACAGTTAAAGTTAAAAGTTAAAGTTAGGATCTTTAGATTGAAATTCTCTGCAATTAGTTTTTACAGATATTGCAGTCTAGATAAAGTCAGAGTGTGATTCCTGTACCTTGAGCTGTCATCAGCTTCATGCAGAGGAACCTGCCAGCTGCTCTGGACGAAGCCGAGGACCAGGAGGATACCAGCCAAGGAGTAGATGCTTTTCATGGTTGTAACCTGCTCCACAGAATGGCACACACGATCACGGAGAGCAATTCTTTAAAGTGCATATTAGATCAGAAAGCTGGAGACATAAAGTTCTACTCACTGTTTTTTCTTTCCAAAGAACGGTCCTGTTAGTTCCTCTGCTTGTTGCTGGTGTCTGTATCTAACTGTCCTCCTTTACTATCTGAGTTTATATAGTGTAATAGGGGGAGGATGAAGGCCCTGCTCAGGTGGGTCAATCTGCCAGGTCCACCTGTTACTCTCAACCCATTAGACACAGTCCCTGCTCCATCGGCCGAATGAACGACCAGAGCGTTTGTCCAGAAGGGAAAGATGCCATTCATGCGTGATTCCAGGTGGTACTTAGGTGTTAAATCAAACAAACGCAACTCATCCTGTCAAACAGAACGTAGAGGAGATGCTTTAATATGCTACTATGTCACCATGATGGGAAGTGATATGTGCACTGTCATATCTTGGAGATGAGTCAGTATTTGTGGGTTATTTTCAGCAAGAAGAATAAAAGCAATGCTTTATAAAAATAAATGTTCACGTCCTGCTGCTTATTTATGGCTGTCACATACAGCCCCATATATTTTATTTGGTAAAAAGTACAATTACTACAATAAGTACAAAAAATGGCCGCAAAGTCTTCCCTGCTGGTGTAGTGATAGTCACAATCAGAAAATGAAAAATCTTTATAATTTACACATTTATATCAACGCTGTGTGTATTTTTAACAAATGTTCCGTCGATCTGTTTTTACGACTTTCTCTTCCAGTGCAGAGATTAGAACTTTTATCCAATCACATGTCTTCTCTTGTGTCGTAAACTCGACTCTTCAGTATTCTCGGTCATTCATCGTAAATGGGGACAAACGTGTGGATTGTCATACTTTTTAGCCAATCAGGTTTCGAATTTGCCGTGTTGGGCGTGTTCTTTGACGTCACGACTTCTCATCGAACTGAAGTTAAGCTAGCAAGCTAGTTAAGCTAACGTGGACAGAGTTTTACTTAAACTTTAAATGATGGACTTTGTTTTCAAATGATGAGCAGCTTTGGTAAGTTTACTGATGTTTATCTGAATTTAACAGATATTGATATTGCTGCTTTAGACCGTTTCTGCTGGTTTAAATGATATTCAGATGGCTGTGACTTTCATATCTGGTAAAATGTGTTGCCTTGAATTGGCTCCTGATTGTGTTATTTATAATTTTAATTATTTTGTTTGCTTGTTGGAAATAAGTAAATGTGACTGGTTGTTGATGGCATTTCTATTTGTAATGGAGCATCCTGATAATAATGGTATATTTTTTAATTTATTTTTCCATTTGATAAAACTTACTGTCACTGCAAACATGGAGTAATTAAGTCAAATAACAATAGCATGTAGTCCTACTGTCATGCTGAGGTTAGGCTACGGCCATTTCATTTTTGGAGGATATCACTCAAAGCCTAGGTATAAAATACACAGCCCGCCACTGGTAATAACCCAATGTATTCATTCTTTTCATATTGGCCATGAGGAGATCACTTCCTGAAGCCCTTTCAGTGGAAGTGATTTGGAGCAACATTCAGTCCTTTTTCTGTGCAGAAATGTATCCAAATATGAGTCTGCAACAATCTATGCATGTTAATCAAATTAAGTGGATACTTCCAAAAGTTAGCAGTGGAATGAAAATAAAAAACACAGGCCCCAGCTTTGCATGATATTCACTTCATATGATTAATTCAGAAGCCTGAAACATATAGTGCTGCACGGTATACATATATATATGAACCAAATAACTATTTACTGCAAATGCTGATGAGCTAAAGTTGTCGCTGGAAGTGGCGACACAAGCAATTTGCTGCACAACCTTAGTTGCAAACACACTGTGGAGTACCAGGAATGTGTGAAACTAAGATCGGCATCCTCCACATCTTCAGCTAAAACTGAAACTGGAAAAACTCAACTTCAGTGGGGTTCAGTCAGATGTTACTTGTAGATGCGTTTACTACTGTAATATTTATTATTGTCCTGTAATATTTATTATTGCTTATTTTGCACATACTCATCGCACCACACTGTTCATACCCACTTGTAATTGTATATATCTACTAGACAGACACATTTGTAAAATACACTGATTATAGTTAATACTGTATATTATTTTTCACACTACTGTACATATAACATAACTTATACCGTGCACCTTATCCTGCACTTGCTGCTTATTGCACTTCTGGTTAGACCTAAACTGCATTTCGTTGCCCTGTAAAGTTGAATCTAATCCAATCTAATCTACTGCTTCTCTTAGGTTGTACACCAACCTAGACCTTGTGTGCGATATAGAGAGCAAGGGGGAATTGTAAATGCACGATCATGTAGACACAGGAATGACATGTCGTCGGGTAAATAAGATAAATAACATTTAGGCTCTTCCGTTCTGCTGCTCTTCTCTCAATCAGCAGAAAATATGTTGATCACCTATTCATGCGTGGGGAAAAATACCGTTGAATACCGGGAAACTGTCATAATTTTGAAAAATATCTTGTTATAAAATTTTGGTCATACTGCCCAGCTCTACCAGGTCTCTTTTTGTTAAACATCTCTACTGGTAACATTTAACCATACCAGCTATACTCATGCATGATATAGTATATTTTACCTATATCTGGATCAGATCATATAGATCATATTTCATATGCTACATCTCAAGATTCTATTTCAACCTAATGTACTTTGTTTCTACTTTATTTTACTATGTTGATAACACACACCTCTATAATTTCTTAAAACCAACACAAAAATTCAAACAAAGAGTTTTCATTATTTCAGTCTTTATTGTCTTAAAAAACATTTTTACTGTACATTAAACAGTCAACAATTTCATAATGCAGTCAAACTGTATAAAATCACTGTAGAAAAGTCTTTGTCCTTTCTCAAGTCAAGTAATGACATTAGAAGCTAAATGCACACACAAAAATTTAAATAAAATCACATTTTTCATTTGTAGATATGATAAAAGTTAAAAATGCATTCATCATTTTCAATTAAGATGTTTTTCCATCTTAAACCTCTGAATATTTTCGAGAAAACACTTGAAGGACATGATGACTTGGGCTGCTTTTCACAAGTACTTTTAAACTGTTTTAAAGTCTTGACATTTGGAACATAAATAATCAAGACTGCATTTGCATTTAAAGTCTTTATCCCAAAAGTGATCACAGATGATGGGGAAAAGATCTTGGTCCGATGGACTTCATGCAAAGCACCTCTGCAGGAAGTGAGTCATGTGGGTGTAGACATGTTTATTGGCTGAGCCGGTGAGCCCGTGATCCTTATCTGTGTACCACTGAGAGAAGAAGATTTTTTTTATTAGTGCTAGTACAGAACATGATGTGGATTCTTTGCACATCTCAGCGATGCCTAATCTTTTTCGTATGAATGCATATTCAACTTCCAGTGATTTTACTTCGGCTTTTCCAGCTCACTCACCATTGCCTCAAAGTCCACCTGCTCATTCACCAGAGCTTCTGATATCTCAGCTGCCTGCTGGAAGTGAACATTGTCTAGAAAACACAGCAAATGAGGGACTGATTAACATGGCTCCCAATGGAATTTTCCCATTCTGGGCTGGAAACAGTTCATCACTAAAAACCTCAATGCAGGCCCTGGTTGGAAGTTTACCAAATGTCCAGCCGTTACATTTACCATGTCATGGTTAAAGCTTGGTTAAGCAGAAAATTGATGAGTAGCACTAGACTAAAGGTCAACAGATCAACAAACCTCTCAACACCAAGAGTATCTATGTTGAAAATAATAAAGCAGCAGTTCCTGGGAAATAGTAATTTTAATAGTACTTGGGGCTAGTACTTTTTTTCCAACTTGAAGTAAAGAAAGAACAATACTAGCTGTACCTTCATTTGAAGCCAGCAGATGACTAGCTTAGCTTAGCACGATGATTCATCCATTTAATTCCAGATATTATTCTGTGTATGTTGCTAGTATGGCTGAAAATGGAGAAAAACATGTAATAAATATGGCCCTTTGTAACTCACCATCTGCTGTACCGTGAACCAGAAGATACTGCACTGAATGGAAATTCTTGGCCCTCTCAGTTACAGTTGAGTTCTGCACACAATAAGTTTTATGTTTATACAGGCAACAGAATAACTGATAATCACCATGAGATGCATGAGAAGAGGGTTCACAGTGATCTTGACATTACTCGGTGTGAAACTTACAGTGTAGAAGTATAAATTCTCTGACGGTTCCCTCATGTAACGCTCTGTGTAGATGGAGTCTGGAATAAGCAGATAACTGTGTATCAGTAAAGTAAGTGGACTAGCCCTGTAATGATTGTCAACATTACAAAGTCACTTAAAATTACACTAACATACCATAATAAACCCATTTGGAGACTGGGGCCACTGCCATTCCACATTTGAATACTCTACTGTCAGATCCCAAGACCATTGATGTTACATATCCACCATAAGACTGTGAGAGATCACAGATCACATTATTGTAGCACAAAGACAGGCAGGTGAAACATTAACTTTTAGAGCCATTTATTGCCCTCTGAACTATGAAACCACTTACCCAGCCCCAAATAGCAACTCTGTCTTTGTCAATGAAGCCCATTTTGATGAATTCTCTAAAAATCAAAATAAGAATCGACACTTATTTCAGATGAGGAAACTTGACTTGATCAACAGATTTCTTGCGATCATTGCCGTTACTTAATGATACTTGTGACATTTCCAGTAAGTCAGCTGGAGATGTCATACGTGGGAGAGCAACAAGTGAAATCCAGTTTTAACAAGCTTTCACTGGAAAGGGTGAAGCTGTTTGCTTGAGATGCATTGACTTGTCTAAACGGCTCCTCGCTTTCCTTACTTGGCTGCTGTTATCTGATCTTCCACCTCATAGGTTCCCAGACGTTTGTAGATTTCATGCATTAGCTTGTCGCCCTGGTAACCACTTCCTCTCCCGTCAAAGCTGGCAACGATGATTTTCTCAGTGCTGGCCAGGTAGGTGGCCCAGCTCACCCTGTAGATGAAATCAGCTTTCTGACTGCAGGGACCTGCGTACCTGAAAGGTTGGGCAAATTCAGAATCAGTGGTTAGCCCTTTTAATTGTCACTTTTCTATTGATTTATTGGTATTATTTAAATAAGTTCTTACACATCTATCAGTAAGGGGTACTTCTTGGATTTGTCAAAGCCTGGGGGCAAAAACATCTGGTACCAGAGATCTGCCAAAAACACGAACATCCAAATAAATATTCAAATGCAAGAAACACTTAATGCACCCCTACGTCAGTGAGAGCAGAAACAAAATAAAAAAATATACAAGACAAATAAGACAACTGGTTCTGCAGAAGTCTCAAATATCTCAAACACGTAATTAAATACACTACATGAGTAAATGTACTTTGTTACTTTCTATGACTCAAAAGGAATTTTAATTGCTGATTGATCATTGCTGAATGTACTTACTGTATCCGTAAAGTGTGATGGTGCCACGTTGCATGGTGGGCATTTGGATGTGGGATATCAAGCTCTTGAATTCATCATTGTTCTCCAAACGTTTCAGTTCTGAAAAAAAAACCAGGAATCTCCCATTAGCTGTGTCTCCACATCCTTATTTGATTTTCAAATATTAATTTGTAACTTACCGTTATTATTACTATTAATCATGAGAGAATGGTAGGGAATGCCTGGGCCTTTAAACACAAATTACATTAGTATTATTTTTCTGTAAGTATACAGATTGTTGGGTATTTCAGGAAAAAATAAAGATAACAGAGAAAGACAGAAATAAAGACTGACCACTGCAGCTCAGACGGTAGTAAGAGGCGTTGTTGCTAAAGTAAGCCGAGTTATATTGACAGTTTTCTTTATGCAACGTACAAGTCAGGCAACTAGTCCCTTGTTTGGTCCATCTGATACACACAAACACACACTGTAAGCAAAAATGCTGTCTACAATTGTGTTAAAAATAAAAAAAGGTAAAATGAAGACCTTACTTGTAAACGTTCCTTCCTCCTGGTCTGTTGCCGTCTTGGTTACTTGAATAATATCTGAGGAATAATTGGTATGAATGATGAGGGAGGAAGGCTTCAACCTACGGGAAATACTAATAGTATAGGATGTATTTGTAGTATGAGCAGTTTGTAAAAAAGTCTTCAAAATCATAATTATTGACCTAAATGTTACATGAGGGCCAAATACATATAAATATCTTTTAAGAAAAAAGTTTAAAATACTGCATTAGAGTTAGAGACATATAAAATATTTCCATTTAATGGTACGATACAGGAAAAGTTTGACTATTTGATGCAGTATAAATCTGCAATAATAAACATCAAAAATATATATATTTTTAATTTGAATTAACTGGGATTTTGATGGGAAAGATGACAGTTAATACACACATTCACTATTTGTGTTTTTGAATTAGAAAAAATGGTCTTCATGCCAGAACTAATCGTACAAATGGAAGTGGACCATGTAATTGATGTAACAGGATTTATGACATTCACTAGTTTTCTTGTAGCCTGCTCTTTATGTACAATTCAGCGTCAAAAAGTGAAGAATGGGTTTGAATAGAAACTTAGAAAACATAAAATACACTTGAAGCCTAAATGTTTCAGTTGCAAATATTTCTTTAGTCTTAATTTAAAATGCCATTAAAATAAACATGGTTTCAACTAAACTGTGCAAATAACCTTTAGAAAGTCTGATAAATATCGGATGAATATAATAAATATGGAAGAATATAATTTTCATTTTGTGCATGTCAGGTTGTATGCAGGTATAGAGAGTTGTACACAACTTACACACTATCTGCAGTGACTTTCAGAATGTCAATGACTTCCCATTCTCCAGAGGTGATCGATGTAGCTGTGCCCTGTGTGAAAGAGTCAGAATGTGTGTGGGTGGTGACATGTTGCAATCATCTATTCATCAATCATGCAGGACATTGTGCATGACTCAAAAACTGAGATCATTTTGCTTTTAGGTAAGATAAAGCTGCTGACCGAGACTGAAGACACTGGTATTACCACAGTGTAATACCAGATAATACCAGTTATATCAGAGTTATCTACATACCCCAACCACATGATGGATGTGCTTGTATCCTTTGCTGTCACTCGTCAGAAGGTAATAGCTGTTCTTGTCTGGAGCAAAAACAGGTTCTGGTGGAGAGAACTAAGACGAAGAAGTATATTAAAATATAATGCATAATGTGTTATAAGTGCAATTAAATTGTCTTTACAAGGCTGGCATTATATCCTATAAAACCAACAATGTGTCCACTGGGGACTACTAAAGATATAAATCCTGCTGCAAGTGTTCTTCAAACATGAGGAAATGGAGCATTTCTCGAGGAAAAGTACTTGTTCTTAGGATACATTAATTAATTTATCCAAATTTTTTAATACATTAATTTCCTCAAATTAATTGTTCGAGGAAAAGTACTTGTTCTTAGGATACATTAATTGCTGCATTTATTAGTTTTGATCTTAGTTTTAAGGAAAAAAAAAAAGTGAACAGTGAACATACCCGTCCAATCCAACCACTGGTACTCGTCACCTCCAGATGCTGTAAAAAATGTAGACGGTTGGTTTACAGTTGCTGTGGTAGAATATATGGAAATGCACATGAATAATTATCTGCAGTATCTTTTGTATGTACAGTAATAAAAAAGTATTGACTCAGTGTCTGAAGATGGTAATAATGCAGTAAACTCTGTAATTTTTCGAAGCTGTACTGTTCATAGTTCATAGTTCACCACTTTCTCCAGACTTAAATATTTCTATTGCACAAATGGCAGTAAAATTTAGTACAGACATCCGTGATAGCAAGAGTCTGGCTTATTTATTTTAACTTCATTGAGATACTTAAGCTACTTAATATTTAATTGATAACTTGCAAATGCTAGCGTGCTAAACAAATATGCAGGGACTTTGGGGTAACGCTAACGTCGACATGCTAACATGAGCTCTGTGGCGATGTGCATGTTAGCATGTCGACTTTAACGTTTACCTCAAATGACCCTGCAGAGCTGCCAGCGTGAGCCATAACATCTCTTAACATCTGCTACTAATAACAAGAACTGACATCTGCAAATAACTCTTTTAGTGTTCATAGGAACATGTGAATATATTAAGGCAGGCTTAGGAAAATATTAACTTATCCTTTAAATTGTTTACATGTAGCTTTGCAAGTTTTAACTTGCAATGCATGACACATTAGCAGCTGACAGGAGGGCAATTCAAACAGAATAATCTATCTACAGGTCTATAAAACCTTTAGCTTATCTTTCCTTGCAGTAAAAAGTTTAGCTACATGCCTGTGTATTGCCCATAAAATGGTCAGTGTACTAATGAAGAGGCAGGTTTCTCAGTGTAACACTTTGTATATTGTTCTAACGCAATAATAACTGATGCTAGATAAATAAAATCGCCTGTTAATGGCGTCACTTTACCTCAACAGGATCCCACCTGGATCCACTGAAATTGTAGATCTGAAGGATGAGGTGGTTTTGTGTTCTATTCAACCACTGCACAGCAATACGATTATCTGTGACCCAGGTAACACTGGCCAAGTAGTGCTCACTGAGGGCAAGGGAAAACCAGAAAACCATGACACTCTTCTTTGAAACTTGTTTTTTATTTCACTTTATAGGTCATAAAATAAACGGTTACCTTGAGCTGAATGAATCTGGAACAAAAACCTCAGTAATTTTTGTTGCATTGTCAGTGTCCACAACAAACAGCGTCACAACAGCATTAGGAGTACCTGGCTGCACAAGCAAAAATGTAAGATACAGCAGAGGATAACGATTATACGTAGCAAGTGTGAACCCTCAGTACACAGTTCACTTACAACAATATAAACAACCCAGTACAATCTTGTTAGAGTAGAACTAGCTCTGGAAGGATGGTCTCACCTTTGGATATGGAATGGAAACAGTGCTGGGGTACTGGTCATTGCCGTACCAAGAGTACTCTATTGTGTGGACGCCTGTGTCATTGAATTCAGCATAAGCCAAATACTTTCCTCCAGGTGACCACCAGAGAGCCTGGCTGGATGAGTACATCTCCTCTGGAATGGGGGAAAGGATGCAGCTGAGTTAGGATTAAATTCTTCCTAGGGGTCATGTTAAAAGTTCAATTATCCCAAGAGTACTTAAAAAAATGCATGTACTGCTGTACGCTGCAGTACATCATTTATTGTATGAAATGCAAATGTTTTTGTTGCTGAAAAATTCCATCACTTCACTTTTGCACAATAATTTACTTTTTTCCAACATTCCCAACACTAGTATCCAGTAGTGGTGGACAAATTACTCATAATATGCATAATTATTTTTTTTTCTTTTGAGCCTCTACTAAAATATTTTCAAACATTTTTCAAAAAATTCATTTTCACCTTCTGTCTGAAATAGTATGTTTTAGCACCTGTCTCTTTAAGGCTCCGCCTAACCTTATTGTGT
Source organism: Ctenopoma multispine (assembly GCA_034779795.1). NCBI lineage: Eukaryota > Metazoa > Chordata > Actinopteri > Anabantiformes > Anabantidae > Ctenopoma > Ctenopoma multispine. The sequence continues at coordinate 9,827,315 of JAUYWH010000012.1, read as the reverse complement.
TCTGTTTGGGCAGCTTGCAGAAGTCTGACAGCTGGCTAAGCAGATTGGTGGAAAAACTTTTTTAATTTTCTAACCTGAGTGGATGGGAGTGGGTGTTAAAATGGAGGTCAGTTTCTGAATTAACAAGGCAGTACAGACTGGGAGGGTCCAGAGAAAGGAGGTATAGTACAAATATATAAACTAGTAAATATATTAATCCAATCAAAAGTTTTAGAATGTAAAGAATGTGCTTAAAAAAATAATCTATGTTGTACAACTTAGCTCAAATAAAAAAATATATGTAAAAACATAAATGTAAATTGTCCAACTAAAAATTTGTTTCTTTCTCACCCACATAATGTATTAAATCACATGTTAAAATGAGTTGGAAATGGGCCTCAAAGTTTGACAAGTTTAATGTATGCCACTTACCCTCATACACCCAGTCAGCAATCCCGTTTAAAATCAGATTCTCCTGGCCATTGAATGTAATTTGTTGCTGTGGGGACCTGGGACTGCTCTTTATGTACACATTATTTTCCCAGACAAAGGCCTAGAAATACAAAAGTACAGAAATACAGCCCTCAGTAATCTTTTTTCAACCATTTTCTCCAATGTGTTTGTGAAAGGTTGATTAGTTTACATATCACTCAGTTCAAAGCAGAAATGCCATGTCCAGGCTTACCAGTTTGTTCCCTTCTGGAGCCCAGGCAAAGTACTGCACTTTATCAGGAATGTCAGTGGGTGTGACAAAATTTCTGAAACCATTTGAAAAAAAAAACTCAGAGAATTGTGCAACTGTAGTGCAGCTGCAGCTGGACCTTTCAAATATGCTCTATAACTGCCATTTTATGATTTAAGACTCAAGATTAAAAAAAAAAAGTTGGATACGAAACTCAGATTGTGGTACTTACTTTGACTGCAGGTCATAAAGTGAATATGAAGCTGTAAATGAATGCCTCCACAGCTGATGGGACAAAAATCAAACAATGCATTGTGATCACTCTGAAGCTTTGAATATTCATCAAATTAGCATAAATAATAATAATAAAAGCTTCTGTGTACCTTGGAATAGTTGCTCATGAACGCTACATAGTTGTGGTCAGCGGACAGCTGGTAATCATAAGCATCTTTTTCAGTCTGTGAAAGAAAAACTATTGTGAAACTCTCAGCGCCTTACAACCCTGCAGACAACACTGCAATATGTAGTTTTCATGTGTGATGTGACTTGTGGTTTGTGTTGTTTCCACAAAAACACCACATTTTAGAAACACACGGGGAGGAGTGACTTACAAATGCGTCTTTGCTCAAGAACTCTGTGTTCGATTCTGTGACCACATTGTGGAGGTAGACTGAGCCTTCGGACCCTCGCAGATATTCATCATCTGTGGGAAAGATAAGGGAAAAAATGTATGTATAACAGAGCAGAGTTAAATATTTAACTGCACTGTAACAGTTTATAATAAGCGTACCAATAATTTATGTTACAAATACTTGAGTCATCATGATTTAATGTGTACCTCCAATTTCTTCTGCTCACCATTAGAAAATAATCAAACCACTTATATTTTATGTAATAAGTTAGAGGGCAACACTAACAGTCTTACACAACACAGCGTTACTCAGTGTGTCAGGACAGTTTTATAGCCCGATGGTGTCATGGTGTTCTCATTAGGGTTATTTCAGCTTTGACTCCACAATGAACTTGTTCTCCGTGCACCAGCTCACACAACAAAATGGTCATTCGGAGATTTCGAAGTGGGCATTTGGGACAAGATGCCCTCTGGAAGTTGTAGGGCCCAGAGTTTTTTTTAACTTACAGTAACATATATCAACTGCAGCTGCATTGATTTTGACCATTCTTTCTACGCATTCTTTATACTCTGTGACCTTGTGGACCCCTGAAATATCTCACAGTATCTCAAACTGTAACTGGAAACAAGTTAGCTAAAGACGCTTATGCATTTAATCAGACTCTCTGAAAGCAGCATTGAAATATGTAGCTGTGATATTAAGGTAGGGCTGCAATTAATGATTATTTTGGTAGTCGGTAGTTTTTTTGATTAGTCGATTAGTCACGATTATTTTATGCCTTAATATTTTGATGCCTGCGACCTGTGGTTGCACACCCTGTTCAGATGTTCACGTGACACTAGAAGTCACTAAAAGATGTCATCATCTTATTTGCATAATTGAAATGTGTATGTAATTGTAATGGACGCTGTAGGAGAGAGGAATAACGTTGTGGGACAGACAAAAAAATAGTACAAAAACACCCTCTATATATATTTAGAACTACAAATTAACATTGTTTTGTCATTTTTTTTTTTGTCTTAATTCCAACTCTCCTCCTTCTGGGCTTGGGACCGGCAGAAGCATCCCAAAAAAAACCCTTTGGCAGAGTTACTTAAGGTTCATGTGTGATTCATGTGCAGATGCAGATGCCAGGCATGCCGACAGTTCCTGGGTCTGAAAACTCACTATATATATATGTATAGGTTATATATATATATAGGTTGACAACACTTCGCCTCATAAGTTCTTCTTTGTTAGTAGGAATGTGTTAAGTCTTGACAAACAATAACAATCGATACTGCCCCCAGACGTTCATGTAGTACATTGCAGTTACAAAAACCAGTGTGGTTTTCTGTGACTGGAACCTCTACTGAAGGCTCTGTTTATGATGCATCGACAATAAAAAATTAGCGTCAACAAATTTTTGTAGTCGACGCTGTCAATTACGTTGACTAATCGTTGCAGCCCTATATTAAGGTGGTTGTTAGATATAACCATCTACAAAGTACACTGTTAGACTTACCTGTAATTTCCTAGCTTAATACTGCAAAATCTACAGTAAAGAACTCTAAAGTATGTTTGCAGTTCAGTACTGTAATTTGCTTGTCATTGTGGGAAAATTCTGTTACATTACATTACTTTTACGGTAACTCACTGTACTAATGGAAACAGCTGTAAAATACTGCAAATGTAACAATTGGTGATTTACTGAGATTATACTGTTACACCATCTGGATTTTGGTTGATTTCTACTGTAGATCTAATAGTAATTACTGGAATCCTCAGTCAGTTTGTATTACCATAAAAAGCAGTTCATTGTTAGAGTAGTATGATATATAAACTACAATGTGCATAAATTTTTAACTTAAGGAGTAAGTTGTAGCTAAAGTAAAATTTAATTTTGTAAATTGAGCTATTATAATAATACAGTTATTTGTTCATTAAAACAATGAGAAAAGTAATCACAGTCCACTTTGTATAAAAGAACCAGTCTCACGCCTACAAAAAAGAAGCATATTCAAGTATACTATAATAAATATATCTACTATAATTATAGTCAGTATAAATATACTTTTTTAAAACTAGAAAAGAAGAAAGTATACTTTTTATGTACTTTTATAGATATTTTAGCCAAATTACATTTGAGCACACTAAGTACAATAAGAAGTATACAGAAAAGTATAAGTACATTTAGCCTATACTTGTAGTATAGTAGTATTTGTAGTATACTATGTATTATGTAGTTTATTTCTTAAGTATACTTATACTTTATTAAGTATTCTTGGAGTATACTAACGAGTACAAAAAAATACCCAGCATGCATTGCAGTGATTTCAAGGTGAAAATCAACAACTATGAAGCAAGTAGTTAATGTCTTAAATTAAGATTTTGTCACAAATTGTTGTTTAACGTGTTTTACCTTTTGAACAGAGTAAGTGGGGGAAATCATTAATTAAAATATTATGGTTTAATTAAAAAAACAATTAAAAAAATAATTAAAACCGTAAGTGAGAAGGATGAGCAGTTAACAGAGGTCTATTTGAGGAGATATTTGTTACATGTAAAGAATAAGTTTGAATTACATTATAGTAACTATGATTCAATCAAAAGTAGGTCAAAAACTAGTAACTGGAAACTAACTAAAACTAATAGTATACTTGTAAGTTTAGTATCATGTTAGGTATACAGAATACAGTATATTGTAAGCATACTCTTATAGACTGGAAAGTACATATACTAGTACATTTATAGTGAACAAAAAGTATATCTAAAAGTTTATTTTAAGTATACTTAAAGTATAGTTTTATGTACTAAAAGTACATGAAAGTATTAAAATAGTACACTTGCAAGTATACTAGACGTACTTTAACACTTACTAGGTAAAGTACACTTGAGTGTGAAATTGTGAAATATACTTATATATATATTATATTATATATATAATATACTTAAGTATAATTTGTAAGGGCAGTAACGAAGAAGATTTTCTTTCTTTATGTCATATTCAGTGTAATGTTTAAAAATTATGTCATTTAGCAGGGTTTGATTTTCGTTCTCGCCATTAGCCGCGAATATACAGAAACTTTAATTGTATTTTTTGTATAAGGTGGTACTTTTTAAGACACCTCAGCCTACTTACACTGAACTAACAAAAACTTGCTCTGGTGGTCATGATGTGCAAGTTCAGGTGTTACACTAGGAAAGTGTCACATCCGTGAAACCTACACCACTAACCAGCATCAGTCCTACAACTTCACTCTCAAAATGATTAAATTCTGCATCCCACTGTAGGTTTGTCTAGGTTTCCTGGATCTAGATGATAATGTAACACTGATGTCTTTGTTTGTTCATGTTCAGTGCGTTTGGTTGAGTTTTTAAAGAGATTATAACGTTTTTAAAGCACTTTTATGTGACAGGGGCCTTTTCTGGCACAACATCTGTCACACATCTCAACAGGAGAACGAAACCCCACACCTTTCCTCCTAAACTGACTGACATGGGACACATTAAAGTTGAACTGGTACCAGCTAATCAGCCTGAAGGTAAATGTTTTTTATTTCTTTACTTATTCGAGAGAAGTCAGGAATGAATTCTTATTACTGCTAGTTGTGACTTTTAAGCTAACCTGCTAGATGATTTTCATCCAAGCGCTGTAACATGCTAAAACAAAATGTCCACGTCTATGCAGAGACTGAAAAGACTATAAATATCTGATAATATTGTGAATATAACATCTTGTTCTGCCCAAATTTAACCAAATATGTTCTGTCTGTTTGCCCCTTTCCTTTACGGTAGTTAAGATTTTATGAGACTTGACAGAAACATGGACATTTACTTAGGAACCGGTGAACCACTGAACTAGCGCCAAAATCCTTAAAGCTGTTTATTGTGCAGAGTTTCCAGGTGTGTGTGTAGTGTCTGTTTGATTTACTGTGCTGATGATTAAGTTAAGGTGAACCCATTTTAGTGTTGGGCTCAAACTTTGTTCCATTTCTCTGCACTGTGGCTGTAAGCTAAGGTGCAAAGTCAATTTAATCGTCTTTCACTGTGCTTTGATACATATTGATTGAAGCATGTTATGATTAAATATGATGGGTCCATATTGACTTTCCGGATATATATTTTTTGTTGTATTGCATAAATTAAGTTAGGTGATAGATGGAAAAAGAATTTGTTCCGAGTAATTTTTTATATCATTTTATTTTGGTGAATGTTCTCAAAACTGTGGGTTTTTTAGTTTAAAGTGCTTTTGTTTTGTACTTTGTGAATCTTGATTTAAAATGATTATAATCTATACATTTTTGTACAGTAGTTCCAGTTTACCTGTTGTAGTGGGGGGGGGCTTTAATTAGTGAAACACCCACAGGATGTTTACGTAGAGTAACAGACTCCCGGTAAATGCTGATGACGCTGTTACAGGTAAGATGTTTGTCGATTCTCTGTCCGTCGTGTAAACTAAAAAAAGTCAT
>JAUYWH010000012.1:9802289-9821471 GCA_034779795.1 Ctenopoma multispine | reverse complement strand
TGGTAAAATACCACGTGTTAAACAGTAAATTACCGCCTGTAGGAAAACGGTATCTAACCGAGATGGATATTTTTGGTACTAACAATGCTTAAAAAAGGTGAGTTACTGGTAAATATATTGCAGTTTATTACCTTAAAGCGGGCTCACAGTGAAGTAGCGTGAATAAACGGTACTATACCGATTTCTCATTTACGGTATAATGCTACTTTGTTGAGGTGATTTACGACAAAAAGCATCTCACTGGCGTCACTGTCGCCGTAAAAGAGGTTACGGTGCGTTACCGTAATTTGTCCTAGAGTATTATACCACAACAGCAAAAAACGGTATCATCTGCAGAACGGTAAATTACCGTAACACGGCGTCACGGTATAACGCTGGCAACAGTGACGCCAGCAGGTTACCGTAAACTGGAGACGAAAAGTCTTGACAGTGAAGGAGGTGGAATATGATTGACATGAAAATCAAAATATGATTTTGGCTCTTCCTGAACATATTGTGTAGCATGATGCTCAAAACCACCTTAGTTTATATTATTAGAATACATCGTCGGTGACTATGAAAGAGGCTGGTATATTTCATCATAAAGGGATAATACTAACATCATGGTGGTGATAGTGGAAAAGGTCAACAGGATTCATCCTCTGAAGAATATGCTGGTAGCATGGCTAAGGGCAGCTTCATATTTGTGTGGGATAGCTCCTGATCCTACTAATATGAAGAATGAATACAAAAAATGAGGAGCAGGGATTCTTTATACAGTACATGTTGTATATGTATTTCTTGCCTTGCATTCCTTAAGCATGTGCTTTGTCCTCTTTTTATAATATATTAGAGCCCACAGTGAATGAGGGGCTCTGTCAACTGTAAGTGAATTAGTAACTAAGGTAAATAAGGAATATTGCAGCTCATAGGTGATACTTTAACAGCTTAGAAGCCAGTACACACACAGCTGGAAAGATCGCCGTCATGTACCACTCTAATATCCCTGTTGTTCACAGATTTCAATCATTCTCCCACCTGAGATCCACCTCATGCTGTAGGACTTTGGTTTCAGTGAACTGTTGAAAACATCCTCCAGGGTAAAAGATCTCTGGTTGTTGTTTCCCCCTTGGTCCTCTGAAACACATGTCAGAAAGAAAGCTGGCAGTGACTGGAAGGCCACAGATCACAGATATGATATCACACACATCATCATCTTCATCGTCATAAAAGAAGGTAAGTGCTGTTGTAAATGATAATCATAAATAGATTGTATCTTACGTCAGTGTGTTTTTGGGGATAATGATGGGAACTGTCATAATGTGTCGTGGGGGTGTTTGAAGCTATTTAAAGGCAAGAAACAGCATTGTAGCGACGCCTTTTTGACGTTAAACACGATGATTTACGTCAGAAATAAAACTGTCAGACACTGTAGGTGAAACTCCTATCAGTGCTTCTGACGAGGTCCACACACTTTATGCGTAATTACGCGTGCGTCATGCACTTTTGGATGTGTTTAACGGTGCGTCGGACCAAAGCTGATGCGTTTAATGGCAACATGTGAATTGCTTATAAGCAAAGACTCACCTTTCAAGAATATGGCCGTGGGTACCGCTATCAGAATGACGACGACTGCTACCCCAAAGACTCCGAGGAGCACCTTGGCGATGGAAACCTATGCAGGGTGGACCAGAAAAGTCAGAAACAAACAAGAAACAGCTCCCCGTGCAGCGTGCCCCAACATAACATCGACGTGTGAGTATTCACCACCAACCATTTTCCCCCCTCTCTGTAAGTGATGTGGTGGTAGCAGCTCCCGTCCAGATCACAACTCCATCGATTCTGGCGCGGAGAACTGAAGTTATGCGAAGCGCCGGCTTTGCTGTTAAATATTATCTCAGAAGAAGTTTCAAAGGTGGGACAATAAATATTCAGAAGAGTAAAGTTCGTCAGCTTTGAGGGTGTTCCCGTGTTTTGAGGAAGTGTGTATGTCAGACAGTTCCCGAAACAGTCATATAATAACCATAGTTCTACTGCAGCCAATACAATATAAGTTGTGTTTTTGTTCAGAGCTGCAGCGCTCAGACAGGCTGTGAGAGCTTACGCTGTGTATTAACTGATGCATTAGACTTGTCTAATAGGGAGTTTATCTGTTTGCTCAGCGAATAGCGTGACATGGTGATGGTGTGGCTGCACAGATATCAAACAGGTTTAGTCAGTGACTCATGGTTATGTGCCTGCCATCCAGCTGGTCATACATGCTTTCCTCCAGTGAGAAAGCAAACTAGGATTGTCTTGAGAAGAGATCTTTGAAATACAATGGAAGTACAATCACTGCATTACATCATTTTGTGTTTTTTTCATGATAGCGTTTGAGTTAGTAGACTGTTTTCAAACTCACATGGATGTGGATGCGAATTTGTGTTTTCCTCATCTGTTTTCTGTCACAATGCAACACTTTAAGAAAGAGGGAAAAGTCATTAATCTCCCTGCAAGGGTAATTTAAGCAGTAAAACAGCCTTTCTCAGTTAAAAAGATTCCAGGGTTATGCATTCATTGTTGTGGTATGATGCTTATGTTGGCTCATGTTAGCTAATGTAACTGTACAGTAATTCTTCTCTAGCTGCTGATATTCTCTTTTTATATCATGTTGACATTAGTAAGTGACTTTTCTAGAACTCAGATGTCTCTTTGTCCACATTTCACACTCCTCATGTATTATATTCAGGCACCGCTGCCTCACATGACTTTACATGACTGATAAGTGTGAAGGCTTTAAACTAACTAAACAATGCTTACTCAGTGTTTGAACGTGAGAAGAGTTGTCACATGTTTATAATACTGTATATATAAAACAGAATCAAGCACACTTCAGAGCAGGAGTCTGAAATTATAACGATTGATTTGATCGAAGTCAAAGTCTCCCTCTTTGCACATACTGTACGTGCTGACGAGTCACAGTAAATGCTAAAAGCCTGTTAAAAGCTTAACAAATATGAAGCTGTGCCTTTATGAGGATTAGACATCGTATTGTGCACTTGTTCGTCTCACACCGGACATCCTCAGCAAACAAACAGACTGTGGATGTCTTCCTTAATGCAGCTCGCCTTGTTTGATTAGTGTTACTTCATCAATGCCTCCATCTACCTGACAATAATGTGACTAAAAACATAGGTGTCGTTTTGAATGCGTTATTGCACGGATACGGTGTTGGTGTGTGGGGGCACAGAGGAGAGATGGAGCAGGCGTGAATAAGAAGAAAGAAGCCATTTATGCTTCACTAATGTGAGAATGAGGGAGCTGTGATTGAGGGGTTGTGTCAATGAATAGAGCATTGTGCTGAAGTGGGTTATTTCTTATCAATGTAATGATAAATCTAAGTTACATCACATTGGAATATACAGTTTTCTGAACTCTAGCAGTTACATTATGAATCAATACTTGACAACAATGCAGTTCTTTCCACTCTACCCAGGCGGTTTCACAGTCGTTCACACCCAGGTTCAGGGGGTCACAGTGACATACATGGAAGCCAGGGGGAACAACACCCCACAGGTGATCATCAAATAATAACGACTCTCAGGTTGTTCTTACATATGGTCACATGGACAGAAACAACCTAATTCACAGACACTGCGGAAGTCTAGCCGCTGACGTCTGTTGGTTGATCAGGATGTGATGGTAAATCACTCATTTCTGAATCCAGAGTGAGCTAACGGGTGATCTCATGGGTGAAGTTGCTGTACAGCTGTCCGCCTTCTGCACATCAGCAAAAAAACAACTCCTGTCAATGTGGTGAAACTGAGTCACAATCATTGTTGCTACACCTGATTGATGAAACAATGTGTAGAATAAATGGTAAAAGAACGAGTTGAGTTTTTTTCTAAAAGTTAGAGTTAAAGAGTCAATGTAACTCGTTACTACCCACCTCTGGTTATAATGGTGGTACTTGGAGAACTAAATATTTATTTGAGGTGGTACGCAGTGTATAAAGTTAAAGTGTTACAGTGTTAAAACTATAAAAATGTCTCTTCCATGAACTCGTGAATATCTTGTGCAGTTTCCATGTTTCTGTATTTAGTTGCTTTGCTGGATTTGATCTACAGTAAATGTCAGATTTTCTTCATATGCTTTTGTTTTGTTTAGCTGCAGTTGATTTGCGTTGAGTGTTTGCACTTAAGAGCCTCTGACTGAGCTTTTCTCCAAATGGAAAGGTTCAGTGTTTATCACAAGGATAAACAGAGACTCTGGGGTTCGAGTCCAACAAATGAGGTGTTTCAGTATCATAATGGCGTGTGTTGAGTAGTCCTCACGTTTTGGACGTTTTTAGTGTTTTGGGAGAATTGTTTGGGTATCGCTGGTGTTAGAAGTGGTTAAGCAAAGTTTCTGTTAACATTATTAAAGCACTGTGGCAGCAGCTGACTTCACCTTAATGCTTTCGCTTCTGTTACAGAACATTTAATCTTTTGTTTTGAAGATAAACTACTAAATATCTGTAAAGGACAGGACACAAAGAAATGAAGGACAGCATACAAATGTATGGTTGCTTCAGAAACTATTCAGACCCCTTCATCTTTTGAGCAATGTGTTGGTTCTTTTTATTGGGTATTTTCTTCTTCACTGCTTTGCAAATGAGTGTTTCAATCCCAGACCCTATGACAAACACCCTTGTGAATTTAATGCTGAATCCAACAAAGCTTACAGTAACAACAGTGGACAGACACGTCATTGTTTTGCTTCCACAAATACCTCAGGGCTGGACTTTCTGTTCTTATTTTATTTGAAATTGGCCAAAGGTTTCAGGCATCTGTTCTGGTAGAAGCCACACCCACAACAGGGAATTGCCTATTTATTAGGAATTGGCCTCAGCTTCTCTATGAAGTGAGTTTTAAAATTTTTTGTTCTAGGAAAATAGAAAAGAAATGACCAACGATGGGGAGACAGCCTCTTTTGTACTTGTGTTGTGTCCTTTTAAGTTAGGGCTCCTCTGCATGAGGGCTGGAGGGCTTTTGAACTGTAGGGACAGAGTGTAGTGTCTGACTGTCACAGCCAGGTTTCTGTGCCTGTGTTGGCCTGTCACAGCGGTTAGAAAGCGTTGGGCACCCTCCACCACAGATGTTTGGTTAACTTAGAGTCATAAGACACTGGAGGGATCAACAGGAAGCTGTGGCATCGTCAGCACCTTTGCACCCTGCCCTCTGTCTGCTTCCCACATCACCCAGTGAACTACTTCTTCTGTTGAATTTCTGTTACATTGCCTCTGAGTTTTACTGAAGCGTGAAACACAGTGCAGGTGTGGCTCCTATGATCATTCACGGGATTTTGCATTCTCACCTTGTAGCTTTGGACACATTTCTCTCAGCTGATTGTCTTTAACATAGATGTGATGTGACAGCATTTCCCATTTGTGTTAAGCATCTTTGTGGTTAATAAGGCAGACAGGTTGAACATAAGGTCAGAGTATTGCAGTCACTACAGGATACAGCTAGTTTATTGTAATATAGTTTGTTGTTTAGTATATTTAAGGCATAGCTGTACCTTTCATGCCTCTGTTTAAAAATTGCTCTGCAAGTCAACTCAACTAACTTTTTTTGTTTATATGGCATAAATATTACCATCTAGTGGTGAATGAAAAGCAAGCAGGAGAGGTTTTTCTCCTAAAGTGTGAGTGTTGGTACACTCGACCGGCATAAATTTAAATAATAAAAAAAAGATTTTGGCAATAGCACTATAAACACAAACCACTGGATACTTCATAATAAGTTGTTTTAGTAGTAAAGTGCAATATGTTATGTGAAGAATCATATTTAAATGATCTAAATGTAACACGCAGTGGCTACTACGCATAGTTTTAAAATGTAGTAATAATCAACATTTGAAATGAATTATTATATTATAATTTATTGTATATAGTTTTCAGGTGTGTCATGTTGTGGCTGTGTTTCTAATGACACTGCCAGTGGGCGGGTACTCCACTCCTCGTCCTCAGTCATTGGTTGTCTGTGCTGTCAGTCATGACACTTCCGACATGTCTGGTCAGCTCGGGTGTGATGTAACTTGTTCAGATTTCTCGGGAAGTTACAGCTTCGCAATCCAGTAACTGCTTTTCAGTCTCAGGTCCCACTTGACTTGGAAGATATTAGACTTGTGACTGTTTGCTCTGCATCACCAAATGGCTTATCCGGGATATGGCGGGGTGAGTAAATGATGTCTAACATTAACCGTTATGGTGCTGAACTAGCTGCATTAGCAAGCTAGCGAAGATAGCCCGAAGCTAATATATTAATGAAACTCTAAAAAGATGTTCCAGTGACATGTTTTACTGTCTTCATGTAGCTTACTAAACCAAACCACAGTTTTGTTTTGTTTCAGCATGTTAGAAGCCGTTTAGTTGTCTCCAGTCATTATGAAGTGACTTTAATGTAGAAAAATGTCTTCCGGGTGAACATGCAGAAGTAGCCCACTAATCAACCTTTAACCTGCCAGCTGTGTGTGTGTCTGTGGGAGGCTTGACTAACAGGCTGGACTGGTGTCCACTTGGAGAAAGGCTGCTATTTCTAATGTAATCCAGCTAGTTTAGAGTCAGCTACGTGTAACGCATACAAAACAATGCTTTCGAGTGGTTCAACGTGTTTGCCTCTCGTCTTAAACGTGCTCATAGTTAATTGATAACGGGGACTATAAACGAGCTGTGTGGACGGTGAATTAACTCCTGTGGGCGGGTTGTGTTGAGAGGTTAACTTAGGAAAGGGTCCTAAAGTTTGACATGAGAGTTAAACATTCAAAGAAATATCAAAAACATAAAGCTGGAAACTTAATTTAATGTAGCTAAGCGTAACGTTTTCAGTATTATGAAATAATGATTAGATTTACGGTATGTGTCCGCCTTCAAGCTCAAAATCAGCCAGTAGCAGGCCTCCCGCAGGTGACGACGTCAGAGCAGCGTCACATTGCTCCGTACTGTATACATGTGTGTGCTTGTATATATTTGCCACACGTGAATGAGTCAGATCATCAAACTAATACAAATTTTAAGATAACTCGAGTAAATAGAAAATCAAGTGATGGTTTCATTTATTAGGGAAAAGGTGTTCAAACCTGCCTGGCCCTATGTGAGAAAGTAATTGTCCTCTAGACTTAATGACTAGTTGTACCACTCTTGGCAGCATCAACTGTGATCAAGTGTGATAACTGGCAATGAGTCTTTCACATCACTGTGGAGTAATTTTGACTCGCTCTTCTTTGGTGAATTGTTTTAATTCAACCACGTTGGAGGTTGTTTTTTTTTTGGCTCAGGATCCAAAGTATGTTTTGTTCAGTCTTACATATGTCTTACATATATACTTATAAGTGAACAGGAGGAAAAAAAGGAAAGTAAAAAGTTTTGGTTTGAGTCATTGTCTAAAGGCCTAACAGAGATTTTACACATGGACCATGGACACTTATAAAAGATTTTATAAACAGGAGGTTTTTAATGTCAGTGGTCATTTGCAGCGTCCAGGATACAAAGGCATGTAGAAGAAGTAGAAATGGCATGTTAGGTTTGGTCTTTAACCTCTGACCTAAGTCCTTCATGTGTTTTACATCTTATTTCATAAAATGTAAAAATGCAAATATTGTCATAAAATGTTCTAGATTCAAATTAGTTTTTTTATTATCTTTCAAACTTCTTAGAGTATTTCACAACTTAGCTGTTACAAATCAGAACGTATGAACATATAAAAACTACTGAATATGGAAGTTGGCTCACAAAAGGAAAAAGCCTTACATTTAGAAATGAAACAGATCTTAAATGTGTCTCACCTGTGAACAGAAGGTGACAGTGAGCTGAGCTGCATGTTTCACAGCCGGCACCATCTGACCTGTAGTAAACACCATGGTTTCTGTGCAGCCCAGTATCTAGTTTAAACATTTGAGTAAGTGCTCAGTCAGTCACTGATCCGAGTACAAGGTGCTTTACTACTCATAGTATTTGCTTACTGCAGACAAAACACATGTAGAGGAATGTTGTTAATATAAAGGACAGTTGTTTGTGAATCTGTAGCTTTAAAACTACATAATATACTGAGCTGGGACTTCATCATCATCATCATCATTATCACTGCTCAGCCCATCAGATATTCAGTTGCTGAAAGAGCTTTTAATCTGACCTGCACTTTATTGAGCGCTTGTGTCATTTGTCAACTCCTGACACATTTCCAAAACAACTCGGTGTGTTGCTGTTGTTGGAAACACTGAGGACGAAAATGTTATTTCCAAAACCAACTCTTCTTCTATAAATAGCAACTCAGTTCAGTGTTTGTCTCTTATCTTTTCTTCAGTACGGGGGCCAGATGCCGGGGATGCCCGGTCAGGGGATTCCACACCATGGAATGCCTGGAGGTCACATGGGAGGTCCCATGGGAGGCCCCATGCCTGGGTCCATGGGTGGGCAGATGGGAGGTGCACCACCCCAAGGAGGATACTCCCCTTACGGAGGAGGGTTTCCAGGCACATATGGTGCCCCACCCCCTGCTGCCAATGATCCAATGTGGGGCTACTTCACAGCCATAGCAGGCCAGGTGAGTGTGGACACACTTCAGCCGGATTTCTCCTCCTGAATTCTCTCTCTCTCTCTCTCTCTCTCTCTCTCTCTCTCTCTCTCGCACACACACACACACATGCTGATGTCTGTCTGTTCACTGTGCTGCAGCACAGTGAACAGTATAATACAGTCAGTAATGATCTTTTTATATTAACACATCTTTATTTGTGTATTAATTTATTTTGGCATATAAAATGTTTAGACTTCAAAACTTTTAGTCCAGTGAGTGACACGTGACTGAATATTCCTGCTCTGTACAGGACGGTGAGGTCGATGCAGAAGAGCTCCAGAGGTGTCTGACCCAGTCTGGTTTCACCGGCAGCTACACTCGTAAGTTCTCTATGACAGACTTGTGGCACACTGCTTAGTCAGCGTTTATTACCACAGTGCCGTGTACATGTTGGGTAGAAAAGCTGTATTAATATCATATTTAGCGTTGGCAGTTTTCCTAAATTGTGCAAATTGTTCCAGCTGAGAGTTGGATTCGGTAACCTGCAGAGAGCAGCTTCACTCAGTCAAGGTTTAACAAGCTCACTGTGGGAATCCTGACACTCAAACACTTTCTCTATTTATTCCTATTGGTGTAAAATCTCTGATGAACTCATCAAATCTAGCAGCAGTTTTTGGAAATGACATTTATCAACAGTGAAGAGCACCTAAATAATCCAGTTCAACACAGACAGACCCATGATGGACAGTTTGAAAAACAAACGGGTAGAACCACAATCTGCACGTTGATTCATCACTCAGCTGCTCAGGAACAGCTTTTAGTGACTTTAGTGATGAGCACATTGTAGTTTGGTGAAAGGAGGAGCTTGTTCCCATCAGCCAGTTTGAATTTTTTAAACTTTATTTTACCAGGCTATGCAGCGATGACATTAGTCTCCACTGACAGAGAACTGCAGTTTACCAGTGATGTGACGTGTGATGTGTTAGTGTTTTCTTATAAAATGTCTGATTCTTAACATGTGTATCATTCATTACAGCATTCAGCCTGGACACATGTAGGATCATGGTTGCTATGCTCGATGTATCCTTTGTGTATCTCCGTTTTCCAGTTGAAAGAAAAACCTGTTGCTATGGAAATTAGACAGCAGTTATAATGTGGCCCTTTAACCCTTCTACTCATCCCACTGTGGAAGTACAGGATGTGACGAGCTGCTTTCTGTATAACATGAATACATGTGACATTATTAAAGCTTAACTAGACTGTCTCCAGAGGGACTTCACGGGGAAGATGGGCTTCAACGAGTTCAAGGAGCTGTTCACAGCTCTGAATGGCTGGAAGCAGAACTTCATGATGTTTGACCAGGACAGGAGTGGAACCGTTGAACCTCACGAGATGAATCAGGCGCTCAACTCTATGGGTGAGTCAGACATGAATGTCTGCCGATTGGTGGGAGGTGGTCTAGAAGTCACATCAAATAAGATATTCCTCAAGTTCCACATTAAAATCATTGTAATTACTGTGTTGTGTTGACTGTGTCACACAGTAACGTGTGCTCAGAATGAAAGTAGCTGGATTCTGTCTGCCGCTGAATTTTACCATTGGTGCTAAAAGTGGAGGCGCCCTGACACACCACTTCCTGTACAGCATCTGCTGATGAGATTACATTTCAAAGTGAATGCACACACAGTGAAGTCTGACTTATCACATTATGACCTGTTGACCCGCAGTATGTCTTATAGACAGAGGTCTGATGCTGCCCCCCCTCTCTCAGGTTACCGCGTCAGTCCTCAGGCTCTCAATGCAATCATCAAGCGCTACAACAAAGGTGGAAGGATCTTCTTTGATGACTACGTGGCTTGCTGTGTGAAGCTGAGGACTCTCACAGGTACCAAACTGCAAAGCAGGATCAGTCCTGCAGACGTGAAACCATTTAACAGTGCTGTGACTGTTGACTCTTCCTGTTACAGATAACTTCAGGCGGAGAGATACCATGCAGCAGGGATCTGTCACCTTCCAGTATGATGATGTAAGTCCTACCTGCTTTTAACCTTCATCCCCTTTTTTCTAGTGTCCTACAGTATGAAGTGTCCCCAGTGTGACGCACACATAGTTACAGTTTGTGGTTTTCTTCCCCCTCTGTGTCTCCTGTTAACAGTTTATCCTGTGCACAATGGCCATCTAACTGCTGCGGCCGGGTCCACACCACAGGGTCGGAGACGCACAGTGAATCAGTGCCTCACACGAATGCAAAGGCCAGTATTTTAGGCTCATCTGCCATGAGCTGCAACAGGAAGTGCTCATTGCTTGTTAATGCTTGCTGTAATGTTTTAGCCAAAATGCTGAAGCTACATCAGCTGTCTCCATATTAGAGGGCTTACACGGAGCATGTCTGAATTTCACAATAATTTGAGCATAAATCCAACACATTGTCAAAATAATTGGAAGAGAGTTGGAGAGAATTGAGTTTAACAAGTTACCATCTTTACACTTTTGTTCTGTAAGACACCTATTGTGCCATAATAATCTATGAATGTATGGTCTAATATATTCAGACTATTTAGTCAGAACTTTGCCGCTACACTGAACTTGTATCTAGCTCATCTTCTATTCATTCTGTTGTAATCAACTTTATTAAACATCCCTGGATTTGTAAGAGTTTACACATTAAACATTGATGTAGAATATCAATAACTTACATTTGTGTTGAATGACATTAACATTCATTCTGATAAGTAGAATCTTTCTAAATCATTCCTCCCCCCTTTAATACTGCTCATGTTTCACACTATTGTAAAGAGCTTCCAGACTGTTGCAGAACATAGTTAAACCTTTGGAAGTTTTATCGACTATTTCTTTTAGCTGTGATGCACATAAATTTTACTAGTACGAGTCGCCAAGCAGACTACAAAATCTGGCTGGAGCCGTCTCAAAAAGCCAAAACGACAAATGATTACAAAGCAAATTTAAAGTCATGGTAAAGCAGCAAACCTTCCTGGGTGTGGGGGTCCATTTCTCTAGGAGGAATCTGGATGTCTGGAAAACACATGGCTAAGAAAACTTGTCAGTCCAGGAGACATGTTGTAGGTTGTAGGAGTTGATGATGAAGTTGTCAACCTGAGTATGTGGGAAAACGACAGGTGTGACCATCTCAGTCCTCGGGTATGAATCTCACTGACAATCTTTGCTAATTATAGGGTTTGAAAAACCACCTAAATATGCATCAGTGACTTTTCTTGTTTATCACAACTTTATAATTTCATTACAGTTTAGTCACATGACTAGAACATTTCAGGTCAGGGGGCTGAATACTTGTGATTGCATCTGTTAATGCAGGAAACAATGTGCACTTGTTTTATAAAACGTACACTGAGCCTAACTGCAGTAGACTAGTTTAAGTTAACAAGCCAAAGTGAATCCACAGCACTGCCTGTTAGGAAAGCAGCTGCAAATGTCGTCACAGTACAAACACAGCCAGGTTTTCCTCACATACAATAATGTAGAAGATTATATTTTGTTACTCACAATAATAAATAAATAGTTTGTAATCAGTATGTGGTGTTTATTCATTTATACAACTGAGCATTTCCCCCCCGTCTATTTACACAATATATTCTTTAGAGTTAAGAACAGAAACATTCAAATTAGCTGTTAAGTGTTGCATTGTATAAAATACAGTGGCAAACATTAAAAAAATGCATAAAAACAATTTCTGAACAGCACTAGATTTAAAAAGTGACATTTAGATCCAGTACAGTAAGTTTTCTAATCTCTGTGCAAAAGTTTGCAAATCCCATGAAAGTTTAGTGGACGATTCTTCAGGCATTAGACGAGTTTAACAACTTTTGTTCTACATCTCCTCGAGAAAGAAAGCTCAAAGCAAAGCCCCGAAGTTCAGTTGTGTCCTGTAAAGTAAAGGTTTCTCTTGAAGCTCTCCAACCCTGTGTTCAGCCAGTGTTTCCCCAGCTTCACCCGCTTCTTGGCATCGGAGAACATCTCTTACCAACCCTTTGGTCAAGGCGACAAGGTTTCCAATCAAAGATTCGGGGGACTAATCAAATGCCAGGCTTGTTTTATTTTCAATTCGCTGGACGAGTTCAGAGGGTAACGCCGACGTAGAAACTGCAGAAATGCTTTAGACTGCGCACAGTCTGTGCAGCACTGTCACGGGAGTCTTGCTACATTGGGAAGCTGTGCATCGCATTCATCACCTCCCCATCATCAGTAGCCCACAGCATTCTAACCAACACCAGGGTCTTTTAAAGAAATTGGATACATAGAAAAATAATGGCAAATTAAACATTTTTTTTTTTTTTTTTTTAGAAAAATAGGTCTAACCAGTTCATTTCTACACCTGTGGATGAGTTATGTGCTGTACCTTATGTATCAATTCATCACACAGTTGATTGAGACCTTTTTATAATTTAGTCAAGTGCAGTCTCCATGCAATACATGAGCTCGTGTTGTAATTATGTAGTTAGGAAAGAAAAAAAGACTAATTTTCATCATGCAGTTCACCCTAAACGGTTCAGTACATTTACACGTGTGATGGTGGAGAAGCATTGGACTCATGTTGTAAAGGCTAGAGCAGGCTAATAAAGCTAAGGCTATTGAAGGCTGAGCTGGGTCCTCGGCTCAATACATGAACTTTATTTGTTTTTTTTACTTTTTCTTTATGGTGCTTTGTCAGTGATAATTTCCTACTAAGGAAAATGTTACTTTTCAAAAAGATAATGGAAGACCTAAAGCATGCAACCAACAAGGATCACGTGGAAAATCAAGTGTTCCCTCCAGTCCTTTAAAGCTGCAGTCAATTATTTTTTTAAACCTACGATACGGATATGTTGGGACAGTTTGAGGATTTTAATGCCTACGACGAATGGGGAATAATACTGTTGCTGTTGAACAAGAATCCCTGTGGATTCTGTTTTAAAAAAATCTTTAAGAAGCCATAGTACAATAATAGTGTTGTATTAATATTTTATGAATAAAATCAAATCCCTTTTCTCTTGGGAATGTTATCATCTAACTTGTCTTGAGTTGCCCCTTTAAGGATTAATAAAGTAAGTGAATTAAAAGATACAGTAATTAATTTGGTCAAAAAAATGAAACTTGCAGTACAGAAGATAAGAAATATTGGTGGCATAACGTTTTAAAATGTCAAAGCAGCTTCAGCTCCTAAGACCAACCGGAACATAATGACAGCATGTGTTGAGGTAGAAACAAAGTAAAGTTTGTTGGAGTTGACTTGTTGAAGTTGACTCGCTCGCTAACATGGGCAACAAAAACTGAAGTTTTGTCGTTGGATGAAATAAAGATTCTTTGGCCACAATAACAAGAGATGTGTTTGTGGGAGGAAAGCCGCAGCAACGCGAAATCAAGCTAAAATTAAGCTTTTCATTGTAGAAATGATTAAAATCCTTAAACTGCTTTGACAAAAATAAGATTTGACTGCAGCCGTGGGGACTCCACCTGATATCGCCTGATATGATGTAGGTGGTTATATGGTTGTGAAATGTTGTGAAGGTTGAGTTGTTAAATTCAGACACACTTCGATTCATTCACAACGTTGAGTGCAGCTCAAAGTTGCTCTTCACACAGCTTGTAGAAAATTACGTCTATTGTCTGGTAAACTCTGGAAATACACAAAGACTCAGTCTATTTCCTGGACTGGTTCATCATTATTGCTCTCAAAGACTGACAAATGTCCTGTTGTGCTATGGGATGTCCACACATTATTATCACACTGTGTCCTGTATGTGGAGCGATGTGTTGTGGCAATGTGGTGTACAGTAGGCACGCTAAACCAACGACTCACACTCACATGGTCTGAGTGTGAGTCGATTGTTTGAAGCCGCTGATAAGAGATCAGCTTCAGAGCTGAAACAGAGAAATGCCTCGGAAGGAGTTTCAAGTAGCTTTGTCCCTACGGAGACGGAGGAGTGACAGAAAACGAGCCTTGATAGCTACAGTGGTGTGTTAGCATGCCGACGTCGCACCTGGTCGTCTGCCGACTGTGTGTGTTCAACATGCGACAGAAAAGAAAAAGGTTGGAAACAGAAACATGCATATCTGTTTTGGAAAAAGCACATCATCAGGTGCCCGTGTGATGCTGGCAGTGTTCTGTTTGGAGTATGTACACAGTAGTGATGACTTTACACATGTTGATAAGAGTGTAGAAATAGCTCTGTAGAAATAGAGAATTGTACATCTAAACCAGTAGGAAGGGATGGGCCGGGAAATTTTCTGAAAAGGAATGGAAGAAAGTCTACAGTTTGTTTTCCTTTGCATATTCAGTGTCTTTCTTAGACCCTGAGTCGAGCTTTAGAGAAGACCTTCAGTCAGAGTTGAAGGGTGGTGGGACACCTACTTTCCTGGAAGCCCCGGGTCCGAAACTGGCCTGTGGAGTCCCAACATTCCTGAGCTGCTGGGGACATCGGGTAGAGAGGCTTGTCGGCCTGATGGGAACTTCAGGGGCTGCCGTTGGTGCTGTTCTACAGCGTCCACGTTGTTCTGTGCACGTGTCTGCTCCGTGTCTGCGTCGCTCTCAAACAGTTCTGCAAAGTTCTCATCTGGAAGAGTCTCCGTGCAGAGGAGGACCGGGGAGGTTTCTTTGGATTTGTTCTGGGCCGCCTCTGGACCAGGGCTCTGAAAACGACAGTTACTGTCATGAGACTTTTGGCAGAGAAAAAAGACACGTTCAAGAAATTCATCTGTCACAGCTACTGTACAAGCACATGTCCAGAAAAAACTGCATGAAGGCAGTCACAGTGAATTTATGTGTAAAACTCTTAATTATTATTATTAATTAATACAATACTGATGACCAGTATCAACATGAGGCATCAGACTCCTGTTTAAAGTCTTTTAACAGTCAAGTAGCCTTTAATGTTCTATGCTTTTAAGTATTACTGTAGTTTATATATGTAGTACAGCTGCCACCCTGACCCCAAATAAAAGTTTGCTCTGTATCGCTTGGAGAAACTTCTCATTTTAATGACGAGATCATTTCATTTTATCTGGTTTTGTCAGACACCACACTGACAAATTCACACTATGTTCCACATAATGGGTCTGATAACAGAATAAATCCATACTAACTCGAAGTCTGTCATAAAAAAATCTCATTAACTGATGTTTTCTGGTTATAATGAAAAGCTGATGAAAAACACTTTTTCATGGAGGCAGCAGAAAGCTGCTGTGTGAACAAGTCACAGTTAATCATAAACATGATTTACTATAAAAATCAAATGTTTACTGTCAATAAATCCTATTTGTAGTATTGATGGAGATCATTCTGATAATCATTTATTTTAAAGACTAAAATGCAGCAAACATATTTGGGTTTCAACTAATTATTATTTTAAAGGATCTGAACTGTAAACACGTGTGTTCATAACCCAAAGATATTCTGTCTCATGTATTTCCTAACTACATTTCATGTGCTGTGTGAGATTTCGAGGCCAAAACTATAAGTCTAGTGATTTCAGTCTAGAGTTCTCTGCTCTTCTCTTCGATGTGGGTACCTGTGGCTGAGGCGGAGCTGGACAGAGGCTGAGCTCTGTCTGGATAGCAGACACTGGCTGCACCCTGATTGCCGGCCTCTGGTACTCAGGACTGGAGGTGACGATGCTGTAGGCCGGGGGACCGGCCGTGGTTTGCCTCTGGAGGAGCTGCAGGATGGCCTGGATGTCTGCGGTCATCTGGGACTCCAGTCTGATGATCACACAAACGCCAACACACGACAACTAATCATCATCATCATCCCCTGACTGTTGGCTCTCTTACCGATCTAACACTGTCTTCTGCCCTAATTGTGTCAACAATGTGAAGTTGGTACAGATAACAGATTGTACACATTAACGTACAAAAATGTTTGCTCCTCATTGTGTGATGAGTGAGTGTTCAAAACTAATACTGACCACTAGAGGGAGACTCAAGTACAGGGGAGCAAAGACGTGGATGTCGGTGGAGGAGGAAATGATTCATTTACTTGAATAAGTATGAGTATTTGAAAAACGGTACAAAGACACATTGTGTGATTAAGCTCATAAAGAGTTCTAATCTCATCCTGCAGGATTCCTCTGTGCTGTGCTGCAGCGTCGTCCAAACTATTTCATGCTGCTTCCTCCATGGTCTCCTGCCTGTTCTGTGATTTCACATCATTTTTCAGCAGATACTTTTGACGCCTTTAGCAGTGAGCTTTACATATTTTTACAAACTATATTGTAATAATAATAATATATATTGCAGCATTTACAAGCTGTAGCTGCTTGAATTCTTTATGCGTCACTGGTGAATCTGTAGCAACACAAATTTGATATGATTGAAGAATAGAAAATAGTATATAAATATATACTATATATATATAAAATCATGCTAAAGAGATAAAACCTCTGGCCATGATAATTGCTGCAAGTGTCTGTATGTCAGGTAGTGTGTCATCACATAATGCAGAAGGTTACATCATAGCATTGAGAGTCTGATACAGTGAGTCACCTCTTCTCACTCAGTTAGTGGAAAAGGAAACAAACGGGAATGTCCTCCTGTCCCTCTGCCAGCTGCCTGCTTTGCTCTTTACACGACAATAAGTAGAAATAAACTCGCTGGCTCAGGCCTGCTGCTGTAAAATGAGGGTTGTGTGTGCTGAAGCTCTGCCTGCTGCTGCTGCTTCAGACAAATGACTGATGGTGAGACTCCCTGTCGTGATACCACATTTCCACTGACAGGAAAGTGATACATCAGCACGCAGGATCCTGAAGAGACGTATTTATCTCCGTCCGTATCAACTAAGATTTCATTTCCTTCACCTCACCACGACACCCACCATCCCAACCTCGCAGGACCATGCCAAGAGTCTTTGCGATGTGTCTGCATCTCATGGCTACGCGCTATAAATAGACACCCGCTGCCTCCCCCTCATCTGTATCAGTGCACCAGCTGAGAATCACATGAGCTGCTCACACAGGCCACTCTCTGCATTAACTGGGCTGCAGTGGGCGTCTGGCCTGAAATGTCTCCGTCCAAGTTTGCAGCCAATTATAGGCAGAATTACGAGCTGTGAAAGACGACTTTATAGAAATGTTCAAGAAAGATAAAAAGGTTACTAAGGGAGGTGGAGACAAATGTGATCCAGAAGATATCTACAGTAAATGTCAAGAGCCTCGTCTCTGAAGCACACGGCGTCAGTTTGAAAAGATCTATTCTTTGATATTATAATTTAGAGTTGTCCATTCACAGGCCTGTACCACTGAGACATGAAACTGTTTAAAAGAAATGATCAACATCAGTGGATCATCTTCCACAGTTGATTGACTTATTTGTGTGTTAGCATACGTGGCTAATAAAGCTGATTCTGATAATGTCGGTTTCATCTCAGCTGAGTTGTTAGTGAGCCGACAAACATTTGAACTTGTGTAGTCTAAGTAATGTTCAGTGTTGCTGGTTTGACATGACCGGCATGCTGTTGGTCATGTCCTTTCCACCCTCTAGCTGCCCCCCCACCCCCACCCCCACCCCTATCCCACCCCACCTGTTAAGGTGCTGCTGCAGCAGGTCCAGCCGTTGCTCCACCTCTCCGTAGGTGAGCTCTGTGTCGCTGTCGTCTTCCCCGGCTGGCGTCTCTTGACACTGGGCTGGGTCGTCTGCAGCCTCGCTGGGACGCTGATGTACCCACTCGTCCCCGTGGAGCTCTGAAGGGAGAAACGTGTACACACACACACACACGCAGGGTAAATGATCTGTGTTATTAGAGCCGCGCCTCAGGGGATGCATCTTCCTGGGTTGTGTCTTCTCATCATTTACAGTAGCTTCACTAAGCTCTGATCACTGAATACTAACAGTTATCCTACATCTGACCCCCTCAAAAGGATTTTTGTTCTCCTCCTTCTGAGTTTCTGTGGTGAGGGAAATTAAGTTGACATTTGCTGTTCATCGTTCTCACCGGGCTGTTTATAGGAATCAATATTACTCTGCTCTCAACTCTGGCACAAATCCTCTAACGGCTACAACAGCTGAATTATGGGATATCACTATAATCAACAGGCTGGAACAGTGTTCCCATCTCTGTGCAGCATCATGCTGAGTTTCACTTGTGTAGTAAATGTTGCACAGTGTTTGTGGAGCTCTGTTCACACTGGATGATTTACGGGGATTTAAGTCAACATCACAGTCTCCTCTTCCAACAGGAAGCCATATGAGGTCAACACATAGATGAAACTGATGCTTTTGCTCAACATGTAGCAGCAGGCAGACGGTGAAAGTGAGGATTTCTCCCAGAGCTTCATCTGAATCCCCGTTCCAGTCTGCACAGCACTGGGATCCACAGGAGGATTTTATAACCCTGCCTGCTTTGTCTGAGTGGCTTTAGTGTCCCACTACTGGATTACTCCTCATGGTGAATACACCTCATCTTAGATTTCCTGAAAGATTCAGTGTAACCTCACTCACCACACACAGTAATGTCTCAACATCAAATCTTTTACTTAGTCTCTACCTGTGATCAAAGGGGTCTCCCCAGGACCAGGCTAGTTACTGGATACAATCCTGTTACATTTTATTATGACACATGATGCTGGTTTGGTGTTTTAATAGGCGTGTTTACACACACACACACACACACACACACACACACACACACACACACACACACACACACACACACACACACACA
>JAUYWH010000012.1:9779872-9801109 GCA_034779795.1 Ctenopoma multispine | reverse complement strand
ACACACACACACACACACACACACACACACACACACACACACACACACACACACACACACACACACACACGTCTTTCTTCATGCACGAGACTGATGTGAACACCTGCACCTATTCTACAAGCAAAAATAGCGAATTCTGTTTAGGGGAAGCATTTACTGGAATGACAGGGGAAAAGGCTTTTGAAGCTGCTCCTTTTTTTTCTTGAGCCAAAAATAAACCTCTTGTTGCATATTAAAGGCAGAATGAAAAAGTAAGGTGGATGTTTCTATCACCTTTATATGCCTGCTCCTGTGTGCTGTCTCCAGGCTGTGCGTCAGGAGTGCTGCTCAGCCCAAGGCCCAGGGTGTGGTCCCTAACCAGCGGGTAGCCCAGTACGCCAGAACACAAGGGCCTTTGCTCCTCTTCCTCCTCCCCTTCATCCTCCTCCTCTTCTCCCTCCTCAGCGGATTCTCTCCTCTCCTCAGCTGCTGAGGAGGCGTAGATCTGCCTCCCCTGCTTGGTGTTGCAGTAGGAGGCCACCGGCTCCTTGTTGTGGGAACCTACAGGGAGAAATGCTAATAAGCAAATCTGTTGGGGGAACGACGTCTTTGTCTGGGGAAGTCGGGGTTGTCTCATTATCTTTAACAACAGGCAGCGGTGAAGTAAGGACAAATCTAGCAGTGAGTGAGCCTGTGTTACTCTGAACAGTCACTGTACAGTAAATGCTCAACAATAAATGAGTAATGCTCCTGTTCACTTAGCAGCTCATAATCACACTCGAGTCGGAATCTTCACACCTGATGGATGGAAGCAGGATATGTCAGCAGCAGGACTGTGAAATGGACTGTTAGGTACATTCTCTTGTGTTATACTGGGAGATGGTGATGCTGTATTCAGACAGCCCGTAACCATGGCGACCAATTAGATTTGCCTGAATCAAAGCCAAACTGCTGAGTGCTGCTGTGTCCCAAGTCTCCTGGCTGTTACAAGTCAAATTACAACAGCTCCCACGGTGCAGGCCGGTCCCGCTCGAACACAGCGTGCACCGTACTGACACACGTGTCCATAGTTATTATGAATTGGCCTAAAATCAAGGAATAAGTCTAAGAACTCAGTCAAGTCTAGTTTATTTCCTGACTTGAAGCAACATAAAGATAGTTTTTAATCACAGCCATGTTACATTTAGATGCAACATGTTTTAACTAACTGATACATGAACCCCGTTTCAGTTTCTTATGCTCATTCAAGGCTGATTTTTCATAGTGCTTTTCTGAGTGTTTTGAGGTTTCCATGGCAACTTCAAACAGAAATGTCTTAAAATAAGCTTGAGCTTTCCTAACTGGTAATCTCGCTTTATGAAACACTGCTTTTATGTAACGCGAGCTATTAATCTGAGGGGGGAGCACCAGTGTGCATTCACGACAGAGGACTGGGAATGTGTGAGTGCTGCTCTGGCGTGTTAAGTGGACACTTGACATTATAGAGGCTTCATTATATAACTGCAACATCGCCTGACGGCAGAGTAAAGGCTGGCTGTTTATACTATCAAAAAATATGACCCTCTTTACAAAGACATATCTCATATGCCAGTTTGGTGTCGCTGTATCTCACCTCCATGATTCTTTATTTAATCTGTATTTTTGTACTATGCTCTAGTTTGTTTCTGTTCTGATGTTTTTGGTTTAATTCTTCTTCTGTTCTGCTGCTGTGGCATCTGAATGTTCCCCTGACAGGATCAATGAAGTCTTATCATACCTTACCATAGTATAAAAAAGACCACATTTACTGTAGGATAAATCATCTTAGCAGCTTTTGTGCATTCTGATACATCTATATCCTTAGCAGGGCTGGAGATTGTTGGAGATTCTTTGATACTGCTAACAGTACAATCCCTGATTTCATTATATTCAGTAGAGACTGGGGCAGACTGGGGTCTCTGTGTACACAAGGACTCCCAGGCTTGCAATAATTGCGACGGAACATACTCGGTTTTCTCTTTTAAACATGACCTGGTGGTAAATGATAAATATTATAAACGTTACAATAAAAGTCTTTGAAAGGGTTTCTTTCATCAGGGGCAACAAGTCCTAATAAAGATAAACTCAATATTTACACTACAAATGTCATCCCAGAATAACTGAATGAATCCATTCCTTTCTCGTTAGAAGTGTTCAGATCACATTGTTGCTATATGATTTGTAATTTTTATTATTATTATTATTGATTTAAAAACAAACCTGTAGACGATTTCCTTTTGTAGGACACCCTCCTCCCACACTTGATGTCATCCACATTAGACTCAGTAGCTTTTGTGGTTGTCTGAAACAAACGACAGTATGTGTTCAGACTGAACCACATCACCTGACGACACCTCCTAATGCACAAGTACATCAGTAGGTGCCTCGAACGTTTGCTTAACTGAAGACCAGAAACGCCTGCCTGTCTTTGTTGGAGCAACATGAACCTTGTTTCTGATCTAATTCTACCAGAACCTTCTCATGTGTTTCCTCTACCACCCTCTCTTCTTTCTAGTTCTCTGAATAAATAATACCAAGCACAAAGTGCACTTCCCTGACTAATGTGGATTCACTCACATAATGCCACCGTCCTTTCACATCGTTCCACTACACTCAATTCATTCTAACTACATCTGTCTGTAATGTCCATCCCACTCCTACTCTCTACTGTATCTCTCTCTTATCTTCAAGCAAATGGAAGTCTGAAGAAATATGTCCAAATTAGGCCTCATGCTTTCATTCTCACAACCATAGATGAAAAGCGGCACTAAAGAAAATTTATAAAACCATTCCTCCAATTTGAATGGACACGGCATAGACGTTCTACAAGGGACAGACTGTTAAATTCATGCTAATGGTTTCTACTAGAGGCTCTCTTGCTGTAAAGTAACGTACTAAGATGGATGTTACATAAAAGACTTGAGTTTATTTCCCTACTTCCTAAATAGAATCAGAAACAATGCTTTTGGCTGATTACCTTGGTGTTTTCATCGCGTAGGTCAAAGGTCAGCTCCAAGTTTGTGAGGAAGTGGTCAGCAAACTCTGGATACATGTCCAGCACCTCCAAGATTTCCTCCCTCTGAATGGTGTGGAGGTCGCAGTAGCTCAGTGCCCGCACGTCGGCGCAGGATTTCCCCGGTTTGGAGAACAGGTGGATCATCTCACCGAAGATGTCGTTCTTACCTACAGCAGAAACAGGCAGGAAATAAAATATTACAGAAAAAGAAATATTCAAGAAACAGCATCCACATTGTAGAGAGGCGACTATAGCAGCTGTTTGATTCCACTGTTTGGCCAACAGGAAGCTGAACAATATGTAGGTCACTGTACCTATAAAGAGGTGGGCCACCTGGCAGAGCAATGTGACAACGTGGAACATTTATCTTGTTCACAGCTTTGCAAATTGAGCCTTTTTGAAAATTCATCATTTTCAGCACAATAACATTTGTATCATTCAGTACTATTACTATAAGAGCCAGCGCCACATGTGTACGGCAGGGCGACGCATGACCGCGTGGAAAGGTGTGTAATCAGCATTTCTGTTGCTGTTGCAGACAAAAATGTGCTGAGTTGTGTGTAACCTACAACTTCACCACAGTTCTTGCTCATTGTGACCCTATTGTGTCACTGCCTTTCTGCACATTAAACGACTGGTTCCATGCAGCCAATAAGACAAAAAAATAAATGCACCTGCCAGCTGCTGGGATGAGAACAAAGGAGGAAAAGAAAGATGAGTTTTATTGTGATCACATTTAGATGTTGATAACGCTGTGAGGTTCAGTGGCTCCTTGTCTGACAATGACAAAACTCTCACTACCTCCTTTTCTGTCACTTCACTTCTCTTGGATTTCTAAATCTGTCCGTCTTTAACTCTCCTCTTTGTCTCTCTTCGCCTGTCTTTCCTTCCTACTGCACCCACTCGCGCAGCTCTCCACTGCTGCGTGCTTCTGTTGTCATCTATCTCTATTTCAAAGCAGTCGTGCTCTTTTTATCCCCCCTCACTAACACATATCCCGTTACCCTCGTCCTACTATCAGTCCCCCCTCCACTCTCTTTACTTCCCCCTTTATCTGAGGCACCACAGTGAGGCGGCAGCAATCACAGAGTTCTTTGAACTAAGTTATTACAACATATCCAACAGGGATCTCAGATGGCAACTCAGTCAAACCACAGCGAAAAGGAACAATCTTCATTTGGTTAGCCCCCCTTCATCTACAGTAATGGAGGTGAGTTCTGGAAGAGCTAACCAGACTGAAATGACTCTTCTGTGGATGTTGCTGTAGTTGGCTTTTCAATAGAATTCACTGGGCTAATAAAAGTGATGTACACTCAAATGTTAAATGAATGTCAAAATGTACGAGCGCGAACAACCCGCGATTGAATCCGTTTACAACAATAATCAGTTAAGACAAAACTGCAGTAGCTACAGAACAAGTCTCTGTTCTCTTGATGCTAATGTTTGATTTGATATGAAGGCCACTGCAGTTTTTACTGGTCATTAAAAATGTCTTAATATCTACAAAGTGCTGGCATTGACACCACTGATCAGTTAAACAGAGGTGAACAGGAGACCTACCCAGGATGGCCACTACCACATCTTCTTTGAGGATTTCAATGGAGCCGCGGGAGACAAAGTAGAGCGCTGTGAGAACGTCTCCGCCATGGACAAGGGTGTCTCCAGGGGGCACATGGGTGGTCTTGAACCTCATGGCTAGGGCCCGGAGGCAGCCCTTAGTGGCGCCACGAAACGCCTTACAACCCTGGAGGAGGTTCTTGTTGAGGTGGAGGCAGATATCTGCTTGCAGGCACTCTGGAAAACCCTTCAGGACCTGAATGTGGAACACGGATTAAAGCAGACATTTATGACCACATGTGATATGAAGTAGTGTTTTAAGAAACTCTTAATGCTCTGATTAATTAGAACTTTTATGTGTGTTGAATTGAAAGTCAAATTGACTGGATATCCAGAGAAATTTGGTACAATTGCCACTTGTGTTCTTTCCTTCTTCTCAAAACCTATTCGTGCAGCAGAAACTGTCTGCAGTGTTTTTCTACACAGAGCTACAATTGATTGTATCACTGAGCCTTTTAGCAGCTTTACATGAGACACAAGACAGAACATTTAGGGACTTAGAAGCTGTAGATAAATAACGGCACACGCTCAAAACACAGGTTCTATATTGATTATTTTCTCTCCGTTTGTGATATTTACTGCACATTTACACAATATCACGTCGTGGTGTATGCAAGACCAAGTGGAAATACTATTTAATCTCGTCTCAGTGAATACCAGCAGTGTGGCCCATATTCTGTTATGCAGTTAAAAAAGAAACTATTACAAATATTAAAACTTAACCTTTTTAAGGTTTTTTTCTGCCGGACTGCTGAAAACTAAAATTTTTTTGAGGGCTTACAGTATAATACACTTACCCTTTAAAGACAAAGATACAGTGACCACTGACAAAACAACTAATGATCCCCGGACAACGTGAACTCACTGTAAAGAACACACATTATCTTTCAGACTTTGACACCAAGAAGACACACTCGAAGGTAAGGAGAAGAGCTTCAAGACACGTAAGGGACAGCAGCAACGAGAGAACCCATTTCTTATCTTTTTGTCATTTACACATGAAATACAATGTGCTAATGACATGAGGACAGAGAAAGAAATGTAGCCTGGCCTGGTTTTCTGGCTCTGACAAGCTTTTTGTTGCTCAGAACAAAAAAAAAACCAACAACTTATCAGTAGATTTGGAAAGGAAAGACTGAACAACATTTGGCAAGCGCAGGTGCCACCGCAGAGCGTGCAGCCAAGCCTCCCACAGTAGGAGGGAAACTTGGCAGTGCCCTGCGAGGTTGTGCCCACTCTCACAAGCGTGATTCACTGTCTCTGGTACCAGATGAATATCATGGGGTTGTGTTTGAATACACGGATTTCATGCAAAAGGGACCTCAAGGCAGGCCACATGCAGGTCTAACACTGACAGACGACTACTGTGGCCTCCAAGATACACTCAGCGATCATGTATGTGTGTCTTTTGCAATACGTGGCATGCATTAGTGAATACTGTAAATCCATCTGTGATGTGGGATCACAGGAAATAT
Source organism: Ctenopoma multispine (assembly GCA_034779795.1). Lineage (NCBI taxonomy): Eukaryota > Metazoa > Chordata > Actinopteri > Anabantiformes > Anabantidae > Ctenopoma > Ctenopoma multispine. The sequence goes on along the minus strand of JAUYWH010000012.1, from coordinate 9,795,004 downwards.
TTACAGTGTGTTTGTGCGTTCGTATATGTAAAGTAGGTTATACAAGAGAGAAAACACTAAGGGAACATGTCCTGCAATAACATGCGTGTAGGACAATAATGACACTGTCTTAACATTACATATCCACTGATTTTTGCACATTAAAGCTACAAACTAACAACTGAGTGCATTCCACTACTAGATGAAGCTCTAATACTGAGGAATGTAACATTAGTTGTGTTAACACATGTACCTCCTGCTCTTACCAGAGTGGTGCGGTCATTCCATTTGATATGAGGCAGACATGGAAAAGACAAACTTATATAAGTACCATGAACAATATTATGATGAGAAAAGCCGAAGCTACTGTGCAGTTGCAGTTGCATGAGCAGCAACTGTGGCTTTCATTTAACTTGGCTGTGACTGCACACTGCACAGTATAATCTTGTTGAAAACATTATACTGTGCCAGTGATCTACAGTAACATGGCTGCTTCACGCTGATGTGGTAAGAGCATTTGTCAGGGGCAAGACAAATGGTGCTTCAAACATCAAATTCACACAAACAATATATAAGCATCACTAGAAGAAAGCCACAACAAACTCAAAGTTAAACATATTTGAAACCAGTGTGGGGCTAGAAGCTCACCAAAAACAGAACCTAAATAAACCACATGGCTACACACACACTCTTCTCGTACCATATTCATGTCGATGCCGTTGGTGTACGTCCAGGCGTGTTGAAAATACTCCTCCAGCCTCTGCCTCAGTGGGTTTGGGATCTGGTGGAAGCGGATGAATTCTTTGACCCGCAGCATCTGAAGGTGATACCTGGCTGTACCTGAATACAACCTCTGGATGATGGCGGACACGTTCCCGAAGATGCTGGCATACATTAGAGCTGGGAGAGAAGCCATACAGTTGAGCCATGGTGGCTGAGGCTGCTCATACACAATACCTACCTTCTTCCTCCGTTCATTCCAAAGACTATTATGTATGTGATAATATTATAGTGCATTTATTTAAAAGATGTGAAATTACCATATTTAACTAATAAGTAAATAATGAATGGCTTTTATAAATATGTTTATATGTTAAAATGTACTATAAAGGTTTCGGATTATCTACAGCAGGGATGTGGTGAAGGGGTGGGTTCTGGGGGCTTTTTCCCCTATTACTGACATTTTGGCTTTGTTAATATATATGAAACAGTAGTAAGACCAACATTCAAAAAGTAAAACAGAAACTGAAACATTTAATCTATTTCCTACCAGAAACTCCTATGTAAAAATGTGAATAAAAGCAAATACCATGGTCTCACCATGAAGAACGTGAAACACAGTTTGTTTACGTCTTAAATTTTAGTCTCTGCCCCTGATTTACAGCTCCATGACATTTTGCGTGTGCTGCCTCTGACACAAGTCCAGTTACAGAGGGTTTCAGTAATAACAGGATTAAAATACTGTCTGTATGAGCTGTGACTAAGCTGTCACTCACATCCAATGAGCATGACGCAGATGGAAAAGATCTTCTCAGAGTTGGTGTTGGGGGAGACATTCCCAAAGCCCACACTGGTCAGACTGCTGAAGGTGAAGTAGAGTGCTGTGACGTACTTATCTTTGATGGAGGGGCCTGAGCTGGGGTCACTGTAGTTATATTTTTTCCCTACAATGAATGATAACACAGTACATACAAATATAAAAAATGTGTATCATAAAAGTATCATAAATTTGACTTTGGCATCTGTCAGATAAACATTTTAAATAAAAAACAGACCTATTGAGACGCCCAGATTGTCCAGCCAGCCAATCTTGTGCTCTAGGTAAGGCTTCTCCACATTGCCGATGGCATACCAGATGCAGGCCAACCAATGCGCAATGAGAGCAAAGATGCACATGAGCAGCATGAGCACAGCAGCACCATATTCTGAATAGCGGTCGAGCTTACGGGCAACTCGCACCAGCCTTAGGAGACGAGCCGTCTTTAGCAGACCAATCAGAGTGGTGGTCTAGAGGGAAAGACAAACAGAGGAACACAAAAAATTCAGTTCTTCATTTCAAAGGCTGAGTTACATTTCCCCACAGGTTGATGTTTAAATGTGTTAATATCTCCTGTCTTGCCCCTCAGGCTCTATGAGCCTCAGCTTTGGGACCTACAGCCTATCACAGACCATCTGGTGTATAAGGAACCCCTGTGAGCCTCTTGCCTGACTCCAGAATTGGTCCACAGCACTTGTGTATTTTGTTGTGAGCTTCTCCAGAAAGGAAGTGGCAACATTGTGTAGACTGTCCCTAAGTAAATCTGTAAGTTATCTGTAAGTTATTTTTCTCTCTTTTATAATTTTCTGGTTTTACTTTAAAGCTGTCACACCCAGATCAACTTATATGGATGTTTAGTAAGTAAGCACCCTTAATAAAATATGTAAATTATGCAGTAATGTATGAATGACACCATGATCATCAAGAATATCACTAGATGCTTATAAGCAACTTTTCCCCAGCAATCAAAGTAAACAAATTGTTGGGTTGTCTTTCTGCGACGAGAGCTGGGATCGGGGTCATGACTTTGATCAGTTCAGACTAGAAGCAGATTGAAAAACATATCTTAGGAATGCTTCATCGACACATGTATCAGAGCCACAGACCAGGCAATGGAACGTTGTCGGTGTCGGTACAGCTTCACTGACTAAGACATGACTGTGACTTCACAAATAAAGGACGTTGGTATGGAGCTGGCTCACAGTGGGCAGAGACTGCATGCAAATGTGTGTGTGAGAGTGTGTGTGTGTGTGTGAAAGAAAGAGAGAGAGAGTGTGGTGATTCATTCGCTGGCTTATACTTCTGAATAATTGCAAATGATGTAAATTAGCTGTAAAAAACATAAATATCAGCAGCTTGGAACCCTTGTCAAAGCCTTGAAGCCAGTCAGTGGGAAGAAAACCAGCATCTACGCAGCTCCACAGAATCCAGATGCACGCACACGCACATCAGACACAAACAGAGTTGTATTCATACATTACAATGTACACACAATGGCTTCTGTTTTGCTTAATTCAAAGCACTTTAATCCTCCCAGCTCCATTTTCTAGTTTAAGTCGTCTAGTCTAGTTAAATAAATTTACACACACTATTTGAGGGGAGCTGTGGAAAAAGGAGGGGTTAGGATTGGGGGGGTGTCAGCATACAGCCATGACAAAAGGACGGATCTATTAGTGTTGTGCAATCTGTAAACATAATAAGTGAGACTTGGAGAACGCTAATAGGTCCTACTGCTCCTTATCGTGCCTAACAATTATCCTAATATCCTTAGGGAAATGATTATCCGCAGCCTCCTGTTGTAATCATGCCTCCTCACATCACATCTATACTTGCTTATTTATGTCTTGTACAGGTGAGAGTAAACGTGACGCGGATTATTCAAAGCACTACAACAGATGGTGGATTATTATTCTTTTGAAGAGGGATGATTCATGAGGAAGTGTGTGCCTCCATCGTGCTGTAGTTGTTTCTGATGGCCCCATTAAAGAGCCTCTGTCCTCCTTATCTCATCCTCAAATCACTGCTATCAGTCACTGCTCTGCATCTGGCCAGTGAACGAACAGTGAATGAATCATACAGAGAAACACTGTCTGTGACTGTGCATTGCCTTAGTGACCTGCACAGATGACACGGCTGTGTGATGCGGCCCACACTGTGTAATGTTGATTAAAATCTGGGCTTACAGTAAATTGGAGGTGTTTGGAGCTGAGGAAGGAAACTACCCCTCTGGCCATCTGCCACTGTAGTGTTCCAGACTCACTGGTCATTTTAAAGCATCATGGGCTCTGTTTTCCTGCAGGCACTGTACCAAATGATGGTTAGTCTGCACCTGTTGTCAGTTGTCCTGACACTATAGCTATACTAATAGTGTTTGTGATCAAATCTACACAGACTCCCTCTTAAGTGCAATCTGAGGGGCACACTCTCACAGAGACTCTCCATTAAATGACATGCTTTAATAGAAACATTGGTAGAGCTGGTCTGTGTGGTGACTGAGCCGTTCACAGTGCCTCTTTCTCTGTGTAGCTGGTTAAACACTTGTATTCGTCACACAGCAGCAGATATGATGTATGTTTTTTCTATAGTGTGATGTGAGGGTGCAGCTGTGCGCCTCTTCTTCCACACAGACACAAACAAGTTATTTTGGTGCCAAAAACAGATGCAGACCCAGAAACACACTAAACAAACCAATAACAGCATGGAAGTACTGATTCCTGCAGCTTTAACCATACTGCTAATCATTAAAGAACTGGACAGGTATCAGACGTTACGTCCACAGTGTTGTTTTGCTTTTACATTTCATTAGAAAAACTTACTAATAGTCTGTGTACAAACTGTACAAGAATGTAAAACATTTCTGTTATGTTCACTCTTCACAACTGCAGCAGGGCAAAAGTGAGATTGAGGGGGCTACTTGTTACAATAAAGCAGCCTCCTCCTCTTTGTTTAGCACAGCTGCTGGTGCAGGTTTGCAGCAGGTCCACTTTAAACAAAAGCTAAACAATGCACTGACTGTAGAAAGAGTTGAATATGGTTTCATTTGAATGTAGAAAATATTCAATAGAAAACATATGTAGTTCCATTTGCACTCCAAAGGGTCATTAGCCTCCTCTTTCTAATCATTAGTCATTCACATAGTGGTCTTTCTAGAGCGGCTTCACTGGTGAATAAAAGCCTGACTACTGAAACAAAACAACTCCTCATTACAGATAAACTCACTGATGCTCCAAGACATTTTGCCTTAATTCAGAGCTGTTTCACTCACTGTAGAGAATAAATCTGCTCTAGCCAACATGCAATATTAATATTTGAATTCTGGTTTAGAGCAACGTACAAATGTGGACACAACATGCAAATAAATGTCCTCTTATAACAACAGGACGCTGACATGAACGTGATGGAAGAGCTCAGGTGGCTTGTGTAGGTAAATTCAGCACCACACCTTTTCATTTTATGTTCTAGTCTGCTGAAATCCTACAGCGAGAAAATGATCTCTCAAGGGACATTTCAACCTATGTTTCGAATGAAATCGGCGCAAAAAAAACAATCTTATCTTCTAAACATATTGTTGGAGATTGTTTCCAGGCAACAAAGGTGCATGAGATTATGTCTATAAATAGCCTCTTTTCTGCAGAGTGCTAAAATAACATACAAGACGAGAGCTAAAAGTGTTCATGCGTGTGCTATTTTAAGGTTCTGCTGGTGATTGCAGGAGCTAAAAATACAAACTTTTGTCATTTTACTCATTCTGACACTGTGTGCTTTGGACACAAGCTGTAACAGGAACACACATTCTGTCAGTGCACCAGTCATCCAGCTGTATGACGGAGACATACAGAGAGCTGTGCTGCCGCTTTACTGTCTGCTCTGTTTTCTTCACCTGCCACTCACTGGCAGCCTCTAGCCATAGACTCCCTCACACGAACACACACCTAATGGTAAATAATGACTCGGTAAACCGACAGACCGACACCGGGGCCTTGCCCTCAACACACTCCTCAATCTCGGATGGTTTGTGTGAGTTTGGTTGGGAGATTACGACACTCATCCAGGCGTCTGGCGTCATCACACATTTCAGTGGATTTCGTGTTATTCTTCTGAACTTTTCAGTTTAACAACTTTCTATCATTATTATTATTATCATAAAAAGTATTAGGAGCCTCGTTAGTGACACAAACTAATTTCAGGTGCATCTTGTTTGTTTTATTTTACCACTGAGACGTGTCTAAAAATTACAGCAGTGTATTTGTTGCCACATTAAAAAATACAAATCTCAGTTTCTCATTACAACAAGAAACTTTTCTTGTTTTTAAAAATGTTATAAACATTTTAACCAGAAATTTGTTTTTGTGACATACGGTATTTTCTTTTTATCATAAGAACCCAATTTCTCCAGTTTTTAGGAGAAACTTTCCTCGTTATAACAACACATCACTTCATCTCGTTACTGTAACACTGCAGCCTGGAGATGGAGATTGTGCTCGGTTTGAGTGATCTTGTCACATTAACATCTGAAGTCTGGTAAATAAAAACACTGCATGGACCTGCACCAAGTCAGAGAAGATGCTGTGAAAATTGTTTTGTCTCCTTATACTATGTAAAAATGTGAACAAATGTCTATGTTGTGGAAATGAGCTGCAACTTAGTCAGTTGTCATATTAAATGAGAATCTCACTAAACTCACTAAGATGCAGTGACTGAATTCCTGGCAGCTGGTTAATCTGCTGATTGATCGATTCTAATCACCAACGTCAAAATTACCAACAGTATCAAGTGATTCATTAAATACCTGATTACCCCTCCTCACCTCATCTGATCCTGAGCCAAAGATGAGCAGATCAAAGGGGATGGCAGCCACCATGTCTATGAGAAACCAGCCTTTAAAGTAGTGGATGGCAATCTTGCCGGGATGGCTGACCACTTCCTCGTTGATGTTGACGTAAGTGGTCCTGAAGTTTATTAGGATGTCCACAATGAACATGATGTCTACTATTAAATCCACCACATTTAACGGTGAGCAGGAGTAGCCGCACTCCCGCCTCTTCTGCTCCTCGAGGTCGTTGAGGAGGAAGGCGGCGGAGTAGGGGGTGAAAATGGCTGTGTAGATGACCAGCAGCAGGATCAGCCAGTCCCACACTGCTTTGAAGGGGCTGTAGTGAAGGATGGTCCACTTGTCCATGCGAGGTGTCTGTAGCTTGTACTCAGGTAGCACGTCTGCACCCAGAGAAAGAACCTGAGGAGGTAGACTGCTGTTAGCTGCAACCAAAAACATTTATACATTTGACAAGAGGAATATAGTCAAGTTTCCTGTCAAGTAAATTGCTTTACAGGGGCAGCAAATGTGTATATGAATTTGAATTTTACCCTCATTATAGTACTATTTAGTTTGTGAAAACAGCTGTATAGTGTGTTTTTCTGTGGCTCCAGAGCTTTCTAAAATCTGACTGAGTAGATGAGTTTACAATGATAAACTACAGAATAATCTTAAGTCTACAGCAAATATGGTGCTTCTGTTAAATGCAACTACAGTTCAACACAAGCCAACACGTGTTAGCATGTCTGTACATTATGGCAGATGAGTGGGTGAAGTAAAAGTCATGTTTGTTGATGTATGAGTAATGTGGCTGTAGGCGACGAACTTCTGTACTGGACAAGCTGTACATACTATACATCTCAACATGAAATAAAGCTTTCCTTGTCCCTTAAATAAAGCATTCATATGTCAAGTGAAAGACGCAAAAAGTGCCTGTACCTCTGAACTTTTAAATATATATTAAATATTTTTTTATCTAAGCAGACACCAGCAAAAATCTTTCAAAATGATCACTGTGACAAAATATCTGACATAACCCAGCATCAGAAAAGTTTCAGGGTTTAACACATAAAACTAAGAATCTGTAAGAATTGATCTTGTTTTGCCTCTATAATCCATTCCACTGAGTGTCAGTATCATTAGCTCTGTTATTACAGATTCCGTATGTAGCATAACCAAATAGCTTTTAACATAAATATTATACCACTGTCATGCACCATTTCAGATAAGAGTCTCAATGACTTAGAGATAATTATAGGTGCAGGCAGAGGATACATCTATTCATCTAAATGACACTTCAGCAGGCAGGAAGTCTTCAGACCGTGACTCTTTTACTCGTTAGTGTAGCTGTAAGTAGTACATGAGCTGCAAAGGGCAGAGAAAAACTACCTGTGAGCCCCTCCGCATGGGAATGAAACAAAGGAAGAACCTAAAATGACTATTTTGGCTTCTATCACTCACTGCATGTGGACTCGTCTCTGGCCTGTCCACCTTCATCCCCCCCGTGATTAAGAAGAGAGCAACGGGGGACAGAGGGATGGTGCACGGCACAGGAAAAAGGCTGACGTGTTAATAATTGAATTGGTTATTAGAAACTCCTGCCCTCTATGTGATGGAGAGGGTCAAACGCTTTTACCCTGTGATATAGGATAACCTTTGAAATCGACGCATCAAACAGAGGACAAAGGGAATGTGTTCTATTATTCATCAAGCTGCCACTTCATTAAAGCGAGTGTTATAAAGCTGATGTGTAATTGGTGAGGAAATACTTGTGATTTCAGAGTTTTAGTAATGTATATCTTGAATGAGTCTGTTCAGTGTTTTTGAAATTAATCACGTCAACACGTTAAATCATGGATACAGTACCCTTCAGCCGACTGGGAAGCCTGGGAGGATCCACTTTAATGGGCGAAAAACAATTCTGGATTAACATCCTGCAGCCAATCTGTCTCTAAATAAAAGATCCCATCTTAATTATTTAACCTACCTACTGTAGCTATGTGTATTTGAACTCTCTCTTGGGGCAGAACATAAGACTTGTTCTGTGTTTGGCAAGGCTTCATACCATCTGCAAATGAGCAATAGCTTTCTCCCCTGCTCTGGTTCTTTTTCCACAGCACTGTGGAAGATGGCATATTATTTATAAGACTTAAGTGTTGTTTCGTGTTTCTGTGGTTAAGCACGTAGCTTACACCATTAAAAATCTTGGTTAGATTACCCATTCAGCTTCATATAACGGGAAGTTTAATTTAAGACATTCACGAAAAGCAGTCTAGTCAGCACACGTGTACAAGCTGCATGAACTGAAGATGTTCAAACTGTAAGAAGTCTTTCTTAGCTGACCAGCATCCTTGGTCAACCCTCCATCTGCCTGTGGTAGCTGTGAGGCAGCCGTAACTGGCCAGCGTGTCTGTTCAGGCACCTCAGTTTTGGCTGGTTTCAAGACATCTGCTGTCGCTTTGTGCTCCTCACAGTCAGGTGTCAGGAGAACTGTTTACAGACCCATAGAAGAATCGACTGACTGGGGGGATACACTGCAATCGCCCCACAGCTTATTTATCTGTTTGGTACTATGCAAGCAGTAAACAAGACAGAGATGATGTGCCGAATGCTATATGCTCAGTCAATAAGAGCAAGCATGTGTGATGGTGGGGCTGAGGACATACTGGTGGAGCTACCCAGGTAGTTCTAGCACAGAAACATGTATTTGACAGCTAGTTTTTAAGCAATTAATTCTACATTTTAGACCACAGCCAACAGCAGTTCTGATAAAGAGCTAATATACAGAGTCATTAAAACACATGACTATAACAAAGTCACACCAACTGTTTTCAGCCAAACGTAACAAAAGTGCATTAAAAGAACATTAACACAGCTCCCTCTCTGCTGTTTAATAACTCTGACTTTAACACTGGATGGAGAGGTCAGTCTGCTCAGCCTCTGTCTCTGGCTCCATTTTAAAGCCTTCAGCTGCAGTTGCCTTTCAGTGCAAACAGGGGTCAAGGTCTGCGTCCTCTCCTCGTTACACCATTAATGGGCAAAATGCAAAACTGAGAGCTAATCAGTGGTTTGGGGCAGCTTTGACGCACCCCTGGGAATACATTAACTACTCTGTGCTGCCTCTCAGCCCTGGCAGCAAAGGTGACAATGACCTCTAACCCACTCTGTAACTCTAGAAATATGGTCTGAGCTCAGGTACGCTGTGTGGCAGTGGTAAAAGTATCCCTGATTACCTGCCACAAGTGACGGACACCTCTGGTGTTCTACATATAAGACCTCTTAAGTTTCAACTAATCACCCCGAAGCTCACAGACAGCAGGGGAGAGGGAGGGGGTGGTGCAATCTGCTGACTGCATCACCTGCCTATGTGATTTGTGATGGTAATGAACAACATCATGATGAACTTTACTGTTGAATTCCAATGTCTCTCCGCTCCGGGCTCTAAAACCTCAAATTCACAACCAATGAATGACACAGTGAATAATTAACAAACGCAAACTATCTGTGCTCTTAATTGTTTTAACATTTCCATTATAATCAAGGCAAAGAACTCACTAACCAATGACTGGATTTTACGCAACTTTACCTGTGTGACCTTGTCAGTCACGTTGTGTGTGCGGTCTTTGACTTTAGGGGCGATGATGGTTTTCTCCGAGGACGGGGGTGACGGGCATTTCTTCTCATTGTTGGCCTCAGAGAAGTTGAGCGTGATAAGGGGAATCTTGTTGATGGTGCTGTATCTGTTGAGGTTGGAGTCAGAGGTGGAGCCAAGCAGGCTGGATTTGATCTGGCTGAGTGGCCCTGAAAGAGAAAGTGAGCAGGAGGATGTCATCATTAATCTGTAGGCTGCAGCATCTTGGACTATGGTTGGGCCGCTGTTGTTGATTTAACAGGAGCTTGTGAATCATGGACACCAGAGAACAGTTTAGTGTTCTTTTGATTGCCGTGACATGGGTGGTGAGTATGGAGTGGCCTTTACTTACTGAAGTGAATTCAACCACAACAATGAGAATACAACACATAGTGAAATACAAACTCAACACCCTCTGATTGATACGTCTAGAATGAACAGCCCTTTCAAGGTTTCTCATTAAAAGATAATGAAGGACACTGTTGGTGAAAGAAAATAATTATTCAATGCATAATCAAAGAACGTAACTTCACACAGTTAGTCAAACCAACGTGGACATAATGAGTGTGTTCCTGAATTACCTAAACGTTGCCTGATTACACATTAACTCCGTAGCTTCTGGTAAAAGCAATCAACAGTGCAACATCATGTGACAGCACTACAGACACTGACATGTGGCCTGATGAGTGACGAAAAGTCAAAAAGAAAATTGCTGATTCAGCCGCGTGAGCCAGCAGAGGTTTCCCTCTCTTGACAAAGTACAGCACAGTGATTCAGAGTCAAGGACAGTAAGACAGACAGCTGAGAATGAGAAGTTGCATGCGCAGCTTCAATTCATGCCACAGTAAGGATACACCCATTGTAGTCATAAATAGAAATAAAAAGAAAAAGCTGAAGCCATACCCCCAGCCATCCAGGAGCGAGACACTAGCAAACCAGGAGAGAGAAGAGACAGGGGGTAAAGGGGACAGTGGAATTATGGACGGGTGGATTGAAGGGTCAGTAGTTATGGGCACAAACAGCAATACTTCATTTATCACATTATGGTGTTTATCAGGACATGGAGCCCTTTGGCTGCTGTGGGAGAAGAATTCAAATGTGTTGGATATTAGTAAAAGATACACTAAAAGATAATATTACTAAACCCTGGTCAGTTCTACTTTTATTTTTTGAAAACTCATCCTTGGATTGAAATCACAAACATTAATATATCAGGTGTAGAACATGAGTGGAACGGTTTTCAGTGTCGAGGAAGTCAAAATAGAGCGTGTACTGTGAAATGCATGCAGCATTACGCACTGCTACACTTCCACTGTTTAAAGAAGGGAAAGGACGAGTGTACAGAATTCAAATGGAAACACGTTTCTCTTCATTCACTTAGCAACAAAAGAACCAGGGGTTGCACAGAAGAAAACAGAGGTTACAGACAGTGGGAGGTATCATCTTGTGAAGCTTCATTGATTTTCTTCAATGAACAAAACTAAGAGAAGAGATTTAATGTGCTGCTTCATGCAAGCGCGTGCAGAGGTCAGTGTAGTTTTTTGGGGTTTTTTTATTGAGCCTTCCCCTGGGCATCTGACTAGGGATCAGCAGGACATGTGCACTGAGATTGAGTCATTTAGTGCTGCGCCAGTGTTTTAAGGCTCAGGCTCAACAACTTACAAACACACTGTCATTCATCCACTAAGGCATTTGCATTCAACATAAACCTCGGTGATGTGGAAAACTCATGCAGCAAGCAGGCTTTGTGCTGAACACATGTATAATCCAACAGACGTGCTAAGATTTACAAATCAAGATGCAGCAGGCAGCTGTTTGTTACCTTTGATATGGCGACCATTGTCTGTGATGGGGAAGAAAGAAAAAGGGGATCGGAGGGTGAGAGAGGAATTTCTAGCATTCTGTGATGACAAATGGGGGCTGGCATTAAATCCCCACAACTGATCCCATGGAAAATTCATTACGGTGAAGGAGACATATTACTGTGTCAGCAACTGGAAGCCATTTGAACGAGGACTGTAGATAAAGGGATGGGGCAGACTAATTGTCCTGGAGGAAACTAGGTCAGTCTGGGGCACTTCTTCCCTCAACCAAATGCGGGCCAAAAGGTTAATGAGTGATTTAGACTCAAAAAAAGATCAATAGCACACAGTATAAATGATGACTCACTTACTGATTAAGAGACTGCCATGTCACATTTTGCATCTCCTATTTTGGGACCACAGGGATTTAGGTTATTAATATAGCCAAATTATAATGACTGTTATGAGTAAGTAACTCTTTCATTAGTCCCTTAATATTTTTAACGTATTGATCACACTTAACTCTTATTGGCCAACATCTCTTGGAAAACCGAGCAGGGGCCACCTGCCAGGCACTGTCAGGAGCCAAGACGGTGATTTTTTTAAACTTAAAAATAATAATAATAAAATACTACAAAAGGAACAACTTCAAGCACTGAAAACTGTGTGTTTGTGCGTTAGTCCAAAATAGTGCCCGAGGGCAGGAGATCCATACCTTCACTAGCATGTCTGTCCCTGAACGCCATCTTGGAGTTGGACCCAAAGCCTTCCATGTCATGTACGGAGGAGGCTCTGCGAATACTGCACACACTCTCTCTGGAGGCGGTTGGAGTGAGGCCTGGGATTGACGGAGCAGCAGTAAGTGTGTCTTCCTGGCTCTGGTTTTGGGTCTGGTCAAAGGCCTGGTCTGGGTATGTCCTGTCCCAGGGGCCCTTGGGCGAAGAGTGGTCCAAAGGCCCGGACACAGGGGTGGAGCAGTGGCTGGGGCCGATGAGGGCACGGGTGTCATTGGCGTAGGATGGACTGCAGCTTTCGCGGGTAGTGGGGAGTTGGTAGTCCCGTGTAGCCACCGAGCCGTCACTGTGGCGCGGAGAGTCCACCATGACGGCATCTGGGTCTTCCTGGGGCAGGGACTGCTTGCTGATGCCCAGGAGATGTAAGGCTGGGAAACGGAAGCGAAAGAATCTCCCTTTTCCTGAGAGAGAGCAATGAAGAAAAGACAAGATGACGGTCACATACAATCTATTATTGTCAGGTTAATCCATTCTCATACCTCAACAACAACAGTTTATGGTGACCAATAACGCAGAGTATGATGTGCCTGAAGGCGACATAAATATAAATTCCGAGGCGAAACTACAGTAAGTCAGTCAATTATCAGGAGTTATTCTCTTGCAGAGACCAAAATCAGCATACACAACCCCCACTGACCTTGAGCTGTGTTTTCATGGTGTTTGTAGCAGAACTTGCTCGCAGTCTTCAACATTCCTGCTAATATTTCGTACTTGTTTGCCAGCAGCACTGAGAAGCCTGCCAATGCAGATATCTTAAAAAGACCCTGGCAGATCAAAACAAATGCCCGTTCCGCCTCAGGCACGAGTTCAATCTTCAATTTCCTTCAATTATTCATGGAGGAGGACATTTGCTGAAATATTATAATGTCAGTAGTGCACTGCGGAGTCACTCCTATGAAGGATCATGTGCAGGGTTTTAATGACTGATTGATCCTGGGGAGATGAAGGAGAATGTAACAGAGACAGTAGTATTTTAGGGTGCTTCTGTCATAACACTGGGTAGGTCCTGAAGGAAATGTTATGAAGGAAAAAATATCAAGATGTCAGGACATCAAGCTGTGGTCACGCTGTCAATCGCTTAGTTGCCTAAACATACAGTAGATCAGTTGATCAGTCTGATATGAGTCTACTCACTGCAGGTTATTTACCGGGACAAATTACAGAATCAGCTGAGGTTTAGATGCAATCTGTGTTCAGTTTCACCATTTAGTAAAACAAGTGAAATGATCTGATCTCTATTAACAGCACTGGGAGGTAAAATGTGGGACGAAGCATCCAATGAGGAGCAAATACAGTAGCTACACACAATAACACATGGAAGTTGCTCAGTACAATCACAGACTAAACTGTCTTTGTGTAATAATATCAGCATTATTACATACGGCATTTCTGACGTAAACAACAGCTTCAGCTGTTCAACTGACATGTGAGCAAAACAACGAGTGGTAGCACATGAGCTTTCACAGGCTCACAGTTTCATTTCTACTTACTGAGCATAGAGAATAAACATATGCAACATAGTAATTCACTCATAGTGCAGCCACATTTTCATGGTTTGTGCCAAGGACACCATATCTAGCTATATTTAAGTGGGATTATGAAAATGCTGTTACTGGTTTGCATGTGTGTACTGTACGTGTGCTCCCTCTCACTCACCTCACCCTCTCCAGCTCGCTTATTTTTTCCCTGCAAAAAATCATGAGTGGCTATACACAACCAATGGACGCACACTGCCCCTTGTTGCTATGATACCAGATAGTAATATTTGCATTGAATATTAATTGGGCCCTCAGATCCCCATGCTGGGGAGTGAAATGTCTTTCTGTTATGTGAGCATGATTCAGATGTCAGGGGAGAAGTAGAAAGAGAACAATAATCCTTCATCCTTAGAAGAAATGTTTTATAAAAACTGTGTTCTCTCCTTTGGTTTATGTCTTATGTTCCCGATTTAATTGGTGATTTTGCTAATGCAACAGTTATTTTTTATTTATATATACACACACACACACACGTTCTGGAGTGTTACCTCCCAGATCTCCTGTTACTCACCAGCTCTAGAAAATAACAATTCTCCTGTGTCCGTACTCTGCCCTGCACTCTAAAGAGAACAAAGTATGACTGCAATGTACCCAAGTAAGAAGCAGTTAGATTGTTTTATTATAGTAGTTTCAGGTGGATTAGAACAATAGACATGGAGAGGGAGCAACTTGCATGAGCTGCTCACACCCAAACCTATTAGGCACACAAAATGTATGGTTAGGCTTCATGATTTTTGGTTCTGTATTTTAGGAAAATATTACAACCTGGGCCACAGATTTTAGTAACTAGATATTTATTCGTTCTCTAGCAGGATGACAACGCTTTCTGTGTTTGCCAGCAGGGAGCAATGTGATGCCTTACTTCTACTATAGACTCTTGGTGAACAGACTTTTGTGCAGCTTTTTCATTCTACAGAGCAAATGAAAATGTCTCTAAAATGTCTCTAAAATGCTGCCAGTCTTTTAGAGACATACCCTAAAAGACTGGCAGCTGTAATTGCAGCAAAAGGTGGTTTTACAAAGTATTGACTCAGGGGG
>JAUYWH010000012.1:9758342-9779278 GCA_034779795.1 Ctenopoma multispine | reverse complement strand
ATGTTTGTGGCTGTAATGTGACAAAATGTGGAAAAGTTCAAGGGGGCCGGATACTTTCGCAAGCCACTGTATGTGAGGGAGGAGCTTACTGATTAATGTTTAGAAATATTGCTGTCTCTACACGGGCAAAAGTTGCTTGTAAAGGAAAATACTCTCTCGGTACAGACAGTTAAAGTGACTCAAAATAGAACAAAACATTCTTTTTTTAAATTTTGTGGTCAAATGTTGCATAAATCCTGCATCTGAGGTTTCTGTTAAGGCAAACATCAGATATTTTGAACGTTTCAGTATCAGACACACTGACCCAGTGCCTTCAGTATGTGGCACATCACTTTCCATATTCTCCTACTGATGCTCAGGTTCACTGTTGGATGCGATTGCAACTATAATGAAGAACGTCCCAAAAGTGTTTGTTTAAACACACTAAAAGCTAAACTACTTGATTAGGTCAATAAACTTAGATTCACTGAGATGTTCACTTGCACTCCTTTGAAATAAGTAAAACATTATCACACCACTTTCTTTTCTTGATGTGCTACGTTTTAGAGGTGATACATAACACAAACCTGTCACAACCACTGACCACATCAGAAGCTGAAAGAGAGTGGAAGGGGAAATAAAAAGAGTACCACACATTCTCTCTGCTGCTAACACCACCAACGTTAAATCAGTGGAAAAGGTATGATCCATTTTATGGATGTGTAATATAGCAACATTTTTTTAAACACGCGTGTGTGTGTGTGTGTGATTTATGGGTCTCCCAGAGTGGTCCTGCTCAGTCACATCAAATCAAAACTAGCGAATCCTAGCTGGTTTCACAATGCATGGATCATCACTGAGCGACCAAAGCAAATCAATCAGCAGGTCATAATCCATGGCTGCTCATTTCCCAGGAGGAATCATGCCAATGCAACACATATAATATCACTTAGCTCTTTCTAAAGACAGCTGCTCCTGGTACATGTACATGTGTTGTGGAGTTCATTTATAATTTGTGAGACCTGTCCATCTGCTAGTAAAAGACAAAGTGTCCATCTACAGAGTTAGCTGACCGACAGCTGTGACGACATGAAAGATGTCAAGAGAAGCAGACACTCTCTGGTGATATCTGCAAGAGTAGAGGTTGTGTGTAGGCAGGAAGAGAGAGATGGAGTCCAGCACTGAGTCTCAACTTGTAGACAAATCTGGACCTCACTAATAGATCTGCAGGGACACTCACTCAAATACTGAGACAGGCAAGAGTGGACTAATTCAAAGGCCTGCTCCATGAGGATTGACATTGTGCTTACTCTGAGCAATTACTTTACTTAACTTCAGAAGAAGAGAAAGGGGAGAGTTTTATTAGTGACATGTACACACCTGCACAAATACACACACAAAATGTACATTTTATACATATCTTCATGCGTGGTTTCACCTGAGTCGAACTAGTCACACACTTGCATCCAAACTCTGTTCCCCACACACCCTAAGAGGCAACAGCCTGTTAGAGGACTCATCCAATTACCAGTTACCCAGTTACCAGAGGTAACGTCTAGTCTTTATATGTCACAGAGAGAAAATTGAGAAAAAAGGCAGCATCGAGAGCACCACTGGGGATTGGCATTATACACTGTCATCCCAGCAGCTCTGGGAAGCAGAGGGCTGCCCAGCACTGCCCCAGTAGCTTATCATGCCATAATGGCAGACCATGAGCTATAATTGGGACAGACTTTTGAGATGTCTAACAACATCGGAGTCTGTTGAACACTGGTGTCAACATGTCAGAAGAAAACATCTAACAGGAAATTCCTGCAGCTGAACTCAGGATTACTGCTACGAGGTGAAGCTACAGGTTACGTTAAGCTTTAAGCATTTAGCTAAAAAGACAATATGCTAAAGTAATCAGTCATGACTGAATACTCGGTTCAACAGACAGGTGACTCCACTTTTACTCACGTTGGTCAGCTTTGGAAGGTGAGGTGTGGTTGAGTCTCTCCAGTGAGTCGCTGCTACCTTCTTCCAGGATGTAATCGAAGTTGAGGATGAACATCATGACCACGCCCTCCTCGTTCTTTACAGGGATGATATGGGTGGCGCACAGGAAGTTTGAACCTAACCAAAACAAAATGTATTGAGAGTTAGAAATGGGTAACAAACTTTATTACTGCTTTCAGATACAATCAGTTATCAAATCCTCAATTTATGGGCACCATCAAACTTAACGTCAAGCCTGACTTAATTATGTTCTGTGCTAAACAAAACGCTAAAATCTGATCACTGACGCATAAGTGACACAATACAATGTGATCCCAGAGCTTTCCATTAACACTTTGTTGCTTAAGCATCTTTTTCCAAATAAAGCCTTATGTGCATAAACTCCTGGTAGAGAAATGAAGGTGCAAAGGTCAAAAGATCCACTGGGAGCCAAGCCTCTGGAGCTGAATGATTTCAGATGTCCAAACATGCCCTGAATCACTCCTGCTACTTGGTACTGCAGCTCAGTAGGAAAGCACAGTCAGAGCATCCATCCTCATCTTAAAATAGATGTATTACTACAATTAACTGCATACTGTATCACCCTGTTTTAAAGGTTTCCCATCATTCTCACCATTTCTTTCCCAAATGTTCTCAGCCTCACGGTGGAGAAATTAATTGCTCTCAGTTCTTAAACCCCAATAATTGGAGGTGCTGGTGGCTCTGCAGAGAGAGCTACATTTAATGAAAGCCTGCTGACAGCTAATGCCTCATGTCTAAATGTTCCTAATTTATCAAACCAGGCAAGCGAGAGGTTAACAGAGAGACACTTTTTATTCCAAATGTCTCAGCTACGAACTTAATATAACCACATAGAAAAATTAAGAAAAAGATGAGTGTGGCTTTGTGCACACATTTAGGATTAAACTGTGCCAACGCTGGCTAAATGGACTGCACTGAAACTGACCAAATTGTGATGGTGTCAGAAACTGATTTTATTGGACATGCTGATGTGGTTTTAATGAACATGGACACATGAAAGATTCTCTCGCTCACATCAGGCTTTAAATCCTGCTGTCACCAGGAGGCTGTTAGTCTGGGTGCACAAGCACAGTGCTCCTCTTTTATAGGGCAACTTAAGAGACACACATAGGTAAACACATAAACACACAGAATTTCCTTGGTCTTCTATGGTATTGTATAGAACTGTAACGACAGACCAAGTGCTTTCCTAGCCTGGGGTTTGATTTATGTTTCGAGGAGCTCCGTTTCTGCTGGGCTAAGCAATATGCTGACCCTAATAGTACATCAGTGTCACTGTGAGCGGATGGAGCCATTCATTTAAGTCAGAGTCAGGGGGGACAGGCAGGGTCACACCTTCTCTGCCTTTCGTGATGATATGCAAACAAAGTCCATACTCAACTGAAGCGGTCTCCCTGCTTTCATTGTTACATGGGTCTTGAGTATCAGTGAAGGGAGGCATTGAAAAAGAACAGAAAATGGCCTTTAATTTATGAAGAAAATTAAATGGCCTTGTATACTATGTTTTAAATGTTTGACTCTTGTGCTAGGTATTAAAATAAGCCACTGACATTAATGTTAGCGTCAGACGTCATCTGAAGACAATCTGCTGTTAATAAATTCTAATAATGTCTGTTTTCACACCTAAAGCACAAGGAGGAGCAACAATAATGGTCCTATTATGGTATCATCCTACTATTCGAAATCCTGACAATTTGCTTTGTTGCGAATTAAAATCAACATTAACATCATCATGTCTGTCTCCATGGAAACAACTGGGTATTTCAGAGAAAAGCAAACTCCCTGTGCAAAGTTGGACATTACTTTCATTTATCTCCAGTACAAAGCAACTTCAAGAGGTTTCTCAGATGAACTGAGATACATGTCGGTTTATGGAAAACGCTCACAAAGAAAGAGGAATTTCTCTTTGGAAATGGGCACATGTTCAATTTGTTACGTAGCATTTACTAGCTTTAGCATTTACTAAAGCTAGTAAAGTTTAAAAACTCTGAGTTCTATCATCATTCATAAATAGTGAGCATTTTTCTGGAAGGCGCCATCTTCACCACACTTCACATGTGAACTTGTATAAATCATGAAGTGACTCTTTACTTGTTCACACTTCATCCCTTCAGTAAAAGCTAATCTTGGACTCGAAATATTTGTCTCAAAACGTCTGTAGCGCTTAATGTAACCTTTCCATGACTTAGGAGGAACCATAACCACAGCTTTGTAAAGCAATCTGTATGTGTGTGCATGAGGGTGTGCGTGTGTGCACTCTAAAAATAAGCTACTTGGAATCCGATATCATTTATAATTCATAGGAGCTAAGTATTATGTTCTAGAAACTATAATGGTTGGACATGTTTAGGCAGAGTAAGAATGAGAGGAGGCTCCATGGTTATGTGTATGTGTGTTTGTATGTGTGTGAAGAAAACAAGATGGAGACACATAGATGTGTGTACCTACTGGAGTCACCTTCAAATATATATATATTAAGAAATGCACTCCTAATATTTGCTGGAAAATTATTATTGGATATTATTAAATTATATTTCACATGTGGGTCTCCAGCATATGGAGATGAGAGGCGAGGGTGCCCTCTGTTACGTGTTGGTGTGTGTGAAGAGGAGCAGAGTTTGAGTAGGGTATAAGTCCGTGGGCTCGACAATATACAGATGATTCGTGTGTGTTCTATGTATTTACTTGTAGTTTGACTTGCACGTTTGAGCTTTAAAGCTTGGTGCAAATATAAAGCTGACAGCATCTACCGTGTAGTGTGTGCTCATTTCATTGTACCATTATGTCGAAGTGTGCGAGTACAGAATGAAGCCATTTTGAAGTAAAATCAATCTGTTAATATGATTTAGTTTCCATTTCCCTCTTTTTACCTCCATCACTCACTTTGTTTTACTCACAATCAACCCGTCACTGCTTTCCTTTCTCTCCGTCTCCATCTCCTCATCCATCACAATTCCTCTTTCCCCGTTATTAAATCCCCACTATTGCTCATTTGTTTTTCTTCTGTGAACATTTCTCTCAATATCCATGGATCTGATGTCAGTGTGCCTGCTCTGTGCATGTCTCGCTTTCTGAGAAATGAGATATGTGCCCAGGTTCTCTGCAGGAAGCCCACCTGATGTGTTATAAGTGGACAGATCAAACACATCCCCAGTGCCTGCTGCTGCTGTCAATGCAAATTCCTGCCTGCCTGCATATCCCGCTCCAGTGGTGAGTCAAACGCACATACATACAGCATATATATTAACACACACGCACACAAAAAATGCATTTACTCATTTATCTATTTCTCAGCTGCAGTCAGCAATGCACACACAAAATCTAATGAGGCTCACAGATCTCAGTTCAGCACACAAACACAAGCACAGTTGCTCACACAGCCCGCCGGCAGCATTAATTAGCACGATGTTCTCTGTCTAACTAAATCTAATAAGCAGGCGATGGAACTGGTTTACATGGTGCAGTGTAATGAGAATGCACCTTTGAAAGGCACTAAAACAACTTTAGTCAGAGCATCTCTAACCTAAATATTCACAGGGAGCTGCAGACTAAAACATAGTTAAGCATCCTAATGTCATACATCAGGTGCCATCTTGTCTTCTTCGGAAATACATTTAGTAATAAAACAACTCTTCTGTCTTTAAAAAAAGAAAAAGAAAAGGAAAGATATATGACTCAGCGTCCTCCATCCTGGACTGAAATCTATAGTCGTGGATGGATGGACTAAAACAGAAACAATCTGTTCTTTTTTTGTCCCCAATCCTCCAAGGACGGTGGATGGAGAAAAGTGCTGACTTGTTTGTGAGAGGAAAGAATGTCAAACTTTGGCAAGGTGAAAGCGAGATGATAAACATGGAACTGACAATCATCCGCACAAATGTCACAAAATCATATATCTAGATATCTCTCTATATATGGATATATACATATGGAGAGAGACACTGACGAGACGGATAATTCTACTACTGCATTGTTGCACCAGCCTGGTGTGTCAAAGTCAGGCCATGGCCAAACATGGATCTTATCGATTTAAAAAACATTTTCCACTCCGTTTCATTTCCTCGCTGATGCTGCAGCCTACCTGGATTAATAGGGCTACCTTTTAATCTGTTGCTACACAGATGGCTCGGCAGGATGACGGCACAGTGTGCTACAGAGTCTGCCAAGTCACAGTGTGTTGAGGGTTCTTTAATGTTTCCGGACCAAAGCTGCATTGTTCAGTGACGTCTTGCTCTGGTTCTGTGGGGACACAGTCTGAACTCTGATAAACCAAAATTTGAACAAAGGCTGGATTGCACACAGACACACAGTCATCTCCACGCCAGTTTATTTAGGACTGGACGTCTCTCCAAAACCTGTCTTGGATGACAGATCCAACCACAGACATTAGACACTGTCTATGCAGACAGATGGAGAAATGAGGAAAGGTAGAGATTCTGCACTGCAAACATAAAGACGTCTCCTCGTGTGTAATATTTCTTTTGGCTTGTTTGACCTTGAGGTTTGGACTGACAGCAGCGCCACTGTTGGGGATGAGAACAAAGTTCAGGTGAGGACAGTCTTATGTTGCCTTGATACACTGCTGACCAACTGTTCCCACAGAGAAGCACCTTCACTGCACAGAGCCATCCAATACACCCCCCACATACACCCAACACACAATAACACAATAATATGAAATGACTTCCCTGCTCACCTCAGTTCACTCCACATCCCCACTCTGAGAACTGTATTAATTACACTGTATCAAGGTTATGTCAGTTCAGTCTCATTTTAGGCTTGAGGGCTCACAGCTCCTTTGTGGTAAAGGTGATGCTCTCCCCTCATTGTCTTCTTATTGAATTAACTGTTAGGCAGTGATAGTTTTGCTTTGGTTGTAGATTTTTAATAGAATTGAGGTAGAGGGAGAAAATATAGTTTTGTATTGAGAATTGTATTTTGCGCACACAGGTCACTTCTGGACTGAAAGACTGAAACAGTTCAGCGTGTTTGTAGGTGGCTCACTAAAAGGAGTTCTAGTTTCAAGATGCTGGAAATTTCATTAGATTCTATTTCCATTATCAATAATTAAGACAATGCAGCTCGATATGCACTTGTGCTCTGTGGTATCTTAAGTGCTGCACACATTGATCAGTTAATGTGGTTGAAATGCGCCTGGTCAAGTCCTTCCTCTCTCTCTTCTCTCAGTCTTTCACACACAGAGCAATTTAACATCTGCTGACTGGTTGAGTCTGACAGTGATTGTGGGATAGTGGCATATGGGAATTTTCTTATTTGGATAAACCACTGCCAAGAGCAGTCAAAATGATTTTAAATTGCAGCCTGTGCTTTCTGCCCTGGCCTAATAGACATTGGCCTGTGTAATATTTGTGTACAGTATAGAGTTAGGTGTGTGTAACATGAGTGACACTGATGTGAGTGGAGCCTTCAGCAGCATGGAGCTGCACTGCTTGAGGGGTTACAGTGACGTTTCCTGTCTTCTTCCTGCTCTCTAAACCTCTGCGGCAAAACTCTTTAGCAAGACTCTTCAGCTCGACAAGGCTAATTGTCGTCAAATCAACTTATTCGCGTCACTCACTGACCCAGCATCCCTGTGTCATCTGAGTCTAAGTCAGTCACTGCTGCACTATTATTGTCCCCTCATCAGGAGATGAGAAACACAAGATCATTTTGTGAATGAAATGCAAAGTTAACTCTAGCAACTGATCTCTCAGAGGGAGAAAAGCTGGGGAAATGTGATCCCGTCCCCTTCTCTCCCGGGAACATTGAGTTGTACTAAGAGCTGTTTAACTTTGATGCCAACTCCCTAATCCAGGAGGGAGAGTGCTATCCCCAAATGGTGGCACAGTGGCCTGGCAATTGGGACTGTTCTGTAACCAAAAGGTCACATGTCAAATCACTGTATCCACACCAAAACTGTCAAACCTTCAATCTAAAAACAAAGTGAAGTCACTTGTGGGGTGAGAAAATATAAAAGTACCATGTACTACAGGCTTTGGACACCATGTGGTGTCACTGCTAAAGGTTATCTGTGAGATCATGGTGGGTGGGTGTAGACTGTCACACAGCAAGCTGTGAACAGTGTCATAAGTACATATGAATTATATCATTTTATTAAAGTGGAGTAATACAGACTTAACAGATGGTGCAGCAAGCAAGATGCCACAGAGTAAAGTGACTTATGTATCTAAAAATAAGTTGATTTCAGAGAGTTATCACTTAAAAAAAAATTAAAACAGATGCCTACATTTATGAGGTTCAGGTGCTGAACATTTTCACATTTTCTCTGGCTACAAACTAGTTAAGTTGGTCTTTATTTGGCAGTGAGTAAGCTACTGCTACATACAGCATGTTCGCCAGGCAGGCTTCCTCCAGGTACTCTCAGGTGTCCTCCCACAGTCCAAACACAAGTCAGGTTTATTGGTAATTTGCCTGTAGGTGTGACTGTGAGTATAAATGATTGTATCAGTCTTATCAGATATACTAGCCTGGGGGTACACAGCCTCTACAATGATACGTTTTAAATGGAATAGCAAGGAATACCAATTATTTACTACAAAAGTAAACACATTCATATTTAATAGAAACAGAGCAGCATTCAACCGTAGGACAATACACTCAGGGAGTAGGGAACATGTTGGAGGGATCATCATGAAATACTGCAGTGTTTAGTGGAAAAGGTGCCAGGCTTGATTTAGGAAATTAGCACTGAAGCTTTCAACACTAGTTCCAAACAGTATAAAGTATAAAGTTTTATTTTGTAAGTTTGAACTGAACAACGTCTGACAAGAGCGGATTATATATACGCAGCATATATCAGCAGAAGCAATCACATGATTGGGAAGAGTACTGAAAGTGCTCCTCTAGATGCTGAAACTAACTCAGTTAAAGAAAACTGTACAAGCTTGACAGGGTCCAGTTTCTGTCACTCTTATTTGATCACTCACTGCAATTCTGAACCACAGAACCAATAAACTGTACTGTGTAACGGTCTTCCAAAAAGAGCTGGACAGAGTGCACAACTCAAATGGACAAAGACAAACCCAAAGCCTCATCAGAGATATGTCAGACTTGAACCATTGTGGTCCAGCGCCTTGATAATGTGGGGATGTCAGGTTCTATTGAGTGTAGGGCTGGCTGTGATGAAACAGGCCTGTGGCTGTAGGCTGTCCTCTCTGACTCCAAGTGATTGTTAATTCAGTGTCCGTCAAAATGATTGCACAGAAAGTTGATCCCTGCCTGGCATTTAGCGGTCAGCCTCTAAAAACAGGCCACTTCACAAATGTGGGCTTTCACCTATTTCATCTTGAGAATAGAAATTGGATTAGAGTGATGTGAATTGCTCAAATCGTGACCTGCTGCAGGGACTGGGCATAAAGGTACCACCATCTACATATTCAGTTAAATGACCATGCCAAGCATCAAGTCTCATCTCATAAACCAAAGAGAGTTAAAGCATGTTTTGAAAACCAAAGCAACCTCCTGGTAAAAAAAAATACACATTTCTACAAACATGTGTAGACGGAGAATGAATATTAAACAACAGCCACATGAATGAAAACAATCAGAAGCACATGATGTACAGAGTGAAAGAGGATGACAGGAAAAAGTAGTGAATGGCTTTTCATTCATAGATGAGGTCTGTGTATATCCAATCTGTGAATGGGAGAAAAGGGGATCATGGTCTGAAATCACAAGCGGTTGAGTCAGCATGTTGATCAATAAACCTTTTAACTGCAAGCATGTGAGATTCTTTAATACCAGGACTTTTAAACACTGCATGGTTTACTGTATTATCCTATCTGAAGTTCCATGCATGGAGCTGAGTGGTGTGTTGCTGTAGTAGGTGGGAGGCAGTGGGAGCACCACAGTGAAGAAAGAATGAGGAGAGACAAGGGGGAAGGGGAGCCGCAGACCGAGGTGTTTGAGCCAGAGCAGGATGGGGGAGGGAGCTGTCAGACTGTTTGCTGTCTGTGTGTGGTAATACCATCACATAATGGCAGTGTGTATGTGCGTGTGGGCTTAATTCATAGATTTAACATCAATGACCCACATTTATTCACTGGCACGGTGCCTGCAAACCGTGGCTGTGAAATAAACTGGCACATATATGTGTTAAAGCCAATCAGAAAATATCAGATAGTTACATGGTCGACTGTAGATATGACATCAACAGCAGGCTGTCGAACTTTCATTTCTTATATGTAGAAGCTCCAATTAGAGTCAAAGTCCTGCCGGAAAGAGCAGCAAAGACGCATTGAGAACACCCGACTCATTGTATTTGCAGGTTGTGTGGCATCGAGGGCTCCCCGTAACTTCTTTTTTTGCGTGGACTGTCTGAGACTGTAGATTTAAGAGCAGCGTGGCTCTAGAGTAGTAAAGGCAATGTTGCTCTACCCACCCGTCCATCACTTTTGTCCAGACAAAATGGTGTGAATACCCATAAAATCTGGAGCAGAGAACCATGGCCACTACAAGATGTAATAACCCTCAAGATTCCTCCTGTAGCAACATCCTAATATCTGTTTCTATTTATCTAATATTTAATGTAAAAAAAAAAATTAACTCATGACATTCCCATCAGTCACAGTTTGTGTGTGTTTAGTGCTAATCGATATTGTTGACATGCTCAACAATGATGGTTCAGCAGCTTAGCATGCTCAACAGGGATGTATTGTTTAATAAGATTTTATACAGCGACTGTAGGAATTAATTAGATTTGACTGTATTCTTTATCATTGTGCATCACTGTGTGTGATCCTGCTGTTCCTGTGCTGGTAGTGTCTATGAGTATGTGAAGTCATTATGACTCTACACCAGTATCACCAAGACAAATTCCTCCGCATTAGTTGTACTTGGCAAATGAACTGACTCACATTGTGCCTTTAATGCCAGTATCAGGACTGTGTGACTGGGTCCCAGTTGTCTGCTCTGTTCTCCAGCTCTGAGCCCCACAGGCAGATAATGCCAGGATGAATCCGAGTGTTGCAAAGACAAATCACGGCTCCTTCAACGGTTGCCAAGACAACACTATGTTGTACTACACAGTGACACTTGTTATAGGGAATGGAACCAAACCGTGACACCAAAGAAAAGGACGTGACAGACAGGCGGAAATTCATCTGAATGGCTCAAATTATGTAGGACTGAGTAGGACAGTAAGGCCCCGGAACAGTAGAGCAGCAGCCTGTGTCTACTTCACGTCCCTCAAGTTGGTCTGTTTTAAAACACTCAAATCTACAATGGCAACAGTCGAGGAAGAGTAACTACAAATCAGCTTTTCTTGTAAACGGCCAATCTGTAATTGTGGAGCCGCTTCACCGTGCTGGAAGCCTCGGGGAGCCATTGAAAAGACTCATTATAAATCAGATCAACAGTGAGGCACGAGAAGAGGAAATCGAAGACTTTGCTACAAAACAAATCTGTCCACGTCACTTTAGATTGAGAATAGGGGGCCTGCTCATTACGCTGCTTTCTCTCAGGCTCATGCATCATTTCTAAATCAACCCCTTTATTTGATCTTTTATACATTTGTCTATGCAATATTAACACTTTTTCAGGGTTGTGAATTGAGAGTAATTTGACCTAGTGCTAAAGAGTTAAAGCCCCCTGCAGAGAGTCCAGCGGAGCATAGAGACAGAACTAAGCCCATTTGTGACTAAAGCAGCTCTTAGTGGAAGAAACTGAAATTTAGCTGCACCTGAAGTCACCTTCCATTTACTCTCACTCACTTCATCCCTCACAGACACATGTCACATTTAGTTTATGTTGAACGCTCCATCCTACACCCCATACTCCCTCTGCCTCATTCATGTACCTAATTATATCTTTTGTCTTGGCTCATGTCTCTCTCCCCTCACAACATCTGCTCCTCCTTTCCTTCACTTTCTATGCATTTCCCTCTCTTCTTGCTTTTCTGTCTGCCTTCGTGCATATGTCTTTCACAGATACAAGCCAGTCACTGTATACTTTCAAACACAGCTCAACCTGAGAATGTGACAGTCACTGCAGGCAAAACAGGATAAGAGCTTATCTTGTTTGCACAGCAGTGAATCTACAAGAATTGGTTTTACGGAGAATGGTTTCCATTCCAGAGTCACACTGTCGAACATAGGTTGCTTCAGGAAATTCATCAGTCTTGTCCAGCGTGCTGTGAGGCTACAGGGCTTCATTGGTGAGTTACTTATTATTCTTCTTCTAAGTGCAGTTGCATCAGCAGCGTTGTACTGGCATGCCTCCATTATACTCTGTAAGAGCAGTATACCCAATATCTACACTTTTCCAGGGTGAGAAGACAGATGTCACATAGAGTTTCACATTTCAGTAATTATGTTTAACGTGTATTGAAAGTAACTCTTTCAATACACGTGCTTTCTACTCTGTACACAGCCAAATGGGGTTAGCATGAGGGACAACCGTGGCTCAGTTGGTAGGGCGGTTATATACACACCCTAGGGTTGGTGGTTTAATTGGTAAATAGGACATATTCTGTCTTAGTACAACTTACACTGTATACTTATCCATTAACCTAACCACTTCTCCACTTAAGGGTCGTGGGGGGTCACTGGGCGAGAGGTGGGGCACACCCTGGACAGGTGACTAGTATATCACAGGGCCCACATACAAAAAAGACAAGCATTCACACCTATGGGCAATTTTGAAATATGCTGCTTTGGACACAAAGCTGGGAAAACATGAAAAACTTCCATTGTTCAGAGAAAATTAATCTTTTCACTGAGAAAGGAACGGTCATATAAATGATAATGAAAATAATAATAATTGTTAGTTGGAGCATTATTTAGTCATTAGTGCATTAAATCTATAGGAGGCTTAAGGTGAGCTTCCCATTAGCCTACTGAACATAAAGTACACTAGACATAACATCAGAAAGTCTTGTGTTTTTCTTAGGAAGATGTCAAACTATTTTACAGCAGCGATACATAAGATTACATTTCTTGATAAGACATTATAAAACGCCGAGAAAAAAAAACAAAACAATCTCAGTGAGCATCTCTGAAGCCAGTAAGCAACTCTAATCTATTTTAGTATGACATTTTCAGTCTCATTTGCTATTTGCAAGTGAGAGCTTTTACCGTGTACTGAGCTTATGGATTTCTTAATACACCAAGGACCCTGCGAGTGTGCTCTTTAGTATGGAAAGAAGACACTGTGATTATTCTATTTGAGTCATTGAATGGAGAGGCAGATAGAGCAGGGGCTGCTCAGTAAATATGTGCTGTGCTCGTTTGAATAGTTTATTTTTACCCAGTGATTTTTGAAGGCGTCATTAGGACAAGGAGATTTAAATGCTTAATCTTCAACTTGCACATTTTACTTGCAGAGCGGAGCACATTCATTAACAAATAAATGGCTGCAGGCTGAGAATCACTGACTGTACTGTTGTACTTCCTGAATGAAGTGCATTGTTCAATCTAAGATCTCCAACAGGTGGTCTTTAAAATTAAGGGGTTGTGCTTCATCATAGTTTAATCATGGATTATTTTCTCACCATAATTACACTAGTTGAATATACCAGTCCCTATATAATACACACATCACTAATAACTCTTTGAGCTGTGTGATGGTAACTTTCTTATCTTTAAATAGGGAGCAGTGCATTCTGGGATTGTTAGCAGAAAGTAGTGTACATGTCATGTACTCAAGACTTTGCCCTTGTAGTACATGCAGTAAACAGCTCAGCATCTAAATGTCAGACAGTTTAGAATACACTTCTGCCACTTTCTTGACACATACTTCTCCTTTATAGGTCATAGATATAATCCCAAAAGAGCAAGTGGTGCAGGAAAGGCACCAATCATAAAGCATTAAGAATGTGCCAGAGGTTGGGCTGACGAGAGCAGTCTTCTTCACGGACTGCAAAGGACAGTTTTATGTAGACCCTGGGTCACGGGATTAAAAAAGAAGATTGCCTCACAGAAACCCCAACGGCCCACCATGAGAGGAACAATCAGCTCGGCACAATGACATTTCCCTGGAATTCCATTACAGGAGAAAGTAGAGATAGTGGCTAAGAGCTGTGTGTGTTAGACAGGGGAGGACAGAAGAAGTTCCATCTAAAATGTAATAATTTCTCAAATGGCTGTAACCTAAAATTATTTATTTTTAATATGGTTTGTGTCAAAATATTTTGTATGTGCACCTGGTTTTCATTCTAGCACTGTTTTTATCGAGACACTATTCAAAAGAAGTCATTCACTGCTGCGTTGACTGGGATCCATTCTTTTTCACATTACCCATCACTAAATGTTTTACAAAAATACACCAATAGGCTCTCTCTCTCCTGGAAAAAAACAGAGAGCATACTAGAGGGTAGCATGTAAAGGACTGATATTCTGTATTCTTATAAGACAAAAACTGAACTCCTTGTAGAAGTATGGCTGGTGAATATCAGGTGCTGCTCCTCACCTGATAATTTCCTGTAGTGAAGCATAGTGGTGGCACCAACAGCAGCAGGGTCAGGAAGACTGTTCAGATTTAAGGGAAGGATCAATGCGGCCATTTACAGAGGGGTCACTGGTCTCATGCTCCAGAGTGCCTGAGACTTGAGACCAGGCAATGGTTCATATTTCAGCACAACAATGATCCAAACTGAACAGCCAAGACAATGCTGAAGCGGCTTCAGGACAAGTCCATGCCCTCAGGTGTTCCAGCCAAAGCTCAGGCGCAGCATCTGTTTAGAGATCTCAAGGCGGCAGATCACAGATACTTCTCATCCAATCTGGAAAAGGACACTTAAAACGTCTTTCGAGCGCACTGCAGTGTGCTGGCTGGACAGAGGAGCAAGTTCAGAGACTGATCAACATCAAGTGCTTCACTGCCACAGGAAATCCTTTTTGCCAGTGGCCATCTTAACTGCACAATTCCTCCCCCCACTGTAAGGAGGAGGGGGACTGACAATGATCATAATCATTTATGTCATATTTATGTTATCACTTTCCATTGCACTACATTCCCCCAGGGCTATTATTGACCTTTTTAATCTCTCCTTAGAGTTTCTTTGCTCTTAGTACATTTTTGTATTGATGTTATTTTGTATTTGTATTGGTGTAGGTCTCTTCTGGTTGTGGTTCCTTTCTTTTTATAGCAGCTATAACAAGGCAAAACAATTTCCCTCAAGAATTAATAGTTTTTTGAATCATGACTCTAACTGTTTAAATAGTACAAAAGTGTACATTTGTAAAAGTAACAGTTTTGTTATTAAGTTACATGATTATCAACTAAAACACAAAACCGTGTCAAAAGAAGAGCTACAATGTGATTAACTGTACAATATTTGCTTATCTTAAAAAAAGATGATAAGAGCAGCCTGCCTTGTTGAATTAGGTATATGACCTTCCCTGGAGAAGATCTGAGGCAGGTGAAAGGAAAACACTGAGGTAATTAGAGGCACAGGATACAGAATAATAATGAGGCCTGTTCCCCTGCTGCAGGGTCCGACAGTCAGGAGCCCTCCAGCTCTTTTTATCCAAGTCTCCTGTGGGCCAGACAGTGGAGGGAGGGCATTCGGCAGGCATTGATTTTGCTTCTCCAATGCACCGGTTTTGAAGATCAATGCAACATGAAGGTATTTGTGTCCTCATTAATGCTGTTTGCTCAGTGAATCAATGCAAAGTAAAGCCCAAGTTTGGCTTAACTGATGATACAGGCCCAGATAGGCATCACACTTGCTTAGGTCAAGTCTAAAATGATTACTAAACATAGAAATAAAAATATTCCATTATGTGCAAATGTCTTCCCAACTTTACTTACTGCCCTAATGTTGCTTTCTGGCAACATGTCTCACAGCCTTTAATAAATAAATGGATGAAAGCAGCTGTTGTGTTGTTATGATACTTTTGGATTCTGCATTATTTTTAAACAGACAATTTGGACAACATGCCTTGACCGTACTTTAACTATGAAATGTTCTGCTAAGTTTGCATTAACATTCTATAAAAGCTTGCGGCAGGAAAACAGGAACGGGAAACTTGACAGAAAATTTACACAAACTAAAAACAGAAGGAATCATAATCTACCCTGTAACTAGCAGCTACAACTGCCAGGTACATGTATCAAATAAAATGTTTCCCTGAGTACAAAATGTACCTTCATACTTGAGTAAATATTTTTACATCAGATATTGGCAAACATAAAAAAGCCATCCTGTAACACCAATGAGAGGTCTAGGATCTCATCTCTAGCACTGAACAGCACCCGTAAATGGTGTATTTATGATCCTGACAGAGCTTCTGGTCACTATGGTGCTTTTCCAGGCAAGTCAAAGTTCAGTAAAGACAATATAAACCAAGTCTACGGGTTACATTTTGACAGTCTCACAGGGCACAGTGTAGAGCACACTACTCCACTCAAAACACAAGCCGACATCTCCACTCCACCTATCCCCACAAGAATTTTTCAGTAACTTTATCTCACTCTTTCAACCTTTGACTCCACACATCTGTTTCCAAGGATACTATCATTTGCAACGCTTCTGTAAACCTTCCACAACACAATCCGTGTCACTTGCCTCTGAGTTTTCTATACATGCGAGTATGAATGACATCATCACAGGTCCAGTGTTCCTATCGCACTAAGTGCATCCCTCTGACAGCATCTTATTTCATTATCTATGAGAAAAGCCATCCATTGTAAGCAGAGATAAACCGTTACCCTTTCTTCAAATCAGGAGCCTTGTGTTTCTCCTGCAGCACTTGTTACAGTGTGTTGTTACAGTAAACCGCGGTTTTTCTTCATGGACAATCCCCGACAACTCTGATGCTCGCAGTCTCAAAGATGCAAGTTTTCTGGTTGTTCTTTTCCTGTTGTGGTCAGCTTTAAGTAACATGGGCCAGATTCACAATTACTTAGATATAACTAGCTGTCAGATTCCTTAAATTATCTGCTGCACAAAGCTAAGTCACAGGCTAACGCAGCAACAGAACACTACATGTCAGATAATGAGAGAAAGTTGTTGCTGGTTCTCTTTAATTTTACACTGTGATATAGGAAAATGAGTCAGTAATGAATCTAATAAATACAACCTACTACCAAAAATATTCTTTGGCTATTGTTACAGTACTTGTGTAAGAGACCACAAAAGAAAAATCACCTGTATTGTGGATCATCAATTAAACATATGTACAGTACAAAACATAATTTAGGGTGTAGTTATCCTTCAAATCTTTAAATTCATTAACAATCTATGTTGCGTAAATGCCTTACATTGTAAGAGCAAATGACAGACTGGCAATAGAGACACATTTAAAATGTCTTTGTGACATAACACACAGATACATGGTTAAATAGATTCTTCTTTTGGTTAACTTCTTGTTCTGCAGCAGTAATCAAGTATATTTAACCTGATTAAAAAAAAGAACTGCTGAACATTTCTTAAAATATGCTGCAGCCTCTGTCCTTAGCTTGGTGCAGCTGTTTGATCCTCCAACAGCTATAGACCAAAAAAACAACAAAAAACAACTGCACCAAACTGCAAACATGTCATTCACACAGGTCTTATATCTCATATCTAAATCACCTAAATCCATGAGTCATGATCTGTATACAGTAGATGCATGTAAGCAGATTATCTAAGCTATAGAAAAGCTTTACAGATAAAGTCACTGACAAGTGTCAGGTCTGCAACAGTGTGTTAAAATGCTTACATTAGAAAATGTGAACGAGCTGAATAAATGCTAAGTGACATCTCTGGACAGTGTACTGTACAGCAGCGACGCTATTTTTTTATTGGACATGAGAACAGAAGCCGGGAAACCACACGCTTCACTGTCTTCACATTAGTCTTAAGGGAAGTGTGCTACATCTTTCCCAGGGTGTCCTATCCAGCGCAGGCTAATGAACATCTTTCCCAGTCACCCAGCGACTGCGTCACTTCAAAACTGGACTTCACAGCAAAGGAAACCTTCGCAGCTGCCCCCCCCCCAGGGTTCTAAATGGGTGCACTCAGTGATTTGCTGCTGCAATATGTTCCAGATAGAACCAACTCAGAACTAAAAATTACCCACTGTGTACTTAGGGTGTTAGACATTATAAAAGTCACCTACCACATTATCATTCTGCATCTACAGTACTTGCACTAACACTGCACATGATTCTGGCTTGTGCGGCACAAAACCAAACACTAACATAAGTGTTTTACAACCATTCTGACTATTCCTCCAATAGATCCAGACTGATGGATGACAAGAGACCAAAACAGAGTGGTTGTTTTTAGAGGGAGTTTGATGTCATGTGTTGTGGACAATACCTGAGCAGTACTCACCATCTTTGCGGTGGTAGGTGATCTCCACCTTGCGCTCCTCCGAGCCCAGCAGAGCCTGGGCCACCTGGGCCACGGCATGCCGACTGGTGAACTGGCCGTGCAGGAAGTCACAAGTGCACGGCTTCTGCATGACGTCCGGCCGGGAAAAGCCCGTCATCTCGCAAAAGCCATCATTACAGTAGATGATAGCGCAGTTCTGCACACGGGCATTGGCTATGATGAATTTCTTGTCTGAAGTGGTAGAGATTGAGAGAATGACAACATTTATTCATCAGCAAATTATCACATAAACAAGACTGATTTACCACAGTGAATTACATGTTAATGAAGACATGGATAAATCAAAGAGTGGATTCAAACAAAGACATTAAGAGGAATATGGAAACATGACAACTGGTAGGCGTGTATAAAGGTTTTACATGAGATTATTCTCAATTACAGTCCTATTATAGTATAAAGCACCTACTTTATACCTTGGAAGAGCTGCGGGAACCGCAGACTGGATTGTATTAAACCCGTTTAATAAATGATGTGATCATAAAGTACGATTACTGCACTTGCTTGGCGTAGCCCTCCTCTGTTTGACATTTTATTCACAAGAACAGAATGTGATTAAATGTGCGCTTCCCACATTTACAGCATTAAAAACACAGATCTATGGCATGTGATGGTTCACGCACGATGGTTTGACTCCTGCGTGGTGCGCATCAACATAGCACTGGAATAAAGTGTGAAAACTAAATATAAGGATTGTATTATAGACAATCCATGTCTTTTTGGGGATATGATTTAGAAGAATGTAGTTCTTTAATCCTTGTTTCTCATATGCAACTGTGATTTCTACTGCAGCAGGAGAGTACAAGAAGTACTCCTGCACTACAAAACTATAAAAATGAGCTGTCTGATTATAAGTTCATCAGCATCATCGAGCTCTAGTAAATAAAAATGTAACCTATCTGCATCACAGCTCTTATAATAAAAGAAGGCCTGTTTATCGACAATTCTTGGAGGATGGACACAAAAGGGAAGCAGCACAACACAACGCACCCACACTGCACAGGACGCCAGAGGAAGGTACTCACTTTGTCCTTCGAATTTCCGAATAATTACTCCCAGAAAGGTGTTTTGTGGCGCAACATGACCCCTCCGGACAGGCATGGTTCCCTTCCAAAAAGAATAATGAGCAAAAAATCTTTGGCCGTCCAAGTATGAACAAGCCGGTCCCCTAAAACGCCTCCGTCAAGTTCTCGCGGGTGACAGCCGAAGCCAGATGGGCTCCCCGTTTTCTTTGTCACCAGTCAGTCATCCTCGTAAGAAAATCTCCCCCCTCTGCTTTTTTCCCCCCGTGCCCCCCGTGTTTGCCTTATTTCAACTCCGACGCCTCCCGCGTTGAGCGCATCGCTTCCCTGCGCTCCTCGCCGATGTGAAGCTGGAACGGAAGGAGTCGGTAAACCGCAGTTTAACCAACATCTCACCGTCGCTCCTCGAAAGCTCCGTGCGCGCGGCGTGCCGGCGCGTGAGTAGATGGATGCGCGCGCGTGTGCGCGTGGGGAGGAAGGGGGGGGTCTATTGTTGTGAAGGGAAGACTGATGGTCTGTGAGGCCAATGGCTGCGAGGCTGAAAGACCGGAGACAACACCGACACTGCGAAGAAAAGAACCCACATGGATGCGTAGACAAAGCGGCAGACGGAGATAGTAGAGGCAGGGCTAGACTGTAACGGATTACTGTAACGCGTTACAGCTACATTAGCTTACTGCTCTGTTTTGTTTTAGCTATTATAGTTAGCAGCAGAAACAGCCTGTAATTACCCTGTAGACTCGAATTATTTAAATGATAACCCGCTACCCTCCTTCCGTTTTCTAGTTTCACTAGCCTATGTCACAGCAGGTAAGAATAAGACTGTTTAATTTGTGCTATAACCGTAGACAGCTAAACGTTTAAACACAAGAAAAAAAAAACTCCAAGTGAAACTACTCACATTACTTTCATTTTAAGATGCGGCGCAGCAGCCCAGCTTAAAGAAAAGCAACAAATCTCGACTATAAATGATGAAACTTTACTTTTGACGCTAATGAGTGATTCATTTAGCTCCACTCAGTCACGAGCCCAACCAGCGCGAGGGGGTGACGTCAGAGCATCGCGCGCGCAGGTGTATCGCGTATCTAATTAACGTGGATCCGCCGGCGCGCGGTCAGGCTGCAGTGGCCGCGTGCGGAGCGTCTGCTCCGGCCTGAAATGCGACAGAGCCCCGTCCCCACCGCCTCGGACTGGAAGGAGAAGCGGAGGCGCTGACCATGGTGCTGCCGAGGCTTTTGAACTATTCCTCCCACTGGTGGTTTCAGTGCGATTTTTAGGACTTGAGAAGTCGGGCTAAGCGCCTTGCTCAAGGACACTTCAGCAAGACAGTCTGACTGTACTATACCATAAAGTCAGTGGTCATGCGTCCTCGTTGAATAAGTTAGTAAAAGAAAATCAACTCCGCAAACATGAAGACACGTGTGTACCCTAAAAGCAAAATATATAGGATAATTACTATGATATACCGGATGGAAATGTCACTGTTTACATACGTGATCTCTGTCTAGATGGAAGTCTCTACCAATATCACTCATGGGAAGAGTAGCTTCAATAAAAATGATGGTTTTACCAAGAATTAA
>JAUYWH010000012.1:9739073-9757730 GCA_034779795.1 Ctenopoma multispine | reverse complement strand
CGTGAATGATGACAGCACAGCTACATATACATGAGATATGCATATGTCATCTGTGTCACTGACAGGCCAAAAAAAAATAAAAACATACGTGATCACATGCTGTACAATACAAGTCCTGAGTCCATACTTAAAAGGGTTGCTTAGTATTAAAATTCAGCAGGTTTAATACCAAACTAGTTGTATTTGTATGATATAGAAAAAACATAATTTGATGGAGGTCTCTTCCAAATGATGTAATCTGAAGGAGTTGTTCAGTTAAAAGCAAGGAGATATTTAAATATAGAAAAGGCAGAGGCAGGTCTAGAAATCTCCACCCTAGGCTTTTGCAATAAGAAGTAAATAATCTGTGATGTCACCTTGTAAGTAAGACACAGTATTCATGTTGCAGCTGGTTAGTGTTAAACGGCCACACCTGCTGCGTAGTTTATTCTACAACAATGTATTATTCATTTACTGATCATATATTTTGTATGTAAAATTGTAATATGTGAAGCACAGCTGTCAGATTAATGCAGTGAAATAAAAGGTACCTGGTCATTTGAAAGCCAGAGTCACAATCCTGTTACCCTTTTCAAACACTGGAGTTTTAATACCTCTCTCTAAGTTCACTTGTTCCACTTTCCTTTCGGATTCGATTTATTTCCCCTGTCTGTGTCTTTCACGGTCTCACTCTCAGACACTCACAGGCAAACATCTGTCCTGGTCCTTACACTAGCTCCCCCTCCATCTGGTCAATTGAGAAAACCGTTCTTAACACGCAGTCATGGAGGAGGAGGCGGGCGGTGTTGAAGAGAAGGAAGCATATGCTGCCTTTGCAACTTTTTTGTGTTAAACACTGAGCACAGTGGATTTCATAGGCAGCATTTGTTTTACACTTCTCTTCTCGTCACACACCAACAGCTTTCTTTGGATAAAGCAATATATCTGTCCCCTGCGGCTTGAGGCGTGTTTATTCAAACTATTCTATTGGCTGCTTTAATCAGAAGTTGTCAGCCTTTTCTCATCACACTTTAGACTGTAATAATATTCAAACCCAATGTAAAGTAAATCGACAACACAATTCATTTTAGTCTTTTCATTTCCCCCTCTGTGTCACACAGCAGGCACGACTCACTGCCTCACTGCAGTGAAGCAGTAAAGGGTAGGCCTGCCCTTGAGTCATATTCACGTTAAAGCGAGTGACAACTTAAATGAATTGTATTTTATCTCATAATATTCACACTGAACGGACAGCTGGTAGGGAAGAAAGATGTCTCTGCAATTTAAAATGCTCTTGATCCTCTTCCTCTAAAAAATAGAAATTGCAATGTTGCACCACCTCTACCAATCACTGGGTGAAGAGGATTAAAGAGTTGGTCAATGTCTAATTGTTAATGTGCTTAAATGTGCCTTTGTTGGACAATTATTTCTAGTATCACATGGAATTTACCTTAACAATCGACATATTGTCTGTTGACAACCGTTTACAATCAGTAAAGTTTGTATTCAATGATTACCTGCTAATGATTAGCTTTGATTGGTCCATTAGCAGGCAACATGCAAGGAACAGGTTGTCTGTCTCTACATTCCTGGAAACAAGCCAGCAGGCTCACATCTTCTTGTTTCCATTCGCTCCTTGAATATCTCTTACCAGATGCTACTGGCAAGGAAGCTCAGTGGCTTTGTGGGAAATGATAGCTATAAATAGATAAAACTGTATTTACTTTCCATTTATCTGGACCATCACGTATCTGTTTATGCCCTTTACGAGACTTGCATCCTCCTACCCAGGTTTATGAGTCACGGTAAGAGAAGGAAATTAAGTCTTATCCCTGCTGAAGGACTAATGAATAATTAAGTTCAAATTAAACAATGCAAAGTGGAATATAGGTCTTAGTGGCGATCGCAGGGGGATTCTTAAATAAAGCTTGAGGGCTCAAGAATATTTCAGTAGAAATTCAGTATTTCCTGTGTTATGGTTTCAGCTGTTTTCAATTACGTCCAAGCAAGTGATCATTTCTACCATACTGAAATATTAAGCCCCTTTGCCTCTTGGGAAATATCTGTCAGGTAAGTCAATTGTCCAGCAATTTTATGATCAAATAAATATACTAAATGTGAGTGACATGAAAAATAGTAATTAGAGGTGTGAAGTAAAAATAAAAATACAGTATTTAGCATGTCCTAAAATGGAATCAACTTATGATGGCAATAAGCAGTGTTCATATGAGTCTCATTTGTTGCAAACAAGTTTCTACACTGAGTTTGTTTTAGCAAGAAGGGTACTGTCTTGGTTTTGTGAGGGCATGCCTGAGATGAAAAGGATTAAGCTAAAATGGCCACTATATAATTGGAGCTGAAACAGCAGGTTAATGATTACAACGTTGCCCTATGGGATCATCATCATTATGATGTACTGGAGAAAGTAAAATTGTTATTACAATAGAGTCTAACCTTGCCCTGGGCCCTGCTTATTAGTTAAACCAATAACAAACAATGCAAGCTTGTAGCTTGTGAGGCTGTTGTAGCAAAGAAGTCCAGATTCAGCATAGCAATGTTATAGCGTGACACTGATACAGGAGTTATGAGTAGTGAATATGGAGCCTGTCCTCCAACCTGGGTTCAAGCCCTCTTGACAGCAAACATCCATCCTGCTAGAGCAAGAGCAGACTCCAAATTCCCAGCAGCTCCTGATACGTGTCAGGAAAATGAGAACTTCCCTCTTCAATCAATAGAAAAACACATAATTCCCCCCTCCACTGTGAGTACTTAATCATTCAAATTGGCTTTGTCGTGCATCCACTTTATGTGACACAAGACTTAAAGGTTATGGCCTACAAAGGGTTTATTCTCCAGCTTTTGTGAGTGTAAAAAAGCTAACGTGGTTAATTACGTGGGCCGCCAACAACCCAGCAGTGATTTCCCCTGGTGGTTGTAAAGGATCTCTATTACTATGAGGCATTTGCTCTGACCTCAGCCCATGAGAGAGGCTCAGTGTACTGTAGCTTGTGCAGCAATCATTACATAAACCCGGCACGAAAATAATCCACTCAACATCAGCTTGTTCTTGGAAAAAAACAGTATGTGTGTTACAGTGTTTGTGTATATTTCTGGTTTTATCTGGAGCATCTGAAAGTCACTCTACTAAATATAAGTACTTAACAGAATGTCTTTTCATAAGGTAGTTCTGAAGGTTTCACAGGTAGTTGGCACACAGAAGCTCCACATTACTGGGCCTTAAATCCTATTAAGATTATAATAGCATGAATTGCAACCCCATAGGGGTAGTACAGGAAAGGTCAGGGGATCACCACAGTCACATGGTACATCCTCTTGGGACCATAAATTAAACATTTTGTGCAAGTCCATATAATAGATGGAGAGATATTTAACTGGAAAACATATAGATTGACTTCATGTTTGTACTAGATAAAAAAAAATCAAACTAGGATCCTACAATCCTAGTTTTAGAAAAACTTCAGCCTGGACTAAAGTAGTGGTCTGAGCAATGACAAAGTGAACAGCATCAGTGGTGATGATGATGACAATAATGCTGCTGCTAATAATGTAGTCGTGATCATGAAATTAAACTGGGAATGATGTTGACATTGATGAAAGTGTAAATTATAATAAGTGTAACCGTGACGTCAAGCTTGACTCATTTATCATGCTGGTAATAATTGTGGTCATGATGATACTAAATCAGTGGTAACACAATGTGGTAACACACATTCCAGTCCTATCAGTGTGTTCCTCATGAGAAAACAAATTCCCCTCCACGTTAATCTCCCAACAGGCATCAATCTTTAACCTCCTTGCTGCTGCTGCTGCTGCTGAGGGGAGCGTTTCTGAAAGGAACGTTAGTCCAGTCATTCTTAGCTTAATCTGTTCAGTATGCGGGGCAATTTAGATTGGGCAGCCAGGCCTTGCCCCCTAATCCACGGATCACTCCAAGGTAAATGGCTGCCTACATCCAGGAATGGCCCTCTTGGTCTTTCTATTCACTCACTGTTCAGTTTTTGCCCATTCTTGCTTTTGTTGGCCCTTTATCCCTACCCTGGCTGGAAGCCAGGAAAAACTAATAGGACAAGGTTGACTGTCAGAAATATCACAGCCAAATGAAGAGAAAGCGTAAAGAAGAATATAAATGTGTCCGAAAATGATGTAGACAGAACATAAAAGGATAAACATGAAGAATAACAAGAAGTTATGATTGTACTGTTGGAACTGTAGTCACACGTTGCCCTTTTGTCCCAGACGTTTTCCCCAGATGGCCCCTTCCACAGATAAATGTCTCACCTTTCCCCATCTGCTGTCTTACTATCTTTTGGGAGCTGTGCAGCCCAGCTCTTGGTTCATGGGAAATGAGCACCAGGGACACAGTGTTGGCGTGTCAACGATAACCCACGTGTCACTCTAAGATACCGCCAGCAGCTCTCTGTAAACCCGTGGCTTTGTCTTCTGTCAGTGTCGCCATCACAGCTAAACGCCTGTGACTGCACAGCTCATCGCCAAAGAGAAGTGTCATCCCAGAGACGTTTCACCCTGCACATGTCCCCATCTCTTTGCTAGTCCACTCGAGGTGCCAAAGTGGAGTTGCTGTGACTCAGGGTAGTGTTTATGTATCTGTTAGTGAATGTATTTGTGTTGCTGTGCTTGTGAGAACATATTTGAGTTTTAATACACTGGATGAGGCTGTTATCACTTCTTCATGCAGCACTGACTAGTGTTTATCTTTCTATATTTACACTCTTCTTTCCTCTACGAATGTGAAAACAGCCATTAAATCCCAATAAATAGATTAGCGTAACAGCAAAATATCGCTATATTTTATAAATATCAGAAATGGAAAATAGTTTTGGTATATTTAAACTAACAGATGCACTGTGTCAGCACGATGTTGGAGAGGCACCATGAGTTGATTATGTTGAAACAAACATGGAACCTGAAACTGTGGATGTGATTCTGCCTCTTTACTATACTACACTACTTTTTATATGATGTGTTAAGTCGCGTCATTGCGCAGCCTGACCAAGAATGAAGAGTGAGATATGATTGTAGGTAATAGATTGGTTTGTGTTGACCTTTGCTGCACAGGAACATGTCTGCAAATTGGATCCATGTAGGATTATGGATTATATTTTCTCTGCAGCCGCAAATATTTCTAAACATCATTCGAAGGGGCAAAAAAGAAAACTGACCTTCACACTCTGTTTCATGTGGCACTTTTTGACTTAAAAAAAAGCCAGCTTTAAATCCGCAATACCAGTTCCTATTACCAAACCTAAATTCTGTTACTACATTTAGCATTCCTTTTTTGTCCTACAACGTGTCCTGCTGAGAGACCTCAGTAAACATCTTTGTCAGCGGAAATTACAGCTGCCATGATATGGTGCTGCACAGCTCCTCGCTCTATCGTCTCCTCGCGCACAGCTCGACACGTAAACACATGTAAACACCTGAGATTTGCACTCACCACACACCTATGAGTGTAATTAAATGAAGCAGCGATTGCCCTTACAGATGGTGACAA
Source organism: Ctenopoma multispine (assembly GCA_034779795.1). NCBI lineage: Eukaryota > Metazoa > Chordata > Actinopteri > Anabantiformes > Anabantidae > Ctenopoma > Ctenopoma multispine. The sequence goes on along the minus strand of JAUYWH010000012.1, from coordinate 9,752,218 downwards.
TTGCATCTATTTATGAGAGCAGCTGGATGTTACCCAGCTACGCAATCACAATCAAGTCACATGAGTCATCTTCTGGCAACAATGGGGACTTGGCATTTGAATCTAAGGAATAATATTGGAACGAAATCTTATAAAAATATCACAGACTTGGCAACATTACTTCTTGGAACAACATTAAATTTTAAATATAGCCTCCTTTCAGCGCTACTGAACAAGAGTTAGGTCATAAATGTGAAGCAATATACTGGATGTAATGTTCACACCCCTGGCTCCACTTTGTACTTACTGAAGTAACCAGTGAGGGCTCTCTCACAATTTTCTCCCTTAAACTCACCTTGGAAACCATTATAATAGGTATTTAAATGAAATCTTAACACCAGAGTACTGAAAATAGATGTGGGATATGTAACTGGCTATTCTCAGCTGACTCCGAGAGATTAAGACAGATATGATATTGTTGCATATTCTCAGTTCAATGGATATTAAACACAAATGAGATTAGACCAACATTATTATGCACTGTGATTAGTGTTGACAGAGCACACAGGGACCGAAGTATTTTTAGACTTTGTTTAACTATCAAATGAATTCCTATCCTGTTAATCCTTTGTGCTTCTTTGATGTTTTGAATGCAGCATAGTAGCTGGTCCAAATCTAGCCCTCTTATATTTATAGCTATTATGGTAACAGTGCATATTCACAGTAAAAGTGTGTACAAAAAGCCTCTCTGTTGTTCTCTTCCCAAAGAAGTGTTAACATTTATTCTGAAGTGAGGGAATCATTGTTAGGTAGAATATCTATTCTCAATCTTTATGCTGCTGGCTGTAGCATACAATTGAACATACAGACACGAGAGAGGCATCAATTTGCTCATCCAACTCTTGGCTGGCAAAAAAAAAAGGAATGAATGATGATGGTGGAAGAAGTGGCAGCGAAAACAAATGCCATAAGGGAGTTAATAAATTGAATAAACTGCTTGTCTCTCACTATCACTGAAGACACTATACTGTACAGTATGTGTGATTAGCACCTAGAGCAGGTTGGATCCATGTTTCACTATAACAGTTCCATGTTAATATGTTTGTAAGTGTACAGTATGTTCTTCCACACTGTATCTACAGGGACTTGAATGTTCTCCAAATGTTTGTGTGTGTGTGTGTGTGTGTACCTGCATGTTTATGTGCTCAGTCTTGTCAGTTCTTGATGGCTTCAGATGGCCTAACTATCAAGAGGTTGTCCCTCTGGAGACTGTGGCTTCCTGTACGATGCCTCCATCTCTCCTGTTCATTACTGTACTGTTGTCAAAACCTCTGGCAGCACTCCAGCCAACCAAAGTCATCTCAGTTCCCCGCTTCACTCTCCTCCGGTCTGTCTCTCTCTCGCTTGCTTGCTCTCATTCTCATGCCAGCTCCAGCCGGTCTCAGGGATCAGGAGCCAGGGTTGCCGTGGCAACTTGTCCTATCCCTATCACTGTACAGATCATCCCTGGATTGTATTCACCGACACCTTCAACTCCCCACAACACACACACACACACACACACACACACACACACACACACACACACACACACACACACACACACACACAAGACACTAAGCTAACTTCTTTACCTCTGCTTCTTCTGCAGGATTTTCCATGTTTAAGACAAATTTCCTTGAGTTGTATTTTCTTTTTCTTTCCATTACCTCCTTCATCTGTCTCTTTAGTATGTAGGCAGACAGGTTAGGGAGATGATGTCTTATGTGGCAGCCAGAGTCTGATAAATTAAGCTTCTATCAATGGCTTGTTTAAGTGGAGCTCCATGGTCAGCCCTGATGCACTGTGGGATTTCCTAGCATGCTTCCTCAACTGGAAATGCATTAGCGTGCCATCAGTGGCTTGGTAGGTCAGATTCTTCAGGGAAGAATTAGATGTCTGCAGCAGTCCAAGCTGTAGAGAGAGGAAAGTGTTAGATGTTTGCATTAAGACGTACAGCAGATAAGTATTTTAGACATCTTTTAGGAGAGAAGCTGCCTAACCATGCAGGCAGTTCTGATAGAGTTTAGTGTGTTATTATGTAACACTCGCTAATTAACACTAAAGGTCAGTGGGTATCTTATTTTAGTTTGGTCATAAGCCAAAGTATAGGACAAACTAAAAATCTGACATAATGATGGTGCTGAGTTCAATAATCCAACATTTCAGGTTTGCTGCCTGCTTTCATAAATTGTGGTTCTCTTTACCTGCAGACCAGTGCAGCCAAGTTTCAAAGAAAGCATAGCTCTTGGATGATCAAAGACTATTGAGAAGGTGCAAGGTGATATTATTCATTTGCACATGACTATACTTGCTACAGCACAACGGCTCTCAGAGGACACACTGAGTATTAAAAGGACTGTGTTCACGGCATCACTTTAGATTAGGCATGACAGTACTGCAAGTGTACGTGTTCTGGCATCAGGCACACCAATTTACTAACACAAGCTTTGGGAGTCGACACATTGCTTCCTACAGTCCACATAAAACAGCTAAATTTGTGTGTGTTTGCTTCCAACAAATCAAGTCAGCTGGGATTCAGAAGTTGCTAAATCTAGTAACATTACCCTGGCTCTGAAACAGAACGTAATCTCTCAATGCACATTACACTATACAAACCCATTGACCCCGTCTAATATCTTGACAGAAAAATCCATTTGTAAGATGTCATACAAGGTGAGGATGCACACCAATCAATCTCCTCCATTGATTTATGGCTAATGACAATGAGAGATGAGTAAAAAGCACTTACATTTAGCTTACAGCTGACAGATGGCTGGCTGGGGGTCATTGGTCTATGATAGTAAAACTAGCCCCAGTTAATTGACATTGTAAAGGCTTAAAATTAGAATGTATTTTAAACTACCAGGATATTTCCAGTATAGCTATTGAATATCTCTTAAAAATGCAGTCAGGGACAGAGTAGTGCTTTAGAGTATCCAAAAACAAAAAGGTGAGGCAAGAGTGCCCTTCACCTGAATGACCTGGCATCAAACTCCAACTATCTGCAACCGCATCCAAGTTACCCACAGCATACTATAAATCACCTCTTGTCAGTGGCTCATTAATGTCAGTCCACCTGCAAACCCAACAGCAGATACGAATGCCAATGCTGGACAATTCTACAGAATCCCAGATTACACTTCCTGATAATGTTTTTCAAATTCTTGCCTCCTGCCATATCAGCATATGGCAACACCAACATTAACGGTATGTCTGCAACAGAAGGCAAACTCCAGGCTCCTCCACCAGTCTGACCTCGACATACTTATTACCTCACTATATGAGGCACACTACTGTCTGCATCAGCACAGAAATATTAGACGCAATTATTTCACCGCAGAAATTCCCAATATAGATCTAAGTTCTAGAGAATTACGCTGCTATAAACGAGTGAAGAGAAAGAAATATCCAAAAAAAAAGGACGTAGGAAAACATGTCCTTGAATGAGTCGTTGTACTCTTGACTGTGTGTGCATTTCTATTTCTCAGCGGTGAAAGAGTCAAGACTAGAATTATTGTTTGTCAGTGTTCAAATCTCAGAGAACAAATATCATCTCTGCCAGTCCACATTCGCCTGAGTTCAGTTCTCTGAGGGCACAAACAACTCACCAATGAGCTAGATGTCCTTACAGCGCATATTTCAAAATTTTACACTTCAGTTTGTGGTATTTACTGAGCTGCCGGAAGGTGCTGGAAACTGTGCACAGAGCTAGACTCTTCTAGTCTTCAGACTTTTGCCTGGGTAATCATCAGCTAGATTTAATATCATACTGGACAGATACAGATATATTCTAAACATTTCTAGAAAATTCCCATCTCCATGTACATGATATTAACTGGGATGGTGACAAAAAACATATATACATATAAAATAATACATGATTACACATAAGTTATTTCGAACTTGTATATAATATATGTATGTATTATAATATTAAGTTATTCTGATTAAATTATCTTCTTTCTGGTGAAGTTTCTACATTCCAAGTCTGGAAGGGTGGCAACGGTCACATTTGTTGAGGGGCCTGTGCCACCCACGGTTAACCCTCTGGCCCCACCCGTGGACAGTTAAAAGAGTGGTATGAGTCTTCACATCAAAGACTTGGCATCAAAGGGAATATGCTTTTTACTTAAAATATGCAACTATTATATTAACATCAGCCCTCGTACATGCTGTCTGCTGTGAACAGAGGATTTCTAAAGGAAACTACCATTTGAGCAACACTCCACAGTCAAGACGACCATTCTATCGGCCAATACCACACTAGTGCTGCTGCTGTATTCACTGTAACTGACTGCAAAAACTTTAGGTGGGTCAGCAGTTTACCCTGCTTAGTTTAAGCTGTGAAACTGTGTCACTTAAAGAAAGGTGAAAAACATCCAGTAATGTGTAACCGGAGACATCTCACATTAAGTCTTAATTTACTCAACTTATAATGATGTAATTAATTAGAGCCATCAATAGCTGATAAGTGTTGCCATCAGAGGATCTCTCATGGTCCGAGTGTAAGAAGAGACCATGCTTCACTCGCTGCCTCTTGAGGGCAGAGGAAACTATAGAAGTGTCCTATAAACTTAGACAATGACTGCTACTGCACCCGCAGGATTCTGTTTCTCTTACAGGGCACCTCCAAAAGCAGCTGGCCTCATTAGATGCTGTGAGGCAAGAAGGGATGCCACCTGGACAAGGACCAGAAACATTTTATGCAGCTTGTAACCTCATATTCTCTTAAAAAATCTGATAATTGTACAGTGATTTTGCAGTGACGTGAGCTACAATTACAACAGACTTTGTAGAACTATCCAGTGGTGACGTAGGTTACATGATCTGTGCTGTTAACACATACATTAATATTTGATTAGGTGCTTGCAGTATATATATAAAGCAGATGCTAATAGTGAAATGCAGAGCTTGGTTATGAATATATATATATATATATATATAACTCTAACTAATGTGAAGCACTGAATGTTAAGGTAAAGGTAAGGGTAAAATAAATGTAATGGCTTAGGATCAAGTAATCTGAGTAAGAAAACTACACTGTATATAACATCTCATATCATGGAAAAACTTTAATTTTAAAGTTAATATCGCCCTCTATTGGTAATATTTCAAAAACACACCTACTGCATGGTGTAAGTGCGACATTCATGATCATTATGCCCCTCCCTGTATTAGAAATTATTTTCTACGCACTGAGACTCCACAGCAAATATCACAGTCTTTTTTTACATTTGCAAACATTTCCACAGTTCTATTTTCACTTTGTCATTATGGGGTACTTAATGAGTAGTACTATCAGACTGCAACATAACTACACTGAAAAAGTGATTAATAATCTAAGTAATAATCTACAGAGAAACAATGTTTTAGATTTAATATACTAATCACATGAGAAGCTGTCAATGTAGAATACAAAAATGATATTGCTGAATAAGAGATATTGCCTTTTCATCAGCAAAATCTGATGCCCACACTGCAACTTGACCTTTGACAGTTTACTTAAATTCAGAAATGTTATGCTAGTAGTGCCAATCCTCTAGCCTAAAGCTGAAATAAGAAGCAGACTACAGATCTAAGCTAACTCACAGCTGACTTCATACTTCACAGACCAACAGGGGAATAGCACTGATCTTCTCATGTGTTACTTGAGTAAAAATACACAGACCTAATTAGTTTAATTGTGATCATTTACAAATCTAGTTCTCTCAGAGGAACACAGTAAGCCATTGTGCAGTCAGTCTGAAACAGGAGCTGCGACTTTCACGTTGTCTGAAAGGACAGGCAGCACCAAGACACAATCACAGGTGTCAGCTGACCTCAGCTGTAAGGTCACGACTCAGGATGAGCTTGATTTCGCCACATGACCTGTGTCTCGATCAATCATTTACCACACCTTGTCAAATTCAACCTGGTGTCAGCCCGTCCCACTGGCAGCGTCGCCGAGTATCACTTACTGTCATTAACTATATAACAACTACAGTAAGAGCTGGAGCAGACTGAGACTGATGGAGTGAACTTCAACATCTGAGAGTAATATGCATGTCCATCTGCGGGCCCATCACCCGTCTGTCTGATTCCTTTTCTCCATTACTCAGCCTGAATCATGCGTGTCTGAGTGTGTGCATCTGCGCCGTTTGCCCCTGACCAGGACCCAGTTGAGATGAGAGGCCTTGTCATGTCTGGAGAGAGTTAAACCACTTAGAGGATGAGCAGTGGTGTGAGCTCCCTTCAGACATCCTAGCGCAGCATTCTGCCGAGATCCTGGAGAAGCCCTGTTTAGCCACAGATAGCGGCTAAGTGCCCTGTTAGTTCACTCTATCTCCAACCCCCTAAAGCTTGAGTCCCAAGAGCCTCTTAAGAGACACTGTGCAGCTTTTTTTTTTCTCTGCTCAAAAGCAGCTGAGCTCAAAAAAACACATTTGTCACACTGGGAAGCTTTACAGGTATCAATGTTACAGCTCATCACCCTCCTCTTACAGTCCTGCTTTATACTATATACAGTACACAGGCTGTGTACTCAAATATTAAATCAAAGTATTGATGAATTTTATTAATAATAAACTATTTCTTTGGGTTGGGGCCACCAGCAGGATGAGCCCAAAGGTGGTGGGGTGCACTGATTGTGTAGCTAGAGGGTGGATGTCAATCTCTGCACAGTGTATTTCAGAGGGATGGAAAATGTAGTTGGTCTTGTGCTAATTAAAGCCTTGTGCATTTTCAGCACATGCTCTGTGCTGCACGACCAGCTCACTTGACTCTGTCTCCTAATGTAGGATAACCTTATATGGGCTATAGGTTTACTGACACTGATACCTGTGTGTTATGTCTAAGTGGCCAGAGGCTAAAGATTTCAAGAAGAATGCTAACTGTACTTCTCTGTTTTCAAGCCTGCGGTGTGTGCCAATCAAACTCTCACATGGATGATCACTTTCCGTTGATGCGAGGTGGCAGGAGTCGCTCTCAGGCGAACGGAGCTGAAGACGGAGGTGAAAGGCAACCCGATCCGTCCTCCGCCTCGTCACGTGGTGCTGTTTGGGTTTCGCTGGGAATCTCCTAATGACACTCTGATTAATGAGAAATGTCTACAGCTCAGATCATGAACCGTAGTGGAGATGGTTTAGTATTCATACAACTCAAATATGAGAAGTCTGTTATTTTAGTTGTTTAGGTGTGTTGAGTTTTTTTAAAAGCTTCAGGTTTTGCAGGTGTTTAACAGCTGCTTTCTGCTCCATTTCACACACCCTCTGCTTTTATTTTTAAATATTCATGCTGTCTACACTACAGGGGAAACTCTACAAGTAGAGAATGACCAGGTTTCCTTTCAGCTCGTCTGACTTTATCAATAAAACACCCATATTAATCAAATTAATTACTCCCACTCAGCCAGAGTACAGTACATGACTCATTATAACAGCTGACTGTAACATCCACTGCTCTAATCTAAACATAGATATACAGTATATATATATATCTATATATATATATCTATATATATATAGATATATACATATCCTGAAAATCGTGGAAGGATGAAAAGAGCAGACACAGAACAAAGACAAAGGCCTGTTTGTGCAGTAGGATGACAGAACACATGGAGTCTAATATTAGATCAACATGTTTTAGCATTTGCAGCAAACACACGCCTTTGTATCTCTCAGTGTTTGAGTAGTGAGGACACGATGCACCGTGCTGTATATAGGCCATCATGCTGTGCAGTGATATGAACTCCGCTTGTTTTCAACATGAGACTGTCCTTTGCATCCTGAACCAGCAGGTGGCAGCCCCTATTTATATAAATGATAAGACCACTGCACAAAAATGATGCTGTGCACCAACACTCCAGACCACCAAATTTAGACAAGTACCTACATATCGATTTAATTATCTGGCTTTACATCAAAGGTAAGAGGTAATTCTTATAGTGTGAGACTGTTTCAATAGAATTTTAGGATGTCTGATGCTTTTCTTTAACAAATGTCTAACTTCCTACATTTTCAATTTAAGCTAAAAACCCATAAGAATGTAAAGAAGATTTTTGACAGATATATTTTAATACATATATAAATAATAATAATCATCATTTATCTGACAACAAAACAATTAAATACAACCTATGAATTATAAAATATGCATACTCTGAAACTGAAAACATATGAAGTATTTTTTTCACCGCTTTCTCCTCCTCTGCTCTGAAACATATCAAAGGTAAAAGCAGATATTGTGGAGCAGTGTCTTATTTTGACATACTGTATTATATTAAACAGCCAGGTCATATTAAGAAAAATATATATTTGGAGTTTGTATAAAAGCTAACAATATATGAAAATATGTTAAAAAATTAATCAATCTTTTAAAGATAAAAAGTTATTAGTAGTAGTAGTAGTACAATTAATATTAGTAGTAGTACTAGTATTATTATTAGTAATAGTCGTAGTAGTATCAGGGCCTTTCCATGAGTTCATCTCATTATATGTTTAGGGTTTTAGTCACTCTCTGATTTCCTCCTATATAATTTTTTTTTTTTATCATCAATCATTTCATACATTGTACGTTCCAACCACCTCTTTGTAGCTGTCACAGGTAACTTAACCTCTTCTGGACTTGGCTTATTTGGGAATAGAAAAAAATAGGACTATAATATCATAGAAATATTGAGTGAAAAAAAAAATTAACCTAAGACGTTCTACAAGTAATATAAGTACTTGCTATATTTAATGATCTTATTTAAAATATTGGGACTGGACTTGACTGCGTCTTTAAAAAATAAAATAAAAATGCTACTACGTCCTCAGTAAGGCCCACTACCATCTGTGCTTTACACTTAGCTCACTCTCAGACAACAACACTGAAAACGCATTACTGGTGTTTTCCTCCTATAAACTAAGATGCACCATAAATTACACAGTTTAACTGACCTGCAGGTAGCATTTTCCTCTTGACAGGCTACGTATAAACAGATTTTGTGTTATCCTTTCCCATCATAAATTCCAGCTACTGGCTAAGAAGCAGTCCCCTGTATTAAAAGTGATCTTTATAGTGTTCTCTACCATAGCTTAGTTCTTACCCAAGTTACCCTCAAGGTGGCGATAAAGTTCAGGCAACAAAGTCCACAAGTCCGTCACGGATATGTCTGCTTCATTTCTCTTACATGCAGGAAACATGCAGAAGGGAAAAAAAAGTTTAAAAAAATCATCCCTGATCTCCTCCTGCCCGATTAAGGAGTGGCTAAAATAAGGAGCTGCTAATACTTGAGGCAAATTCTACTGTTTTAATTCCTCCTTAAACTGCGGTCGGCTATAAGGAACAAATTCAGCTGTGGTTGAATTCTAAAACAGGATGAAGACCAGATGATGAATATTTAATCAGGGGAACTGTCAGAGTTTGCTTTATTACACCACAACCTTTTTAAATCTCATCTTTCACACCCAAATATGTCATTAAAACCTACCTTTTTGTTATCTGGTAAATGATAACTGCCATTTTACAGATCATTATCATCACCCTAATGATGCTTTACTCATTTACTTGAGACGCTATCCAAACAGGTGTGATTTAAAAAAATCTTTATATTTGTCTGAGGTCATCAAGCTGAGTGCAGCAGCCTCGTCTGTTTTCATTATGTGTTGCACCAACAGGAGGGAAGCAGGAATCTACAGGTGGGCTTTTTCTCCCGGGGCATGGGAGCGAAGTAGGAAGTAAGGTATCTCAATCAATATCACGTAAATTATTAAGAGCTTCCTCCGTTGTCACGCACCAAGGATCTCCAGCTTGGAGTGATGCACTCCCTCCTTCCTTTCCTTGTTTTCTTTCTCTCTTCCTTCATTTCTTTTATTACAGTTTCCTCTTTAACTATCAGATGAACACACACCCCTGCTCATGCATGTGCACATACTATATGCCCTGCACTATGTACATATGTATCACCACACTGTGTCCACACACATGTGCTTGCGCGCCAGCCACATGCACTGGTCTTTAAGCTCAACCTTGTTGGAGTGCTCATTAGTCAGTGCAGTGATGCAGAGTAGCCTTGTCATTAGCTGAGAGCTCTGTGTCCTCCACTCCCTTCCCTCTGTTTTACTTGTCTCCCTCTACTAAGGATTCGTCTTCATTTTATCTCTGAAGCCACGGGCATTCCAGAGATCTACATGACAAAGATCTCCCTAATCCCACTGAAGTCTAAATACCCTCTGCAGACTGTCTTTATTAGCAGAATTGAGATCAGGTATCGTAATTGCCTTTGCCATCGTGTCACTTGTTACTGCTGAAGCTAAAACTGTTGAGAGAGTTGATTCTTCTCTGTCTTTGTTTCTACAAAAATGTTACTATGATCTGTTTCGGTCCAAATTTCCAAATTTTTGGACCAAACAATCCTGGCATGGCACTTGGTTGTCTACTCCTGTTTTGCCAGATGTGGGCCGCATGTCACACAAGAACAAACCAAACATCTTTGCCAAAGTTGGGAAAGTAGCAGTGCGGCATCATTGTTGAAGTAGTTTGGTGCAGTGGTTTCCAATACAGGGTTCAAGCTCCATAAAAGTTGCAACTATGAATTTATGTTGTAGCTTTTCCCAGGTCTGGATAATTTAACAAACTGTAGAATCAACTAGACTCTTTACTGAAGCTATGTATGTATGTATGTTCTAAATGTATTTTATAAGCTTATTATATGGTCTAAGGTATTAGTTTTATCTGTAAGTGTTGTGAAGTAGAAGGAACTTGAGTAAATGTATTTACTGTACTCTAAGTGTACTCCAAAACCTTGTCACATCACAGATGCGGTCAGAGGTAAAACAGGCTTTAAAGCTTTCAGCCACAGAGTACACTTAAACGCTGCTTTGAGTCGGAGCAGTTCAGTATAGAAGAGTTAAGAAGTTAATTTTAGATCTACTGAATCCATTTGTTGCCAACTCGAGTGGACGACCTGTGAACACTTCCAAGATCTGAGTGTTTCATACTGTTTATTAATGTTCGTTTGAAAATAAATGAATCTGTAATGTGCTAAATATGTATATTAATGGTGTATATTACATTATTCAAACGCTACAATATTTGAAATACACAGTACAAGTAACTTTAATTTCTGGGCTACGTTTTCTGCTTCATATTTGTGTTTTTCTTTTTCCTGCAGATTTATTCCGGACCAAATGCAGAGAGAGTTTCACCCTGAGATATTTCCAGCACAGCTTTTTTATTTTGCATCCATCTTAACATCAACAGTAAATGTCAGGTTTGGGTGTCAGTCCTTCAGAATCAAAGACTAACAGCGTCTTTCATCATTTTGCAGCAACACTCAACAATCACACAGTGAGAAATACATCACAGAGGAGGCAGATATAAAATGCCTCAGTGATCCAGCACACAGCAACAGCCCCGAGACGTGTTTTGAGCTGGGGGGGTTTGACTCTAAGTCGACTAGCAGACCTCTTAACGTGACGCTGCAATCATTATAACTAACACTATTGCTGTCCACACCTATGCACTCATTTTCTGTGAAAGGAATTCTGGGATATGTAGGACATAAAAACTGAGTAAAATTAATGAGGCAGAATTGGGAAAACAAGGTTAAGGTGAAGTTATATTTTTTTAATATGCTACCAACCGTATTTTCATTGAGAATCTTAGGGTCATAAGGCATACTAGCAAAAACAGTTTTGAAAGATTCCAATAAATGCAATTTATGAATGTTATTATTTTAAAAAATACTTTATGGTACTGAAATTGAAATAGATGCAGCAGAACCCGAGTTACGAAACCTGGTGACTAACCCTAATCCAAAGTGCGACTATACCACTGACATTGATCTCTCTCTAATCTTAAGCAAAGTGTTTTTGCTGCCTAAACCTAACCACACATGACACAAAGTCAGCATTTTACTTACTGAATGTTTACATGCTCCACTACAACCTTTAAAACATATAAAATAACAATTAGAAATTAAGCAGAAGTTCTATGAGACCAGAATAAATAATATAACTAAGAGCCAACGTCTAGGCACAGTTTTCATGGAAATTCGAGACGTGTGCAGCAGTTACTGCTCTGCCCTCTCCAATCAGCAGGAATCACTGAGTACATGGTAACCCTATGATTTGCTGGCACACTTAGTCTTACCAAAATATGAACCTACTGTATTGTAACAAATCAGGAATTCCCAACCTAATAAGAAGCACCACCACCTACACACACACCTACACACTAGAAAACAATCCTCCATCACTTTACTTCCTCTCTCTGCCTTCTTTAGCTAACAGGATACTGTGATAACGCCTGTTTGTCATGTTTAGCCCCATGGGTCTCATCGCAAAGAGAAGATGTATTTATTCTGTTGTCAGGAAGTGCATCCCACATCCCAAATCCTACGTCTAAGAAGAGACAGGTCCGACACACAGACTGATGGGATACATTGCCTGTACGTGTGTTGCCCTATCAGTCTTCTCTCACCTCTCTGGCTGGTGTTTCTTATCTCTGAGTTGGCCTCTTGTTCATTGACACCATCAGTTTAAACACAAATCCTCTAATATCTGTTCAACTAATGACTATGTTGTAAAATCTATCAATCTGCAGGCGGCACAGACACCCAGGGAGATGCTGAGGAATAAAAGTTGTTAGAAGGAAACACGCCAGGTAAATGTCCCGGCAGACATTCTTAACTGACTTATCATGACTCTCAATTCCTAGCAAAAGCAAATTTACTTGAATGTGAGCTATTTCTGTCACATAAACACAACATAATCACATCCAACCTGCTGTGTTACCAACTACCATCAACAATGCAATTAATGAACACAATGATGATAGCACCGGGAGGACATTCCTCTTTGCTCATCATGGATTCCGCACTGCATGCTATTACAAATGACCAAACACTCCATATAATAGCACATCATTTAGCCGATGTCCTTCGTTGGCTTGGCTCCCCACATACTCCACACTGGCCATCAAAATCTCAGTGATAGAGCACATTAATTACACCCATCCACAGACAGCTATGATTACAATTTCACACGTTTGAATGGACTACAGCCATTTGCCACAAAACTGCAGAGGCAGAGCAATGACTTTGGTGAAGCGGGAGTTGGGGGGGTGGGGGTGGGGCAGTGGAGGTGGTGGTGGTGGGGGGG